>JARJCX010000117.1:0-516387 GCA_029282285.1 Mycena rebaudengoi | reverse complement strand
TTGGTCCAGGAACACACGTTCTTTTGCGAAGATTTTTTCGCAAAGGCAAGTTGCATCATGTTGAATACCCCGCCTACCTTGGCTACTTTTTTTGTTGGTGATACAAGTTGTGCTTCTTTTCAGAGACCTCGGAAGGAATTATTATGGCACATATACTGTAAAATAAATAAAAAGTTTCACAACCTTGCCATATTGCCTGAAAAAAGTGCAACTTGGACCAAATTATGGAAGAAATGCACAGCTTGAACTACCTGTCTGTTGAAACTCACAACATCCAATCAAGCTGAATTTTGGGAAGGAAAGCACATACCTTGGTGACATTTCCTGCAAGGAAAAAAGCACATTCTCCCTACTCCAAAGAAAGGCAACTTGCATAGCGCGGGTAAAGAGACTTAACTCGAGTTCCAGGACACGATCACATGAGTGCCTACAGTTAGTGACCTGGCTGTCTCAGTACATTCTTTAATTATATATTGGATGGTGTTCCTGAATACTGATTTAGTGCAATCCGGACCATCCTAAACACATTGTTGAAGTCCAAGTTGTGTTTTTTTCTTGGTGCATTTTTCTTGGCCAACATGTCGCGCATCTGGAGTGGTCGGGAGCAAGTTGCGTCATCTCGTTTTGGCAAATATGAATTTTTTCTTTGGGTGATGTCGAGGTGTGCTTCCGTCAACCAAGTAATGATTTTTTTGAGATATGGCCCTGAATTATTTTACAGTATATGCCCCATAAATTATCTTACAGTATATGCCCCATATGAACCCAAGGATTCAGGAATCTTCTGGAGATAAAAAAGCACCTGATGAGATTGTTGATTTGAGCAAATGGGGGAGAAAGAATGGTTCAGGATACGGGGAGTTCCGGTGGATGCTATTCCACGGGCCTGGAACGCGCGCGGTGGATATTGGATCCCCTAGTTAGCGGCTGTGAACTTCGGAAGACAGCAACAAAGCCTCGAATTTGACGTGAGTCGGGTCGTGCAGCCGAATCTGAGGCGGGGATCTTGGGTGTCTTCCGCCTGGGAAATCTTTCACCTGGGGCCTTTGCATGAGAAAGTATCTCATACAACGTCGTCCGCAATCAACGCAGGCCTATATTTCAAGTAAAACAAGTACTGCAACTTCAGGACGGGATCGCGCGAGTATTCTTGCAGCCGTTGCTCGTTCTCAGCGATGTGTGCGCGTCGTGGAGGATGGGAAATCACCGCCACGGAGGTTGATGGAGGTGTTCCGGGTTTGCGGCATGTGAGTGAGGGGAGGATGGAGTCGCGTTTGTCGCTGCCACATGCACCGTGTTGGAGCACTTGGGGCTATTGAATGCTTCTGTTTTGTTCGGGATGTGACACTTGAGACCTGGCTTGCAAAGGTGACACGTTGAAGTACAGTCTTTGAAGTGCTTTTTTTGTATTCCAGAGTCTGTAAAGTCCAGAGAGAAATACAAATATGCACCAGGCCATGAGAGAACACGACCCCGCCCTAGATCAATGTGGATTGAAAATATATTCTGCGTGTAGGTTGTGAGATGAGATTATCATAAAGATCAGCATTACATCTCGGAACATGAACCTGCAAAAGAGATGGTGCACTTCTAGTATTGGGATTAGGCTTTCGGCGCGATTGTCAAACTGACCAGTCGGACAATTACTCAGGATGAAGCCTGGCAGAATTAGCTCGCATGCCCGAGCCATTAGATGTTAGGTGTACATCCCCTCAGGAGAATGGAGGAGGTCATTGAGTCTGGCCCAGGGGACACAAGAACGGTGCGGGAGGCCAGTAGTTTGCACCTCTGATTGATCTGAAAGATGTCATCCTCGCAGAAGGTTGTAGTGGGCACGCATTTAAAGCCGTACCAAGTCACGGCCTCCAAACAAGGCCACATTCCTCACACTCATCCTCAAAGTCCTGCAACTCAAAGTCGGTACGCACTCCGTAGACTCCGATAAACCCAGAATGAACCTACTTGCATCCTTGCACGCGTTGTTTGCAGCCGAAACTGCGCGCGAGTCGAGAATCCGGCAAGTCTGCATGAAATAAAGTCTCACTCCGGGCGTGAAGACTTATCTCCCTAACCCAAAAAGCCGCGCGCTCATCGTCAACTCGGCCCTCATTAATATTCTCATAGTTCACGTCGTCCTTCCACGTTCCCGATCGCGCATCCCGCGCTGTGGTCGGTCCTGCACATCTACCAGCGCCTATGGCCTTGTTCTTGTCCACATCTATGAGCAAGTCGCCCTCCGGCACGCCCGAGTCGTTCTCCCGCACATCCGCGACGTTCACGACATCGCGCACTTCCAGGACACTCGAGCCCACCCAAAGAAGCGGGATTTGCGCAGCATGCGAGCAAATACTTGCATTTGCGCGCACATCCTTCGCGCTGCATTCAGGTCCACCTCCTTCAAATCAATTCCCTTTCCTACCCCGCCCATCCACCGATCTACCATGCAAAGTCAGTGCACATTCAGATCAACGAAAGATCGACTTACCCCCAGCCAGCGCGCGCCTTTCGAGTCTTCAAGTTCCCGCGAGTCTGCAGGAATACTAACAAATTCAAGCCGGCTCGAGCGCGCAGATCAAGCTCGTCACCCCGCACACGCACAGCGCTTCCGCGCCTCCAATTGCCTGTTCAATTTGAAAAATGGCGCCGCAGGCTGTTAACACGGGTCAGGGACATGAACCTCAAAACCATCCGGGTAGGACTCACGAGGGACTCACGAGGTGCTGTGGGTCGTACACGGGCCGCGCGGGTACTCGGGCTGTCAAGAGCGGTGAGTATTCGCATCGTGCCCAGATTCTAGCCGAAGACGCACCTACAATTCAGATTAGGGCTGTTTAAACTCCTAGGTTAGTACGAGCATAGGGTACTGTGGACGTACCTAACTCCAATTCAAGTGCATTTTCGCCCTCCCAAGTTGTGCCTCCAAATCCAAAAATCAGCACACGAAGTCTAAAGTGCAGGATCTCGCCAATGGACTTTTAAATGAATACTTAATCCTGCCTGAACTCGGGGTGCGAGGTGCGAAGTAGCGCTGCGTTGAGATGGTTAGGAATTCAATGCAACGAATGAATTTCAGTCAGTCAGTGAGATGTACAGGCGCAGTTATGATGCTTTTCTTAATTTACAGTATGTATCTACGGAGACTCGGTGAACAAAGATGTGCGTTGAATCAGTTGAACTGAACTTACTTACTTGCAGACTTCTACTGTAAGATACAACAACAACAACAACAAAAAAACACCGACTGGCACCCGCTTGAAATAGCGTTAGCTATGGACACGTGGAACCACTGCAATATACTTGCGTCTATGATGTCTCGACCGAGCCCCCGGGTCATTGAACCGAACGCGCCTCGTTAAATGACGAGCTGACTATGTTAGCTCCCTATCCAACGAAAATCAAAGCAATAAATATATGTGGGCTAATTAAGGCGTTCCAGCTCCGGACTGACTAGACCCGGGCAGAGTCAGTTGGACTTGATACAATAAAATGAAATGAACGCACCTCAAGATGGTCTCGGGCTCGAGGCTCGGAGTAGCCTCGAGTTTTCGCAGAATTGAAATGAACTCCACCTATATAACCCCTATATTATGTGTCAGCCAAGTCGAAAGAAGAGCAATGCAAATGAAGTATGCACCTGAGATCTATTCGCAGCCAATGCATACGGTCTATGGGCCAAAGTAAACGTCAGCTAAGGGAAAAATGAGGATTAATGGAACACACCGAGATTCACCAAAAAAACTCAACCAGCCCTACTCGCACGCATTAGACTCGGTCTGTCCCAGAAAAGGCTAGTCCAGTCGAAATGAAGACCACTTCAAATGAAACTCAACCCCTCGCAGCCAATGGATTCTGGCTATCAGTAAATGCGAAGGTCAGTCAAGTCAAAGTCGAAATCAAGACTAGTGAAGTACGCACCTGAATTTCAACCAAGACATGAACCAGCTACATCGGATTCAGCTAAAGAAACCTGATGCACCGCGCGCGTCAAAATCTAGGGGGGGGGGGTACGGTGGCCGTTATCAGCCAGCTTCGTTTAGCGAGGCTAAGCGAGCTGGCGATCATTTCATCAAGAATTCGGCCAGCCACCGGCCCATTGTTCTCAGAAACCAGCTCAAAAACCTCTCTCTTTGGGGGAACAGGTGCAATATTCCTGCAATATTTTATAACTCAACTATGCAACAGCATAACACAATTTACTTTGAAGTTTTCCGGGCATTGCCACCGAAATGTGACACTGTCACATTTGTGACCATTCGTGTCTCGCGCGTCTCTTCACGCGTCTCTTCACGCGTTGCTCCCATTTTTTTGTGGTAAAATATGAGAGAGACTCACGGAAAGGCCTTTGAGGCACCAAGGAAGATGATTTGAGTCAATATTGTGGCCCTGATGAGTCGTAAAATTGAACATGGTTCAAAATAAAAGGCAAGTCTTAACAAAGTGCAGCAAAAGGCCAGAAAATTGCTGGAGGATCCAAGATCCAAGATATATGGCTTAGAATGTGTTGTGGTTCATAGTACACATTATAACTGTGTCAAGGTCCTCAAGGACGAGTTGAGCACAATTTGACCGCACATTCTCAAGTGTGACCACTGTGACACTGGGGCATCTGACAGTCAGAGATGAAGAAGGACTTTCCTGAGACCTGGGAGGTTCATAGTTGGGAATATGCTCCTACCTGGTGTGCAGGATGAAGTGAGGTAGCTGGAGGACAATGGGCCGGCACATATTGATGGCATCACGGGGAACTACTGATGGCACCTTGATGCCATCGAAAATTGAAGCTGGCAGGTCCCGGCCACGCTAGGGGGGGCTTGAAATTTATTTAATTAGCGTACAAATTGAATGGGTGAAAGCAGCAAACTGAGTGGAAAGTTGTGTCGAGTGCAGGCAGCATCAAAGTTTTAGAATTTCTTCACTGCAATTGCGGTGGATGCAATAATTTGGCGGTGGGCATAAGAATGGAGAGGGGTAATTTGATGTGGCGAATCGACCTAGTATCCCAGCCAGAGGCGAAACCGACAGGCAAGCACTTGTTTTGGGGCTGCAAGGGGGCGAAGTCTTGGTTCTCTTTCGCAGGGAGCGGGGGAAAATGTCCCGTATTGAAGCATGGGACGTAAGGATTGATGATATGGCAGTCTGCAGGAGTGTAAGGAGGGCATAAAAACGAACCTATGAAGCTCAAAACATTCGAGTATCGCGTTAATAGACGTAGCACATGAGGGTATTTTGGGACACAGAAAATGCCAACGGCAAAGATGGTAGCGGCTGTGTTGCGGCTGCTGGACTAGCCGCACAAGGCGACCACCTAAAGAGGAAACCCGCGTGTTTGATGTTAAGCGGGGCTTACTATCGTACCACCATCTTCGCCGCACAGACTTTGCAAGGAGGAGCATCCTCAGTGCGCGCAGATGAGAAGGAGGGCATAGCCGACCCTGGCGCATACCAACATCTCGTCTATTCGCGGTCCCTGGTGGCATGCATATGCTCACGTGAGTGATTGAACATCAAAAGTACACATCCTTCTTGCTTTGTTCGCCATCCAACGCCTTCAAGTTCGTCTCATGCGGTGCATGCCATGAGCGTCCACCCATACAGGGGCAAGCAGCCGTTCCTGGTGACGGTTGCTGTGCGGGCTTCGAATTGCACACGACGATTCTGCGCCATCTGGATGAAACATCGCGCCATCCTCGTCTCTAACAGTGCATGCCATGAGCGTCCTCCCATACAGGAGGGCAAGCAGCCGTTCCTGTGACAGTTGCTGTGCGGGCTTTGAATTGCACACAACGATTCTGCGCCATCTGGATGAAAAAATCGCGCATCCTCTAACGGTGCATGCCATGAGCGTCCTCCCATACTGGAGGGCAAGCAACCGTTCCTGGTGACGGTTGCTGTGCGGGCTTCGAATTGCACACCATGCGCCATTTGGATGAAAAATCACTTCCACGCAAACACCATCAGCATATGTCGCGCCGCACGGCACCCCTACAATTCTGCGCCGACTGTCAGCGTCGCCCCGTCCGACTGTGAGGCCCCTCCGTGTCAGGTGCGAAAGCAGTTGTTGCAGCGTTGAACTTAAGATTGTAGGTTCGGTTGTCTCTCTCGAAGGCTGCATTCTTTCCCCTGCCATAGTTCAACGAGTTCTTGATTGGCCGCCCCACATCCATTTCGGATGTACGAAGTTTCTTGGTTTGTGGCTGGCGGGAGTCAGTATTGGATCCAATGTTTCTCGCTCATAGCTAAGCCACTTACCCTTCTCTTGCGCAATGTTACCCCGAGTTCATTTTGACAGTCGACGCGATACGGGCTCAAGAAATTCTCGAGCAACGGATTACATCCGCTCCGGTCTAGTGCGCATTGATTACCCCTGCAGCTAAATTATCACTCGTCATCCGATGCAGGCTTGCTTGTCGTAGGTGTAAAACTCGGCTTGGATGGGGTCTGGATGGGCTATGTACCAGATCAAGGACGCACAAGCCCTATCATGTACCTTCAGCGAGAGTAAACAAAACTACGGCCAACCCAAGACGGAAGTATACGGCGTGTTTCGCGTATCAAAGAGCTTCGCCATCGTATTTGGGGAGTGCATTTTCGTTTAGATCATGATGCAAAATCGCTCGCTAAAATGCTCTCGAGAATCAGATGATGTTCCGAATGCACCATTGCTGCGCTGGGCCTCTTGGATCCGACTATTTGACTTCGAACCCAGGGCAGAATCTTTCAAGATAGAAGACGCGCTTTCGAGACGACCCAAGGTTGAATCCGATCTTCCTTATGACACACAGGACGCCGAGAGTTCTTGGACGCATACTTAGATGCGATATATGGTGAGATTTGCAACGCGCCTCCAGAAGCGACTGCCACTTCAGCAGCTAAGTTTTTTTTTGATTCCTTGCATGCCAAATACTCGAATGAGTTCGTTCCTAGTTGGGGAGGAGTTCAAGATTGTGACGGAAGAGAGAGGCCGGCTAGATAACACTGATGTTAGGTAGACGACGACCGGATTTCGGCACACAAGTAAGAAGTTCACGAGGAGTAACATACAGGAATAGTAGCAGTCACTAGCATAGGCGTTCGGAATGCCTATTGATGGTGCTCAACGCCTACTCCAGGCTTGAAAGCTTGAACGCCTATTCCGCCCCCGCCTATCATTTCTGATTGCGGTGATGCGCGGCTCCGCACGAAGTCACAGTAACGCTTCCTGCTCTTTCTCTCACCACCACCACCGCCCCAGGATACCAACGCCAGCTGCTCAACAAGCACGATGAAGAGCTAGTTGAAGCTCACGACGTCAATGCAGATAATCACCGACGGGAAAGATGCAGCGACAGGGGCTGGCAGGTTAGCAGGCTTTCAACTTATCCGCAGGTGCGTCCTGCACACCTCCTTCCTATGTTACCAGTACTCACACATCCATGTGCACCTCTTTGTGCACGACTCAAACGCGTCCCCCGCGCCTATTGCTCGAGCTTGGGTGGGGAGTCGTACGCTTGCGTGCAATGCGCGCAAGAACGCCCGCACTTGCGGTGGGCGCGCACAGTTCAGAGTGTGTGTGGCGAGTTGATATGCTATGGTTGGAATGATAATTTTACGCTATTGCGCCCGCCGCCGTCGAATACTAGCGATGGACGTACGCATCCGCCGCCCTCGTCCCGCGTTCCCGAGGAGGGCACGTCTACTAGATTTCGCCTCTACGCAGGCCCTCCCGGTCGCACGCGCAATCGACTCACGCTGTTTCCCAGTACCGTGCGTCCGCTCTGCGCGCCATCGGGCGCCGTTGAGGTAACGGAATAGAGAGCGGGTAGCGCCTCAATGTTAATTATTTTAATTAATCTGAGCCGCCATCGGAGCGACGTGGTTAATACCCAACGTGTGCTATGTAGTCCAAGTCTGATAAACATAATTTATCCCGCTCCCCGTAAACAAGGAGGCAGGGGGTCGATAACCTTCTAGACCGCGAGGACCGCGCATCAAGTGTGACTGATGGCCGCCGTGTCGCGAGTTCTGGAGTAGGCATTCAAATAAATAGCTGTTCACTCACAAATAGGCGTTCAAGTGGCCCGATAGGCGTTTGCTGCCGATCAATAGGCATTCGATCCCATCAGTAGGCGTTCACGAACACCTATCACTGTAAAAAGTAAAAGCACTTTATATCAGTACCTAGCCACTAATTTCTTGATTTTGACACTGATATGAAGTGCTTTGGGAATTAGTGCTTTTCTGGGCACTTTAAATTAGTGCCTACAAGGCACTAATCCTCGAAGCACTTCATATCAGTGCACAAGCTATTTCTAGCCCCTATCTTGACCCAATCGGGTTAGCGAAGCGTTTTTCAAGGCGGTACATTACGGCAATCACCGTGTTTTTGCCGCATTTGGCTGTCCTTCTTCGCGTCAGCTCTTCACGACTCTGGCGCGAAGTTGGGCGAGTATCAGGCATGAAAATATGCTAACTGCTAACTAAGTCCTGTCAATGGCTCAGCATCCAGAGCCTTGGAGTTTGAGCTCAGTGTAGCTCGCTCAATCGCCCTCTCTCTGTTTCTGTCTTACAAGAAGGTGTGTATATCTCCAGACTCCTTCTTTTAATGCTGAATATCCTGGGATACGGCTCCGTGGACCAAGTTCTGTAGCGCTTCATTCCATAACAAAGACCGAAAAATAGGTGTACTTGTGGCAAGCTACTTGCCAGAAACACTCGCCGAAACACTACAAAGAGGGAAATGTTTCAGGACAACAACCATCCCGCGTATACGTACGTTCTTTTGCTCTTCCTTATCTGCGTATTTTCGATGTCTACTATATAGGGTGCTGTTCTTTCGTAACCTCTTCTATCGTTGTCTAGGGTCGACTGATTGAACATGGAGGCTCTCAGTGCCTGCATCGCGCTCCCCTTGCTCGACAACATCCTCTCCCTGCTCTTCACGCAGGGTTGAGAAATACTGCGACCACCGCGTCAAAGGATTGAAATTGGTCTGCTTTCGTCTTGAATCACACCATTTTTCAGTGCAACTGAATCCCGGAGACTTCTAGACCTCAATGGAGCATCTACAGGCCCAAAGAACATAGTGATTTCCTGATGAAGTCCCCTGGGCAGAGGTCCTGATCTTACCCACCACATTTAATTACAATGCATTCAAACCGCGAATAGAGACACTTGAAGTCATAAAGCATTTTTTTATGTTGGGCGTCTTCCCGTCAGTGCCGCGGGAGTGCCGCGCCTGAGCCGTAGCAAAGCACGTCACCGCCGCCTCACTATCACGGCATTGCACGCATTGCGATACCTCAGAGGCCCAGTCATTCATTGGGAAAAAAATTCCAGCGAGGGAACTGCTAATTGGATTGTTTTTGTCCTCTTTATTGCAGCTCGAACGGCAGAATTGCAACCATTCGCAATCCTCCATTCCTCTTGCACACTTCGGGGCCTTGACATGTTCTACCTGTCTCAGTGCCAGATTCCGGAATTGGACTGATCATGAGGTCACGAAGTGCGGCAGCCACACACACGCACCACTCATGCGTTCGCCGCAGCCTCGGCCTCTGTCGTCAAGTATGGTGTTGTTCCTGCGATGCAATGCAGATGTTTACTTCCTCCTGAATGCAAGATTCCTGAACAGTTCAGTCCAACTGCTGGTTGTGTAACATCTGAACGGATCGGCTTCTCACGTACTTGCAAAGAATCCTGCGATAATACAGCGCAAGAGTGAAGTCTGTCGATATATTTCCCGATTTTTCAACTCCCTCAGGCATTGCATTCTCGCTCCTTCAAACTCTGATTTTCTGGAAGTTGAACCATTGCGGGCATCTCGGCCATGGGCCTTACTTACTTGAGCATACTTTTAGATCTAAATTTTGGTACGAGCCCTCATTTTTACCTAGAGAATTACCGGATAACCAATCCGATGTGATCCTAACATGCTGCATATCGATTTCAATTTCTGGTGAGAATACTAAGGCTTACCGCTTTCCTTGTCCAAGGGCTGCCAATAATTTCGCTGGGCAAATAGGATGCGGCACTGTGAAACTCCTCGGGTCATCAGTGTGGTTGCGGCATTAACTACCAAGGCGCGACAATGCCGCCTCAGATTATTGCGCCCCCTCACGATATCTCTTAAACCTTCTTCTTTGTCCACAATGCCGTTGATGTTTATATAAGGAATCCAATCGTTCTGACTTGCTCCCGCATGCCCGTAAAAATCAGACAGCTATGGTACGCTTCCTCACTCACCTCAGGTTTGTTCTCGGAGTTGAAACATAACTCGGGGATCTCGGGGATAGCCTTGAATTCACGGTTGGGTAAATTTCGCACTCGTAATTTTGGGGATTCCCGTGGCTTAAAGTGAAGCGTGAATGCAGCGTCACTAGTAGTCTGTATTGCGAAAATTTCTCGACCGTGCGGACCACAGAGAGCCCCCAGAGGAGCAGTTTTGAACGGTCATGTGGAACGCAGTGCACCCCCACAATTCAGATTCGAACCGCGGCCTTCCACTTGAACGTTATTCATGCCAATCCGAGGTAATAACCGGCGAATGGTGTTCATTAAGTATTATCTGAGACTGGTTACCGGGCCCACCTTAACATTTTTGTCCTCGAGGCTGTACAGAGAGTCAAATGGATACAAGTATATGGGCCTCAGCAAGGAAGGTACACATCCTATGTGGGAGCTGAGATATTCTTTGGGAATTACATTGCATTCCATGGCCTGCCGAATTTTATTTTCGGCGGTATGCCAAAAGGGGAATAAACGGCTTAGTGGGCCAACCGGCCAAATCGTCCGTGCGCACCCGTACTATTCACCCCAGTGCATTCCAAATCATTTAGTGGATGGTAATACATTACTGGGTACACTCAAATTGGAAATCTGACATGTATTGGGACCATAACTGTTTGCCTTTCCAACCATCTATGATGGGTGAGACTGCTGTCTGGACAGAATGGCCTACCTTCTGAAGCACAGAGTACAACAAAGCCCAAAATTAAGAAACAGACGGCTCCACGGGAAGTATCAAGACATAGTTAAATACAAAGGACGGCCCCCACATACCCATAACCCGTCCAACAAAATCCATTTTTCTGTGCAACTGAAATTCGGTGGTTTAGAGTGGTAGCCCAGCGTGTACGGCAGGCAAGTCGGGCAGTTAAAAGCCAACTCGATATTGGAGAATAGTAGGTCAGTGGTATCAAATGCAACACCCAAGCTCCAAGTTCTTAGCCAAGATCGGCGGATCGCTATAGAGGTGGCTGGATTGTGCCGTTCAGGATCAGGTCAAGATGATCTTGAAGGGTCCAAGAGGCGAAGGAGAATCGTTTTCACATACAGTATGGCGTGGAGTCATTGATTCGTACCAAGGGATGCGAACGGGCCCATAAACTTATGAATCGGCAAAGAATTGGTGAAGAAACAAGCCAAAGACGAGCGCTAGGGCCGTTCGGAGATGAAAAATGATGTTCACACACCGGCATCTTGATCGAGAACCTCCCATAACCTTTATCACTTCTGTCTCGAAAATTGACATACAGTGTCGCGGTAGGTCATATTCCATCCTATAACCACCAAATTCCGGGATTCTATATGAGCCAGTAAGATTCTCCTGTGAGTGTGTGATGTCATAGAAAATATTTTCAGGACCTTCTGTGATCTATAAATGATCTATATTTTTTTTCCGAGGTTCCACGAGGTTCGTGTGCAGCTGCGGGGTGAATTCGTTCACCGTGTCGCCGGTGTTTGTACTTGTTGACGGTGGCTGTGACCCCGACGCGACTTTACTCTTCTCACCATCTGCTGGCGCTCCTTGTTCTTAACCGGGCCGATTTCACGCGTCAATGCCAACTTAAACCGTTTTGAAGCCTCCATTGCACATCCCAGTGCACTTTGGTCGCTATTCACCCCGTCATCGACCGGTTAACGCCAAAATACGCGATTTTTGCCTTTTTCGCCAACCAGGCTGCGCTCGCGCATGATTTCCGGCTCAAACACCTCAAAACCGTTCCAAGGCAATAGTGTGTGATCTTTCCCTGCTCCATGGTCCTACATTGCACCCGTTTGCCGTTATCGGCTTGCACTAGCGACACCAGCTGGCGGTGATATAAGAGGGCTAGTCTGGTATAACTTTGCGGATATATTGTTGCCAATGGCCTCGTATATGTGTCTAGACTTCCTCAAGATGAATTCTCATCCACCAGGACGCGGATTTGGTTTCGGCAGAGTAAGAATACGCTCCATAGAGTGAGGCAGTCCTACGCGAGACTGGGCTCGGCCGAACAACTCCACCGAAGCAAATAAATTCATGGCCAGATGATGAAGGAGAGAATGGCATGGACAATCTATAACTTGGCACGCAAGGGCTCCTCCTCCGGAAAAATCTTAACAAAAAGTCAACGAACGCAAAATAACGTCCCCCGGGCGGAGTCGAACCGCCGCATCAACAAGACAATTTTTTTTTATCCCGCTCTACTCTCTCATGAGGCGATCGACCATAATCCACAAGGACCTCCTCGTTCAAGCGCTGAACACGTCGTCCGCGGCAACTTCGGTACTCCTGTCACTAACACTGTTGACTACCCCAGATTTGTTGTGTGATTGGGTTCTGGAAGCACGCACCTGAGCAAAAGCCAAATCTTGATACGAATGTCGGGCAACAATGTCGAAAAACGAAAGAGACTGAATCCAACCTCATGTCCGTGAGCGGGGTCGAACCGCCGCCTCCCCAAGCGCTTTAATTTTTTAAGGGGCAATCGAGCGTGATCCACGAGGACTTAGCTACCTGTATTCAGAAGGCAACTTGCATTGTGGTATTCTTGACCCAGCTTGACCTCCCGCGATACTTCATCTCCCACTTGAGCAGCGGAGAATTGATATTTTCGGCACAGGATAGCGTGGGCCACAGCTGCGCCTGGGAACGATTGATAGGCGCGCAGCCTGCGCACTTCTATCGTCTTTGGGGCATTCCTGGGTTTACGTTACAAGTTGCCCGGCAAGGCTATATAAATACACAGACTCGGTGGCAACCTCACAGACCACTCCTCACCAACCTGTGTAATCACCACCACTCCTCGCCTTGCCTACTTGCACTGATTCCGGACCCTACTTGCCCCTAGGCACGGCCTGATAGCGGTCGGAGCGTGCCTGCATGCAATGATTGAAAGCTGTAGGATATTTAGTGGGTTTTGCCCTTTCGACTCGGGGTTGGGTCTTGGCCGTACTATGGGCGATATAGTGTGTAAAGAGTTTTTTTCACACTTGGGCCAGCAATAGTGAAAAAAGGGCAACTTGAAGTCCACGATGCAACTTCGGCGGCGAACTGAAATCCAGCGACAACTTAGATCGGATACAACTTAGCAAATTTCAAAATCGATGATGCAGCAACTTGGTGACAGCAACGTCAGCCTAATAGGGTAAGTTCAGAATTCATACAATGTATCTTTGATTTCTGATGAATTTCGGAGCCGCAACCTGAATGTGCGACAACTTGAATAAGTTGCACCTATAACAAGGCTGGGTAGCAGCCTCAGTCATGGATACTGTGAGAAAGAATTAGCCCGGCTGAGTATATTTTTTGAATGGAATCCCATGGACATCCACATCCAACTGAGCCCATTATGTCCTGATTGAGAGGCCCTTAGACTCATCGCTTAATTTTTTGCTGTTTCTACGGGATTCGGGACCAGTTTGATTTATGCACACAAGATGTACATGGCTGTTTCGCTGCTGTATGAGCCAAAATCGATATTTTGTAATACACGGTGGAGGCACCACAAACCCCGCGATGTCGCTACACAAAGGGATAGATCGCGATGGTGGAGGACAAGGTGTGCGCATGCTACTGACTAAGCCGGAACCTCGTGCCGAACACCGTGACCGCGTGCCTGACTCTACTGTAGTATTTCGTTCAATTAGTATAGTCACCTGTCACACGCCCAAAAATCTACGAAATTTTTTGTAAGTCACTGCGTCACAGAGGCATTTTTGGCTTAGCCGAGCTTAGCCGAGCTTAGCCGAGTGTAGCGGCGAGATGCCGACGGATCAAATTGCCAAATGGGGACCGCATACGAAAGGTCCAATTGCATGTCAACTACAGTATTCAGACGCCTAACGTATCCTATCAGCAACTTCTGCCTTCAAGTGATAAATCTGGGGTGGGCCATGAAAACGACGCTTTGAGAACTGCAGCCATGTACCTTGTCATAGACATCACATCCCTCTGCCACAGACAACAAATAACTCGCTTAGTTTCCGCCTCAAACGTCATCGCCGAATCGGGAACTTTTTCTCGGCAGTTCGGCATCTACTAATCCCGCCGTAGGCTTGCCGATACGTCACTCACATAACGTTGTCACGCTGGACTTGTCTTCTCCTCGAATACCAAGTTAATCAACGCCCATGCATGTTCGCTATTAGTTCTGTTGAGGTTGAGCTTTCATAAAATACATGATTTATTGATTACATCTACAAATATTTCTATGGGAGCCCCCACTTTTTGGAACGGACTCGATCGATACGAACAAAATTGATATTTGACGAAACAAATCATGAACGGTCCGTCGGTGTGGCCACACCGGATACAGTCCAGAATAAGCATGTGGATGGTGTTGGGTGGCCTGAGGAACTGCCATAGAAGTCGTAGGCTGATAGTATGGAGAGGAATAAGGTGACTGGTAATGGGAGTGGGATTGTGTAGGTGTTAGAAGAGGCGTCGAAAAATTAGGGATCTCGGGAAGGGAAGTGGTGCGCGGGTGCTTTTGATAATTTAGTCTTCTTCGCCTTGCTTCCACTAGCCTGTCCTCCTCCATATGCTGGATCGCCCGCAGGTGCTTTGCGAGTCTTTACTCTTGGCATCATCACTTGGCGAGCAGAAGGGCCTTTGAAACGGGTGCCAACTGCTGTCTTGATGGTAGGACTGCATCGTCATTTGTTGTGAGAAGCATAGCATCTAGAGTAGCCTCAAGGTCCTCCAGTCCATGCAAGCCACTTGAGGGATCCTTCCGCCGGATTCGGAGACGAGCAGCAAGTCTTTCGAGCTTCTCCGCGATTACAGTTGCGAGATTTGGCTTGTTGCTGGTTACAGGTATGGTTACGGTCGCCGACGGTTGGGAAACAGTTGGGACATTTGGACTATGAGGCTGTGGCTCTCCGAGTTCATCAAAGAGCTCTTGAACGGCGCAGATATGTTTGCAGTAGGAAATGAGAGGGAAATCCAAGCATGTACAGCTATAGGCGTCAATGTCAACTTCATACATTTTGGAGGGATCAGATTTCGAAGGGACGATATACTTGCTGTCCTCAATGTGCTGAGAAGTATTGAGTGACATGAAAGAATGATGGATGTCGACTTACCACAATGTCTTGCTTCACATAGACTTTGCTGCGTTTGAGGATATCACGCCGTTTGTTCACCTCGATGTCCACACCTTCGAAACCCAGCTCTTGGCGGCGCTGCTCGAGAGCATAATAGGGAAGCACGTCCTTTAGCAGCTTGCTGATAAGATGATCCAAACGACGATTTCGTTTGCCATTGAGAAATTTCCCTTTGAGGATTGAATGCCACCTGATACTTGATTGAGTCGACGGTAAGCAAAGAAAAGAGGAACGCACGCCTCGATCAGCATGTTTGTATTACAAGCCTCGAATATGGTCCGATCTTTGCGATATTGAAGTTCATGGAGTTCGTAATAAGAAGGCATTGGAGAGCGAGGATGGCGGTGGAGGGAAAGCAGTCGCGCTGTTTACCCGTGTTGGCCTGTGCCATGCAAAGACTGCCGGCCAAGAGACGCCCATCAGTAGATGCCGGACTGCCGAGAAAAACTTCCCAATAGGGCGATGACGTTTGAGGCGGAAACTCAGGAGTGCAACAAATATCATCAATTGGCATAAAGACCGTGAACTGCACAGACTCCCCGACCTGTGCCTCGAACTTTGGCACATGTACGGCCCTCTCCCCTTCCACAACTTCGTTCTGACAATCCTTGAAAATTGGATCCTGGACAAATAACAACACGCACCATGACTGTATCGGCGCCAGTAGTAATCATCACTGCGTTATTCTGCACCCAGATATTTTCCAAGACGATGAGCTGAACAGTTGTGAGTATAAAAGCATCTACAATGTTATGGACGAACTCTAGTATTCCAGGCCCCGCTCAACGTCAACCACCCTGGCGAGAGACTGCTGCTGATCAGCATATAGGACATCGTCATCTCCACGCGGGCCGAGTATAACCAACTTGGAGGCATCAGCAGGGGACTGATTGGACGTAGAGACCGCTTACCTGATTACCATCGGTCAAGTTCACCACGCTCTTCAAGATACCGGTTATCTCTGCTCGAAAGGGCTCGTGATTGTCCAGTGAACAGAAAGCATGGAACGCATGGGTACCGTCGTCACGTTCCCTACGGCTCTCCGGCGCAAGTCTGAAATCGGACCCGTACCATATATCTCCGATGCGGAGCGGGACCAAGTTCCAGTTCATGTGGTGACCCTGAGTGTGGCGACTTTTCGGAGGGTGGTTGATCCTCAGAGCAGCTACCGCATACAAAAGTTGCGAGATTTCCAGCTGATATCTGCAAGTTAAAATCGTTCACCAATTTGCGTTTCAGATGTTCTGGTATTACTTGGGGCCATTCAGAACGAAGGTGTTTGAATTCCTGTCTACGTCCCAAATGCGCTGTGCCAGTTAACGGAATGGTGTCGTCGCCATCTTTACCGCGCTCGAGACGTCTCATGAATGATTGGAGTTTTCGCCTGAGTTTCTTGACATTCTCCTTGTCAGAGTACGAGACGTCGTGCATATCCAATAATCGTCGAAGAGGACGTAACTTCAAGGTTGGAGCAACTTGTCGCAAGATGTACAGCTGCAGGCGAGTTGAAGGATCTTCCGAAGAGCCGGGACTAGGTTGAATGTCAAACTGGGATGTCATAGATGTACATCCAATCGGAGAGGCATAACCTTCTCGAGAGAGTACATGCACTGGTACCGAGATGGGCAGCAATTTGGTCGCGTAAAATACTGGAAGTGGCTGTAGTTGGTAGTCAATGCCATGAGCATGGGCTGTGGACGCCAAAGTACCTTTGGGTATAAGATTCAAGTCAGATAACAGGGTACGCGTCGTATTAGACGAGGCATGGTGTGAAAGAAGAGCCCGACGACGGATGTCTAATAGTCTCATGAAGTTAGTCGAGAATGATCAGACCAGCCCAAAGACTCCCAACAAGTACTACATGACTGTCCGGAAAATGCAGTGGAAGTCAATAACATGATACTCAGTGCTGTGAAAGACATTGCCTGCTGCGACGCATATTCGTGGCATATATCGCGGCAGTCGCATCCGCGCTTGGATAGAGCATCCACCGTGGATTCACATTTTCCGGCACAGGAGCCCACAACCAGGTGAGATATGAGAGTATGCCGAGCGCCATGAATGGTCAAGTCAGAAGGTCGCACAATGTGATGAGCTTTCATTAACTTGATGAAAGAGTGCGGGGTCGGCGGCGAAAATGTTTGACGACACGTGCGGGAATGTCAACAAGGTGTCAAGGCTCGCGGGCTCTTTGGCAAGAGACGTAACAGTGGATGCGGACCGTTGTTCAGACGTGGAACCTACAGGACGAATTGGATTGCGGGTGATAATGATGGGTGGAGAGGGATCGACAATGGATGGGGGTCGGTAGTGTTTAAAAGATGTAAAAGACGAGGGGGAAGAGACGAGGTGTAATAAATTGCATGGGCGTAGAAACGACATGATTATTAGGTTCAGAGTTTAATTCAGAGTAATTGTTCGGGGTTATATCGGGGACCCACCCCTCAGCGGCTGCGTGAAAACAAATCAGTAAGGGGACGAAATATATATAGAATGGGAACACGAACCAGCATCGGTTGGGGCTGTTATTACAGAAGCAGATGGTGCTGAAGGAGCAAATGAACCTTCGCGCGAATAATGAGGGGTAGGAGCGGAGGATGATAATAAATAGTCTTACGTGGAACGAGGATGGCACGAGGATTTACGGGGACTATGCATTTGAGTTAAGAGTTGAACAAAGCACAAGAAAGTGAGACACACAACAGTTGTTGGCATAGACAGGATCGGTCAGGAACTGTCCAGCATCGAAACTGCTGTCTACGCGATGACCGAGACCAATAAGAGAAGCGAAGGAGAGCGACCCAATCAAGACCAAGCTCAAAGCTACCAGAGGCTGAGACCGCAAATTCCATTGGGAATGAAATGGTCTGATGTCCAGATACAGTGGTGACTAGTAATTTCGGTGACCCAGCGTGCCGTGTGCGGTGAGAATACGGTAGGACAGAATGCAGAGACGAGGTGAGCATGACCAGCGTAGAGATTCCATCGAGTAGGACAGGCATTATAAAAAAAAAAAGCGTCAGTGGAGCAGGTGGTGGGGAAAGGCAAGAGGGCGGAGAGGTCGTACTAAGATGGAAACGAATGATCAGAGGTTGCCAGATTGGTAATGATGGTCGTTAGATTACGAAAGAATTGCCTTTTTTAGCCGATTTTCGCAAAATGCGCGCCCGAACGTTTTTCCAATCCACCCCAAAACCCACTATCAATATAGATAGCGGGAATTGAACGAAATACTGCAGTACCACTACAACGGTCGTCTGCCTTTCAATTTTCAGCGCCCGAATTGTCTATCCTTCAAGTTCACGCTTCATAGCCAAAGCAACCATCAGCACATAGGTGGAAAGCTGGGCCATCTGTGCGACATTCTTTCCGCTGGGTAGGACCCACCATCTATAAGTCAAGCCCGGTGCAGAGAGTGGTCTCAGACAGAAGCAGGCAAGTGGAAGTCGCTGCTATAGGGTAGATAGCGACTAACCAGAGCCGTGGATGGAAACTTCTCGCGTTTCCATAAACTGAGTGGCATGAAAGCACCATTTTAAACACACAAGAGCGCGGTTAAATAAGTCCCGTGTGAACACTGATTTAGCGCTTGATTGGGCTCTCTCTCCCAAAGTTTAACACTGATCTTCCAAAAATTTGGAGCTGCTTAGCCAAAAGTGGAGTTTCAAAGGCTTCAGACAGACACCCGTAATTTTATAAAGAGACAGATTCGGAAGGTACCACAATACAGAGCCAAGTATGTATCGCACTAAGTGCTATGAACAGTGAATCCACGCAACAACTGGAACGGGGAAACCGCCAAGCAGGCGGGTGGGAAGCTAGGTTAGGCTGAAGTGGAGCGGAAGTCTTCGATTGCTTTGACAGAGGTGGGCGGAAAGCTGGGTTACGGTGTGCAGTGTGAGTAAATGTGGTGGACGTCTCCGAATACGGATAAAACTCACGCTATGAACGAACCAATCGCGCAGCTACAAAGAGAGGAACATCAGCCATCATGCATCATGGCAGATAGTATGGAAGAGGAAATATGTATACCTATCACATGGGGCACTGTTGCAAGAGCTGCCAATAGTCTCAAGGCTAGAACCCGTACAGTTGGCGTTGGAAAACGTGAAGATATCAAGTGGTCCGGCTACGTGTTTGAGATTATAAAGGAGTCAAGGAATAAAGAAGATGTTTGCTCACTTCTGATGTCAACTTCGAGCCTGTTCCAGGGAATGCCTTGGGGAGTGGTGACGCACACGATCACATCGTTGGACCGACTGGTGTATAATGTTACGCTGAGACTGTTCGGAGTGATTCGTAAACCTACGGAGGGGCGGGAAGCGGCGGGAAGGTCGCAGATGCTGGGGAGCTGTTGTCACAACCGCCGTTGTTGTAGAGCCGCCAATTGTAAGCTTGGGCTACGGCAAGCTGAACCGTGACGAGGAAGGAAGTGAGAGCGATTTTCATGTTGAAACGGGCTGAAGACCTGAGAAAAAGGCTGAAGACCTGGGAGGAATTGGTTTGGGTCGTCGCCCTTTATAGATTCAAGCAGGGGCTTCTAATCCCAAAACGAGGCATGCCAGTAGACCACCTGATTGTCTGCACCGAGTTCGAAGTCGCGAATGTTCCTAACCCTGTTAGTTCAGAAGTGGATTGTTAACAAATGTTGGCCATGGAACGCTACGTACAAATAAATGCTGCAGGAAACCACCAGCGTGAATCTAGAAACCGGGGGCCGGAGTCGCGTCCAGAGCCAGGAAGTGTAACGGAAACTGGGCCCAAAAGGAGCCCATTTCCAACCACAGATACCGATCCGGCTTCATCTACTCGGTTCCACAATAGAACCCATGTCTTCGATCCCTATGAAGGAAGCCGACACACATGGCAGGAAACAAAGGAGCCTATACGTATGAGGGTCAGAATGAGTATTGGGCTGAAAAGGAACCCATTTCGACCCACGGATGCCTCATCATAATCAACCCTGGTCCACAATGGAACCCATGTCTTGGATTCCAATGACGGAAGCCGACACGAACGGCGGGACTAACCCATCATAATCAACCCTGGTCCACAATGGAACCCATGTCTTGGATTCCAATGACGGAAGCCGACACGAACGGCGGGAAGAGGAGCCGCGTGTATGGAACCACAGATGCCGATCCGGCTTCATCTACTCGGTTCCACAATAGAACCCATGTCTTCGATCCCTATGAAGGAAGCCGACGCACACGGCAGGAAACAAAGGAGCCTACGTGTATGAAGGTCGGAATGAGTATTGGGCCGAAAAGGAACCGAAACGGGGCATGCCAGTAGACCCCCCGGTCAAACGGACAAGGACTGCATCAGTAAAACTACACATTCGTCTTTCGCATCTTACATCTTTGGAAGCCGTCTTTGAGCATCTTTTTCTTGCAGAAAACATCTTCTGTCTTGGAAAGGGCCACTGATGAGCATGGTCTCATTCATACACGCGGCTCCTCTTCCCGCCGTTCGTGTCGGCTTCCGTCATTGGAATCCAAGACATGGGTTCCATTGTGGACCAGGGTTGATTATGATGAGGCATCCGTGGGTCGAAATGGGTTCCTTTTCAGCCCAATACTCATTCTGACCCTCATACGTATAGGCTCCTTTGTTTCCTGCCATGTGTGTCGGCTTCCTTCATAGGGATCGAAGACATGGGTTCTATTGTGGAACCGAGTAGATGAAGCCGGATCGGTATCTGTGGTTGGAAATGGGCTCCTTTTGGGCCCAGTTTCCGTTACACTTCCTGGCTCTGGACGCGACTCCGGCCCCCGGTTTCTAGATTCACGCTGGTGGTTTCCTGCAGCATTTATTTGTACGTAGCGTTCCATGGCCAACATTTGTTAACAATCCACTTCCGAACTAACAGGGTTAGGAACATTCGCGACTTCGAACTCGGTGCAGACAATCAGGTGGTCTACTGGCATGCCTCGTTTTGGGATTAGAAGCCCCTGCTTGAATCTATAAAGGGCGACGACCCAAACCAATTCCTCCCAGGTCTTCAGCCTTTTTCTCAGGTCTTCAGCCCGTTTCAACATGAAAATCGCTCTCACTTCCTTCCTCGTCACGGTTCAGCTTGCCGTAGCCCAAGCTTACAATTGGCGGCTCTACAACAACGGCGGTTGTGACAACAGCTCCCCAGCATCTGCGACCTTCCCGCCGCTTCCCGCCCCTCCGTAGGTTTACGAATCACTCCGAACAGTCTCAGCGTAACATTATACACCAGTCGGTCCAACGATGTGATCGTGTGCGTCACCACTCCCCAAGGCATTCCCTGGAACAGGCTCGAAGTTGACATCAGAAGTGAGCAAACATCTTCTTTATTCCTTGACTCCTTTATAATCTCAAACACGTAGCCGGACCACTTGATATCTTCACGTTTTCCAACGCCAACTGTACGGGTTCTAGCCTTGAGACTATTGGCAGCTCTTGCAACAGTGCCCCATGTGATAGGTATACATATTTCCTCTTCCATACTATCTGCCATGATGCATGATGGCTGATGTTCCTCTCTTTGTAGCTGCGCGATTGGTTCGTTCATAGCGTGAGTTTTATCCGTATTCGGAGACGTCCACCACATTTACTCACACTGCACACCGTAACCCAGCTTTCCGCCCACCTCTGTCAAAGCAATCGAAGACTTCCGCTCCACTTCAGCCTAACCTAGCTTCCCACCCGCCTGCTTGGCGGTTTCCCCGTTCCAGTTGTTGCGTGGATTCACTGTTCATAGCACTTAGTGCGATACATACTTGGCTCTGTATTGTGGTACCTTCCGAATCTGTCTCTTTATAAAATTACGGGTGTCTGTCTGAAGCCTTTGAAACTCCACTTTTGGCTAAGCAGCTCCAAATTTTTGGAAGATCAGTGTTAAACTTTGGGAGAGAGAGCCCAATCAAGCGCTAAATCAGTGTTCACACGGGACTTATTTAACCGCGCTCTTGTGTGTTTAAAATGGTGCTTTCATGCCACTCAGTTTATGGAAACGCGAGAAGTTTCCATCCACGGACTCTGGTTAGTCGCTATCTACTCTATAGCAGCGACTTCCACTTGCCTGCTTCTGTCTGAGACCACTCTCTGCACCGGGCTTGACTTATAGATGGTGGGTCCTACCCAGCGGAAAGAATGTCGCACAAATGGCCCAGCTGAGACCAGGCTGCCCAAGTCGCCATCCAACCAATCAACCATCCTGCCTATCACTCCACGAGAGAATATGTTGCTGTCCTAGAGGTATCAATTTCCAGCGAAAGTATGCCAGACAGCGCACACCGGCTTTCAGCAAAAGATCCCAACACTGTGAATTCCGCTATTCATTCGCATCCTGCGAAAGATCATCAGTCTCTGTCTGAATCAAAACAACATCGAAATGAGATAACGACCTTGAGCACCCGCTTCTCCTCACCCCCATACGGATTCGGCAGCGACATCGGGGACACTGGTATGTCCGTCTCCGATTCCGGTGGTGGGACAGGTAATCCCTGACAGGCGGTTCCGCGTCCTCATGCTCATGCTCATGATGCTGAAAGACGACGGTGGACTGCAACGGCCTGTGAGCGAGCTCTGATTCAGCGCCTACGCGTGTTTGCGTTTCTGTCCCGTAAACCCTTGCACGCTGTGGGCGCACTACGTGGGTTCCGGGTGGCGGGACAGCGAGTGCGCAGCACCGACTCCTGCTGCGCCGGCATACGCATTCGGATACTCGGGCTGTTGCTGCTGCTGCACGAAGCCGTGGTTGCTGTACTGTGTGCCGAGCGGCGGCTGCGCGTATGTCCCATGCAATGCCCCACTCCCGCTGTACCTGCTATACCCGTGCGACCCCGCGCTCAGATAAACCGACGACTGTGCGTCGTCGTACTCGAATTCATCCACGATCACACGCAGCGACGCCGGCATGAACAACACCGCGTCCATCTCGCGGTCGAGTCTTCGCTTTTGGCGCCTTCGCACCAGGCGTGTGATCAGGAATATGAGGAGGATGAAGCAGAGGAGGCCGACGGCGGTGAAGATGCCCGCGACGGCGGCCGTGTTGTGGAAGAATCTTGCGTTAGGGGGAATGTGAGCAAGTGAAGAAAAGGAAAAACAAGGGAAGAGGTGCACGGTGTCCGAGAACTCGACGCTGTGCTGCCTACGAGCGAACTGGGCGTGCTTGATGCGCTCATGAACTGGGTGCTCGTCAGCGTCTGTGTACCCACAGCGTTGTTGGAGGTCCCATCTGTCGCAGACTGGGTCGTTGCAGCGGAACTTGAAGTAGTGTCGGTTGCAGAGCTTGAAGAGGCCGTCATGGATGTCGATGAAGAGCTGGAACTGGCTAATGAACTTGTCGCACGACTCGCACTCGGGGATGCTGAAATTGTGGGCAGGCTTGAAGAGGGAATTTGTGAAGGAACTGTCTGAGAAATATCTGTCGCGCTCGTGGCCTGCATACACTGCGTTCCGACCCTTCCTAGACTCGGCTTGAGTGTAGGAACCTAGCAGTAGCTACATCGATGATTGAGGCTAGGTGCCTAGAGAATAGTCTGTGGAGGTCTGTCTGGCTCTGGCTAGGTTGGCACAGGTAGGTCTAGGTCTGGCAGGATCTGTGTAGGTTGCAACAGGTGCTTGTAGCCACCTACACAAGGGGGGAAGGGACGCGGTTGCTCAGAATATTAGATGATGGAAATGTTCAACATTAAAACGTAAGTCTAGGTCTGTGCAGCTGAGTTTAGGGAGCTACCCACACCTTACACGAGCTACCCTCATCTACACTGACTTGAGTTTAGCCGCCTTACTGGGTACCCGTAAAGCCAGACGGACATTACGTGTAGTCGCCTAGATGGGGGGCTGTGTAGGGACCTACACCGACCTAACTCCATCTGGCACAACCTACAGCGCCTAGTCTCAGCTAAGTCTAGGACGGGTGGGAACGCAGTGATAGAGCTAACGACCGGCACCGACGTGTCACTCGCGGACGGCGATGGCAGGCTATCCGTGAGACTTGGTATCACACTGTCAAGTCACCGTCATTGCGGGTTAGGAGGGCAGAGAGATATGAACTCGCCTCGCTATAACCCCGGAGAGTAGCGACATCCCAGAGGTCTACAGACAATACTATAACCAAAGCAGCTTGAGGAGGAAATGGAGAATGCTAGTTGAAAGGAAGGGATTGAGGTGGAGAGAACAGAGGAAGAAGGAGCACTGCACTCATGGCCACAACAGAAATGCAGTGGAGCGGAGCACGGGCAGGCTGAACACAGTTCGGAATTGCTAATGCCGATGTGGAGCGAGTGGGTCGATCGACGTTTTCGTGGTCGCAAGCTGAGTTGGGCTAACCAAGCAATTTTCGGGTTTCTGAGAAGAACGCAAAGCACACGCAGGGCCGAGGATGAGGGGAAAGAAAAACCGGCGCTCGCCGGCAATTGCGACGAACGTGGCAGGGATCAAATCTCCAAGGCAGGATTCTCAAGACACAGCAATTGAACGACAGCTCTTCTGCTGATGTACATCTAAAACCAAAGCGTAGATATCAGGCGCATACATCCACCGCAGGTCCAGGCAGGTTGATTCGGTGAATGCGAAGTCTTTGTGTTTATTCTCTGGCTGCCACAGTCCAAGGGCTGCTGCCCGTGCCATAACGGCCACAGCCGTGAAATCCATGGGCAACCCACGGCACGGGCCGTGCTCTATACGGCCGTTTGAAAAGTTCTGATACCTCTGACGGGACGGCCGAAAATGGTATCACGGGTACGCACGGGCGCAAAAAAAACTAGTTCAAGTTGTATCTAGCATACAAAATTAACCCAGAATCTCCCGAATGGCCGTTCAAGCGTGGCGAAGACGCTGCTTGACCAACATCAAAGTTCTGATGGTGTCAGGTTTTAAACTGGCACAGCGCAAGGAAATGGTGTCGCGACTGCCAGAGAAAATGTGTTCAACAGCGATGGCAGACCCTGTAGATGACGTTAAGGACGATTCGGACGTCGAATAACAGTGAACACACCGTGGATTGTCATCAAATCTCGAGTAAGGCAGAAAAGGTTGGGGAACTGTGCCTTGTGTGCAACCCACTACTGAACAGGATCAGAGAGCAAAAATCTTCCCACGGTAAATTAAAGTAGTCGCGCAGCTTGTCTACGATAGTGCTTGGGGTCTAGGTTTATTAGGGAGCACTCATGGGGTTCAAGGGGCTGTCCCTGACACTAAGTCGAGGTTTATTGGAGGGTTAGGGCTGGTGTTAGGCTTAGGGTGCAACGTGTCCTTCCTCTAGGATGATATGCTGGGGGGGGAGGCAGTGGGGGTGACTGGCGGCAGAGGTGCCACCCCACTGCCTTCCTCCAGCAGGCTCTGCATTGTGGTTTCACAATAGTTGCGACACGGTAAAGAGGAAATATGTTGAAGCAGGTAGGCTCTGTATTGTGGTGTCGCAACCATTGCAACACAGTAAATGGGGCAATATATTGAATATTTTGTACAGGCAGGCCCTGTGTTGTGGTGTCACACAAATGTTGCAACACAGTAAAAAGGAAATATGGAACCATTGCAACACAGTAAATGGGGCAAAATATTGAATATTTTGTACCGGCAGGCCCTGTGTTATGGTGTCACGACCATTGCGACACGGTAAAGAGGAAATATATTCAAGCAGGTTGGCACTGTGTTGTGGTGTCGCAATGGTTGTGACATGGTAAAGAGGAAATGTGTTGAATCAGGTAGGCTCTGTGTTGTGGTGTCGCAACTGTTGCGACATGGTAAATGGGGCAATGTTTTGTACAGGTAGGCTGTGTTGTGGTGTCGCAACTGTTGAGACATTGTAAACAGGCAAGCTTTTGTTTCAAGGTCAAAAAGCCACTAGGAAATTTTTGTAGTGTTCCTCAGCAGAATGAAGCCTTTTTAACCAAAAAACCACTGGCTTTTCGAAAAATCTTTAGCATTTTGTGACGTGACTCAACTAAGGGGCCAATACTAGAATTGTAAGTACATTCAGATAGATTAAAACAAGGGCTACAACTTTGATTTCAAGGCTGAAAAACTGCTAGGAAATTTTTGTAGTGTCCCTCAGTGGAATGAAGCCTTTTTAACCAAAAAACAGCTGGCTTTTCGAAACTGTTATGCATTTTGTGACTCAACTAAGGGGCCCATACTAGAATTGTAAGTATATTCAGATAGCTTGCAACAAGGGCTGCAACTTTCATTTCAAGGTCCAAAAACCATGAGGAAATTTTTGTGGTGTCTCTTACAGCTGTTTGCAGAACTAATGACACTATCTAAAGATAAATGAAAGAAGAGCAGTTTTGAGGTGCCAGATTGCCGAGGTTATTTCTCATCCAATTCTCCGCGGATTTCTTCGAGAGTAGGTGCGTTCGAAACCGAGTAAGCGGAGCTTTCATACAGTACCCTACTCACCATGTAATTTACGTAATTTAACTGTCCCAAAATTTCGGCTGTCTTGTTTGAACCGAACACGGCAATGGCCCTTTCTCCGCCACCAGAGCGCTGATTCGGATGATTCCGAAAGCTGTGATTGAGGCAAAGCTCTATGGTATACTATATTTTGGTTTTTCCTCGAGGCAACCTGCTAGGAATGAATATTCACTACCAATCAGTAAATCCATTCTTGTGGGTGCCCTTCGTGTGTGTTTCATTCTAGGGCGGTGGAATACAGGTGGCTTTTATGTAAGCTTTCAGAATCACCTGGATTCATGCGAATCGGTTCTCTGGTGAGAGAGAAAAAGCCGTTGCCGCGTCTGGTTCAAACCAGACAGCTGGGATTTTGGAACATTCAATTACGTAATATACCGTACCCTACGCTTTCGGAGCCGTCTGGCATTCACCCTGTTCACGGCAGGAGTCATCGACCGGCGTCACAACCTTCGAAGGCGAAGGAGAAGGAGAAGCAAAAGCCGTTCCGCAGACGATGAGCGCACCAGAGTACTGAACCAGGCGGGCAGCCATGGTCACCGATGTGGGAGAATGGAAACGGGAGGGAGGGGGGTTCTCAGTGGATCCAGAACCACGATAAATAAGCGAGCCGTGTAGCGCGTCTGATCTGCGTTGGTGTCCGGTGATTGTACCCGTGATTCTGTTGGATTTTCACCTGCGCCATTGGGCTGCTCAAGCGAAGCCGAAAATTCGACCGCGAGCAGTAGCACGTAGCAACATTGATTCGCTTCCAGGAGAAGATTTGTCCGACTGTTGCTGACCCTTAACGGTCTGCGCATAAACAGGTTCTCGCTGCACGCCGCGGCCAGAAAGCAAACCGTGGGCGCTGCACCTGATCAGGTGAGAGTCGGGTGTGCCCTCGAACATCCTTGATGTCATTGATTCGATCCGTTCACAGGGTTCACATTGACAAGGAATCTGAATGTGTCTGGACGGAAGGTGAGGGACACGGTAGAAAACGGTCCAGCACGGTCCTCACTAACATGTGGCAAGTCTGTTCAAGAAGAACACATAAAGCAACTGGAGAGCATCCAGCTTTCACACAATCGAACTCGAGACTTGGTTGGAGCGAATGTCAATTTAGAGACTGCGTTGCGGAAAGAATCTTCAAATGAGAATGATCAGCGTTTCGTGCTTAAATTTTGAAAATGACCAAGCCTGAGTAGGCTTGAGTATTGACTCCGATGATGTATGCCAAGCCAGGCACCAAAGTATGAACATCGTCCATTATTTCAGAATTGGCACCGACAAGGAGAGTTTTTCGCTGGCGTTCCGGCACATCATGCAGCACCAAGTGCTGGATTATTTCAGACGGTATCCTACCGCTACCATGGCCAGCGATGGATTCGGAATTTCTTACCCTTGCTCACAGCAGCGAGAACTACTCGACTCTTCTGCCCACCAGATCAAGGCAAAAACGCTATGATAACGCTGGTGTAACCGAGGATAGAGACGATTTCGGTTATTCGAAGCCATGCACAACACCATTATTCGGGGTATAAAATTGAATGAGCAGTAATAAACGTCAGCATCAAATACCCATACCGTAGGACTGCGCCAGACGCACCAAACGGCGTCGTGTCAGTGACGAGAAGGATGTTCGCACGGCCTTTGCCCATTTAGCAAGGTCTATACGCGGAGTCATCCTCTGCCACACGATCCGCTTTAACGTCACAGTCTTCAAAGAAGGGAGATTGACGATGGCGGAGTCAATGGCAACGTTAAGCGACGGATCGAGCACCATTGGTTCATAGCTTTCGAGTTCTTTGAATGTGATAGACGTGAGGCCAGCATGCTGTGGACACGATTTGAAAAACGCGCTCATGAACCCAGAGGTGGAAGTGGTGAAGAAATGGAGGGTGCGCAGATTCGTAATGTCGAAGATAGATTTAAGAGACTCTGAAAGCGCTGGAGAACGGTCAGAGCAGGCGGAGGATAGTGGAATAAAATCACTGACAGAATTCCAGGTACCGGAGGCGTAAATGCTCAACGTCACTGGAGGCCTGGACGAGTTTCTCCCTCCATTCGCTCGACTCCGTTGCTATCGTGAGTGAGCTGATGCCAGTCAGGTCGATGGATGGATTTGATAAATATCGACAGAGGGAGTGGTTCTGCATATCGGACACGAGGAGGGATCGTAGCTGCGGACGCCACGGCCGTGATTCTGGCCATGGAGCGGGCTATGGTTTTGTGAAGTATACCCAGGATAGCGACAACTCCTGGAGAGATGTCGCTTGGCTGAAAAGCGTCAGCAGCTCGCAGGGATACTCCACCACAATCCCGCGCAGGTGTACAGACTCGAGTTTCTGAGAAGAAAACACATCCGCTAGTGCCCGCTTCACTTGTCGTCCCAGCCTACTCCAGTTCAGGGTGTATTTGTCGTGAGACCCACGCGCGTTCTCGACGAGAGATATGCACTTTAAATTGAGGGGGAGAACAAGAGGCAATGACGTTCTTCCGACCGTGAACCAAATAATGTATCGCCTATTTATCTTGTATTCAGTTCTGTGAGCAGGCAGGTGGCTGTACACTTTTGACTGTGAAAAATATAAATATATATATATATATATATAAAGAACAAATCGGAAAAAAATCTGAGTTGGTTTTTTTTTTCTTTTTCTACACTCAAAAGTGTACAGCCACCAGTCTGCCCACAGAACTGAGCCCAAGATAAATAGACGGCAGCATGATTCGTTCGCGTTCTAGGTCCCCCGCATCCAAGCGTTTGAAGACAGCGAATCCGGAGGAGACTCTTACTTCAGATTCACCACAAGTTATCATGGGCCCTTTCCGTCCCTCACTGCTCGGTCCCGTCGACTTATTTCTGGCCCACATGACGGCGGCAACCCCTCGATTTTCTCTTCCCACGAGATATTATGTAGAGTGGGATCCCGCCTCTTCTCGCGACCGACATTTGCTCATCACATTTCCGTCGACTGCAACTACACGTGCACTACTGAGTGCTTGGGAAGAGCAGGACGTTCCTGGCTATCAGGGGATCTGGATGTTTTCCAGAGAGACGCAGCAGGAGGGTCTCAATGTCAGAGGTGGGGGATACATGAACCATCCTAACGGACGGTTCCCAACGAATTCGCGCGGTGGAGGTCGGCCATCTGGAAGTGCATCGGGACCGAGATATTAATGGCTACTCTCGTACCTCGGATACAGTTGCTACTCTCATACCTCGGATACTATGTGTATGTGTGGACCGACATATGTTAATTTTCGGGTATTCCCTTCGTTTCAGGCTGCCTTACTGGTTTATGCTATGCTGTGGCTTAATTTTCAAATGGACGACCGGCCAAATTTGCGACTTTCGAGAAATTTTTCTCACCTATAACTCTTCTTGAGTTTTTCTTGGGCCTATCACTGCTTCGGCAGTTGCATACACCTGCAAAGGGACAAACATACGACAGCTGCTGTAGACTGGTGGATAGCGGGGATTTATACCTGGGAAGGGGGGAGAACCCTTCCCGTACACTTGCGTACTCCGCTCGTGGTCAGGTCCTACGGGTTTTAACCGCATATATCTTGCCATACAAGCGGTCAGCCAGTCACAGTCAGCCAGCATCTTGTATGATCGACCCCCTGGAATGGTGCAAAGCTCAGTTGACATCTTGTTACTTTCTAGATGGATAAACACCCTGATAGTCGTACATGTTTGTCTTCTGTAAACTTGTTGTTCATGTTGTGAACCACACGAGTATAATATATCCCCCCCCCCCCCCCTCTATAAGTTGTCATTTGAGTCACCAACTTGAGTTGAACTTACACTTTCGAATGATGTGAATATATATGCCCAAGTTTCGACGACTACAACATAGGATTTGATGCCATATGTTGAGGACGGACTTGTACCGGCACTGCCATGTGAAGCACTGGCCCAAAGCACAAATTCCACAGGCTTTTCAAGGACGGTCAAATGGTTTTCCCACTTGTACAAGATAATTTTGATGGACATAGTACTATGCTCCCCAACCATTTGTTGAATGACCACCAGACTTCCCCCGGAGAATCCTTACCATGTGAATTGCAATTGTCTGAAGTTCTAATTTTTGAGCCTCACCTGCACTTGCAGACCAAGCACTTCAAAAATAGCGTCTCCGCAGGCCTTGGTGGTGCTGATTCCGTTAACTCGATAGAGATGGGTAAATTAAATAATGACGCTGACTGAGCAGTTGACTCAGATGGCAAAGTCTAGCCGGCCTAGACCCACTGGGTCTAGGTAAATAGGCACACATAGACATCGGATCAACCATTCTAGACGTCTCTCGGACGACATCGGCAACTGCCCGGTCTAAGGACCCGCTGAACGCAGTGCCTCTTGGATATTGCTGTCCTGAGCAGTACCCTCTATCTTCAAATATCTGGTTCACAGGATCATCAGTGTTTTTTTTTCGTTTTTCTAGTCCATATAATGGATTCTATGAATTTGTACGCTTGGAAGTACCGGGTTTCCAAATAGAATTATCCGACACCTTGTACTACATAAACTGCTCATCCTCTGCCGGTGAGTAAGATCGCTTGGGGAATGTCAGAGCCGACGACACGCTGACCTTGGGAATGAGCAACTCGATTTGCCGGTGTTTCCGGTGTTTAAGGACCGTCGTGGGAGCGCAGTACGCCTCTATCCTACGGTCATGTCGGAATACGGCCTCAACGCAGCGTTCCTAAATATACCTTGCTCGCTGTCAAGTCGGAGTCTGGCCTCAACACGGCCAGGTTCCCCCGTCTGAAGCTCCGTATAAATAAAAGGCGAAACAGTCGTGGTCAGCAGAGTAGCACCGTTTTCCACCACCTTCAGTACTCCACTTACGTGATGCATCTCCTCGGGTCTCTCGCAATGAGCATCTTCCTCGCGACTTCCGCTTTCGCGCAAAGCATCGTCGTCGGCACACCTAGCCCTGGCGCAAATACAATTTGACTGTTCAAATCGAGCGCCACGTACGCGCCAGTCTGCTCGCTCCTCAAATACACACCGTTGACATACGACCTCGTTCCAATGTAGAATTCCCTCTCGTTCTCAAAGGAAGTCTCCGTTGCAATCGGATTTAAAGTCTGCGACGCGATTGAAGGCTGCGGACCATCAGCGCAAGTCCTATACAACGGGCCATACACCCCAACCCTTCACCCGCCGACTTTCCCTGGCAGCTCAGCCACTACCAGAACTTTACCTTCCCATCCCCATTTTCTGCTCCTGGACCTGTGCAGTTCACTATTGTTCATTTCTTCGATGTTGGGGTGAGTTTCTGAGCGAGCGGTCTCGGACAATCAGCTCACAATTCATTTGTGTTCAGGCTAGCGAGAATATTCCCTTGGTTGAGACTCTTAGCGTAGACTTCAACATTGTGTGAACGGAGCAAGGCTAGGACTTTCAGATAAATCACCGAATAGACATGGTATCAGCACAACGAGCAGACATATCATCGAAGTGGACGTATTCGAGAATAAGCTCTTTTAGGCCATATGCGTTGCTCAGAAGGGACTCGAGCTCCATCAGATGTGTGAAAGTGTACTGGCCCAGAGAGAGACTCCGAAAATGGGGGAGCAGAAGTGCTTCATTGAAGGCATTTTTGAAAAAAGGTTGGCTGTGTGTTCCACTGCAGTGGATGGAGGTCCGAACAAATGCTCAGATACACCAATTTCGGTACCAGACCAAGGATCTGGGAGGCCAGTGTGAAGTCGACGTCAGTGGACTCGCCGATCTCAGAGTCTAGAGTGATAGTGGCATATTTCACGTATGAGGTGAGAATCTGTGGGGATTGCGAAACGAGCGCCTCGAGCTTGGATGAACGCGCGGTGTTGCAGTCGACTGAAGCGAACAGATGCTCCAGGCACCGTGGTAAAAAGCTGCGAGAGGTGAGAGCACAAGCCCTGAGTGCGGCCGCTTGCGGTTCGCGGACGTAGTGGCGATCGGGTGTTGCTGCTTCACCCTGCGGGGCGAATTGGTCAATGATGGTGTCGATGAGTTCCTGAAGGAGGCATCCCATCGCGGCAGCTGTCCACAAAGCATCTGGTTAGCATCACAGTCCGCGCAAGCCCATTTAATTCTCTTCACTCGAACCTTCGAAATTGCATTCAAGGATACCGGGATTCCCTGCCGCTTTCACCACATTCATGGAGAAGGTTTTCAACTTTGGATTGCTGATACGCACAAAGGGCAAGGATTCGGTATGTCATGGTGATTTAATTGTTACGATGGCTTATATATTCGATGCAGGGGCGGGAATGTTTGCCAGAAACTGTGGCCTAATTTGGAGACGGCGCAGTGCACCTTGGAGCCGCCACGGCTTCTGCGTGAGCTCAATCCATATGATCACCTCCGGCACTTTCATCGGTTTTGTGTAGCACATTACAAGCAACACATCCATGATTTGCGGCCCCACATGACAAAGGAGGTTCGCAACGCAAAGGTGAGTCTCTCATCCTCCGAACCACATCCAAACCTCGACGGTGCCTTCCGGGTTATTGAGAACGGCGGCGCCAAGGCAAAAGGTAAGTTTCCGGGTTGTTGTAAATGCGGGAAGTTCTGAAAACATGGTAACATACAGCCTAGTCGAAAGACAAACAAGTAGGGACTAAATTTGCGCTTCCGGCCCTTTATCAGCCGCTCAGCCTGATCCTGCAGGAAATTTGGAAAGCAGCCCCGGCTACCACGAACGGACATGAACAAGCACACCGTAACGTCAATTATGACGGAGAAGATCTGACCATGCTTGGCGGCATTATACGAGGAATGCGGCATGATTTTCGAACAATGGATGCCCTTGCATTGCACTCATCGGAAGGTATCTACGGGTGAGATCAAACATCAACTCATTTTCGGCGTCTTCAACGCTCTGTCAACAGACGCGGTGGGTTTCTACTTTTCTCCTTCTGGGATCTATTGCTTATCTATTTTAGTGATTGTCCAACGACGAGTGGCCGACAAGTTTCCAAGTGACGCGGCGGAGGCGCAAATGAACACTACTCAGGGTCCTGCTCTTGCTTCGAGCTTAAACACTGTGCAACCACCACATGCAGCGGAGCGCCCCTTGTTTATGACGGTTCCGTTGCTCCCCTCAATCCCAATCCCGTTTGATCACATGCACCGACCCGCTCATCCCTTGATAAATGACAGTCTAGATGATTTGATCACTGCCCGCGAATCGTTAGCACCGTACACATTTTCCGGACCACCCCTTGATATGAGGGACTAGAATTCTAATTGGACTGTTCCCTACGTGCACTTTCCACAGCACACGCGCACCGATATACCTGGTACACAATTTGCAGGACCATTTAGACAGTTCAACAGATAGATTTTGCGATTAAAATGTAATTACTACACCGCCAACTTGGCTATTTCCGTCTGACAGCCGATTTGATCAGCAATTAAGCATGAATCTCAACAGCCGGCATTGTCCTGGATATTGTCTGGTGGCCACCTTTTTGAGCAGCTGCTCCACCCAGCTGGCCGCCAGCTTTCTTCAATCCCAATCTGCAGACCTCATCCAACCTCTCTGGAAGCTGGCTGCTAGCCGTGTATTACCTTGCGAAAAATCTGTGTTGCCTTCCACTCATGTCTTCATTTAATCACGCAGTGACCGCTGAGATTCCAAACTATCTGATGTCATAAATGTTTCTATTATGTCGAGAACTGTTGTGTATTTGTCGGTGGCTGGCGCAGCGGGCCCTTTTTCTCTGTCCGTCGTTGTTTTGCGCATGCGGTGAATGCTTCTGGGCGCCAAATGTCAAAAAGGCGGATCAAACCAGATCAAACCTGTCGGGTACAATGAAACCTGAGTTGTTGGTTGGAAAACAATAATGGGCCAACCAACAATGGAAATTTACCCGAGTGCATTGTCTCCGATTGTGAATGATGGGGTCGATGCAAGCACCTATAAAAAGGGTATGAAATGTGAGTTAGATGTGTTTCCCTTTTCCCGCTCCCAGCTCGCGCATTCTCTCCGGTTATTCAATCACCAAGTGCCTCACAAGCCAAATTTTCTGTACTGCGTATTGGATTCTATCTTCCCTTATTCAAGAGCCATACAAGATTCAAGCCCACCCATTGAAACTTCAATTGCAAGATCATCAAGTCTTTCGTGGCTTAAATCAGCAAGCCGCTGTGCAATTGGCTTCGTGGTCAGAATCCAAAATTCCAAGATCAAGTCCTGCAAAATGTCCTGCACGGAGCAAATTCGACCGCAATATTCGCCGCAACTTCTAGGATGGAGAGGAAGAGGCTGAACGGATAGATTACATATTTGTTTATTTTAATAAATCACATTTTTTATATTTCTACAATGGCTGTCTTCGCGGCATCAAAACTATTTATTGTCATTGTCCGCGTACATGAGTGATGGCGGCACCACCCGGAAAAATCCAGCCATTGTCTTCCCCAGTCATTTTCTGGGAAACAATATGATTCCCAGTCTGATCTGGGCCACCTGGCTGTGATAGGTAATGAAGTCTGGACATCAGAATATGGGCAGCTGGCGGCCAGGCAGATTTTGCATGCGGTTGGGGTGTGGATTTCAGGTGGATATTAGGCGGAGGAATTTTCACGGTGTATCATACTAATACATGCTTGCGTTTGGAAATTGTCCCGGATATGTCGCCATGACGCGTTACTTGGCCTTGTCACCGAGTCACGTGTTTTTGACTTCCGCCAGAGCTTGTTTTATTTTTCACCTTTTTGTGTGGAAAACATGTCGTTTGGCAGATTGGTTTACTTTCTAAGTCTTAAAAGGATTATATGTTATGCAGAATGAATTTCTGCAGTCTCCCGCTGCGCGCTTCTCGGTGGTACCATTCAAATGGTCCGCCTTCGGTTCCCCATTGGTAAGTCCGAGATCGTCGGAGATATACTGGCTCACTACGGACTAACCCTAACTCAATCGATTGTGATAACTCAGATCCCGATCTGGCTTCTTTTCGAGAACTCCCGAGCCTATTTGGCTAATTTCGGGACTTGTTCGGCTCTCTCCCACAATCTGCAAACCAGTTCAAGTTCTCGCCCCTCTTTTTTTTTCGGAGTGCTCTTACTTAGTTGGAACAACTCCCGGCGCGAACATGTTCCGAGTGACTGAGATAATACAGCTCCAATAAAAGTTCCGAAAAACATTTGAAAGAAAAAAAGAAAGAAAAAAAACTCCATAGTACTAGTAGAGCATATCAGCAAACGATGAAATTTGAATCTTCAAAAGATTCAAATTTCATCGTTTGCTGATATGCTCTAGTCTCAAAACTTTGCGTCTCAATCCTGGGCGCACGAAAAAGGCCTTTTGACGCCTTTTGACGACTTACCGAAAACATACGGCTATCAGTCAAGCACACATCACACAAACCTATAAGTATGTTCGAGAACTCACAATTTGAAGCTGGGAACATGTTGTTCAGGATACAGAAAATTATCCAGGATGTGTAGAAGCCGCCGCACCACTTGCTCTAATTTTCACAATTAATACACGTCAAAGAAGAACAAGTTCCGTGAATGTTCAAAACAGAAATAATATTAATATGAGACGCATTAAGACATAATAATGAACTACATATCTAGAGAGTATTTACAGGAAATGATGGTGTTTTTGCAAGTAGGTAGGTACTTTTTTTAGAAAAGAACCGGCAAAATAATCCACATAAGTACTGATAGTCCAGGCTCCAGGAATTTCCCCACGTCAAACCTCTTTCAAATCTTGATAACTTTTACTATTGGTTCATATGGCTACGATGCACTCAGCCGTGATGTAACATTATCTCCCTAAAATCCTTAACCTCAAATATTCAAGGGCATGCATAGATCTCCCTACTTTTGTGGCAAGATTCCATCGAAGTTGCAATTTGAAATGAACAACAAGTCAGCGAGAACGCGTCACTTCGGTTATTTACCCTCGTGATATTCCGCATGAGCTTTAAAAGAGAGACAAGCAGTCTGAATACTTGTCTAACGTGTCTGCGTGACGGCGTACCATCTCCGTTTAGTGCCTCGCTCGCTTCCGTCCAACCCGAGGCCCCGAGATCAACGGAGTTATAACAAGGGACTACGAGGGCTACGAACTCTGGCAGCGAGCCGAATAAGTGCCAAATAAGCTCGGGAATTCTCGAAAAAGAAGTCGGATCGGGATCTGAGTTACGAGTACTTATGTTTACACGGACTGCTAGGGCATTGTGATGCGCTAACCCCTGGACCTCCTTGGACCCAATTTCACTGTCCAGGAAATCCGTGATGGACAGAATAATCAGACCATTTCTCAAATTCGACGCAGGTATCTTGGCCAGGCCTGGCATGCAGGCTTGAGCCGGCCTAGGGCTTGGGCTTGAGATTTTGAGGCCCAGGCCGGCCCTCCAAGCCCGGGCCTGCTTGTTACCAGGGATAGTCGTAGAATGTTTCGCCTAAATATCATACTGGCTCAGCTGTCTTTGACCTTTCTGCGTATTTTGGTTTGATTCCGGCGTCTTCAGATCTACCCCCCTTGCAGACATTTTTTGGTCTTAAATCTGGCCCACGTAAGCATGTTTGCACCTGCATTTGGTCCCAGTTATCGATGAACGGCGACTTGTGGTCGCTTTCTTGTCACTTTCACAATTGTGTTGCACTTCCTAGTGTCACTTAAACTTCCAGCTAACCATCAGCTGGTTCTGCTGTGCGAGAAAAAAATTACCCTCAAGCCCCGGCCCAAAGCCCGGGCTTGAAGCCTGCCCCGCCGGCTTGGGCTTGGGCTTGACAAAAGTGAAGCCCAGGCCTGGTCAGGCCGGGCCCAAGCCGGCAGCTTCAGGCCGAGCCGGGCCGCGGGCAACACTAATTGCCGCAGCGTCTGCGGCAACTTTGTCACGCTGCCGCAGCAAAATGGGTTGCAACGACTCATTTGCCGTGCCGCAGGGCGCCGCATACCACCCCCGAGTGTCCATCAACCCCTTTAGTCTGTTTGAACGCGATTCAGCGAGCACGTACCATCCTGCCAGTGATCAATAAAACCTCTTAGTATCCACTGTAAATCATCCGCTTGCTGTTCAACTTTGCACATCGGCGCATATGGCCTTCAGTACTGTCAAAGACCCACACACGTGAATGCGACTATTTCTAATATAACTCCCATGCATAACTCCCCACATCACACACGAGTCTCTGGTCCTCGTCCCATGTCGTTGTGTGATTCAGTGAGGGCGCTGACTTACCCGAGAATTGTTGTCTGCAACATCTAACTCAAAGCTCTCGTTGCACTTCTGTGCTTCTTGCTGTGACAGAAACTACCCACCATCGTATTGAGAGGAAATTATAGTAACTAGGTCAAAGTGGGTATTAGATTTCAAGTGAGATTATTCACAGAAAAGGGGAGTTACAAGCTATTAAAGTATCTGGTCCCAATGAAGAGGTCGAGGATAGTTGCCTACGTGGTATTAATCCTCGGTTTCTAGATTGGTTGCAGAGGGGTCGTAAAATGAGGTCAGTCTGCCAAGGTTTTTCTTTGAAATTATCATTCGGTAGTCAAATGCTCGGGGTAGAGGATGAGAAAGGTAAGATAGCCCTGGCGGCGCACTGAGTGTATTTATGGCTAGTTAAACTCGTTAACGGTGCTCACAAATATTTCTGTGCCGAGCTTGGTCTTGACGCACACATTAGACCAAGGAGAATGTGAATGATGAAAACACTATTTACAGCACAACTCGTCATATATTTCATCTTATCGCTGGAGTGCAATTTACCAGCAAGTATGAATCTAAATGCATCGATGTGAGCCATAATCCCAGATACTATTCTTACGAGCTGAAACGACATCGAGAAAAAGAGTGCCGCAGGGTGGCTGTTTGAGTGCCACAGCCACTTTTTTGCACCTTGTTCCGCAGGTTGACATGGCCTTTTGTTCGCTTTCAACTGATGGAGAATATCGAACCGATTCATGCTGGCCTATATTGGCACCTTTCATGATTGATTTTCTTTGATTCTGGCCATCGCCAAAAAATGCCAAAGATGTGCCGCAGGGTGGCGGTGTAATTGCCGCAACGGTGTTTGCATGAGCGCCGCGCTGTGGTCCGCGGCTAAAATATCCGGCCATTTCTGCCACAAGCCAATCCTTCAGATTGGCGAGCAGATTTATTCTGGCCTACTTTAAGGCCGTTGATGAATAAATTCCTTTGAAACTGACCGTTGCCGCAAAAATGTGCCGCAGAGTGGCTGTGTAAGTGCCGCAGCCATAATTTAATGAGTGCCGCACTGTGCTCTGCGGTCGAAATATACTTTTATTTTGGCATACAATGAGCTATGCTATAGCTTTGTTCAATCCTGTAGAGTTCTGTCTGACTTAAAACTAGCGTAAGTAAGTACGTACGTTAAACCCGTGAGTGCGTACTTTCAACCCGTGGGTACATTAATTCTACCTACACCACGGATGTATTTGCGTACGTCAGTGTTTTGCAGTCGTCAGTGATTCCGCTGCTTGGTGTTTATTACAATTACGTGGCAGCTGAATGAAAGAATCAAGTTGGCGCTAACGAGAAACTGGTACCGCACTGCAATGTCGCGGTGACTGCATCAGTCTGTTTGAAAATTGATGAGGAGATACAGAAGAGTAGAGGTATTGTGGTGAATATTGCACTAGAACGCATGAGCTGCCGCCGTGCGTATGTGAAGTGCTGCAGCGTGCATGTGCAGTGTCGCAACGTGCATTACAAGTGCCGCAGAACTGCCTCTCACATGTCACACTGCCGCAGCGTCACGCCGCCTGAGTGCCGCAGCCTGACGCAGAACCGCTGCGGCAAACCACCACAGTTCCGCAGCGTACATGGATTTGCCGCAGCGATTCATGATTTTGCTGCATGCAATTGCCGCAGCGCAAACTTTGCATTTGTTTGGTTGCCGCAGGAGTGCCGCAGGTTGCCGCAACGAAGTCGTCAATTAAGGCGTCACGCTTCTGAGCACAACGGGGAACGTATACGGGCGTAAGTAATGGCAATTATCGTCGAGATTTGCAAGCTTTAATATCCTTGTGGCCGTTAATAAAGTCAATTTTATTTTCTATTTCTGTGGCAGTGCAACATATTTGCGCAGAGTGCCGCAGCGACCCGCTGCGGCACATGCTGCGGCACTTTATCTTTGCCCCACTTCGTTCACCCATGCGCAAAAAACAAACATTATGGGTTCTGACCAGTGTTACCCTCTCTTGTCTCAGACAACGTTCATCATTCCACGGTCTAAGGCTCCAACCGTTTCCATGTATAAACGTTTATACACGGTTTTAGCCGTTTTTTTTTCCGTTTAGTGTACGCAAGGGCCTAAACGATAAACAAACCGTTTGTAAACGGTTTAAACGGTAGGAAGAATTCGGCCAGCCTTGGGGGTCTTATCTGTGAATCTTGAAGGTCGAATAGTACTCAATGCAGCCTCCCTGGCATCAAGGCCAGTAGAATCACCCAAGACCTCCAGTTGGCTGGGTGGTGGCGGGATGAAAAGCGAATGTTCCCCATTCGGAGGTATACACGTGTTGTGATGGCGGCCTCCTACTGCCGACCTCCACGCGCTGGCTGTCTCCTGCGTCTCCTGCGCACTTCGGAGAAGTCGTTAATCATGCCTTGATCACGCCAAAGATCCTCAGGCATATTTTGAACTGAAAACCCATTTCAAGGACAGGTTCTGGGCGGTGGAAATCAACCCCTACAAAAATACCGTTTGTACACTGTTTTAAACTGTTTTAAACCGTTTAGGTACCGTTTCCGTTTAGTGTGCCCAGATCCATACACGAAAACTAAATGATTGGAGCCTTGCGGTCACTGCAGTTTTCTCTCCCGCAATCCCACTCAAATCTTACTTGCGATCAGTCGTTCCCACATGAATTCCTCGGTGCTTTGAGGTAGGGGGTATGGAGCGCCGAGTCGGTGTTCTTACTCTTGCAATGACGCTAACTTCTGTCGTTTTTGGTCCGTTCACCCTGTAGGGTGCTTTCCAGGGGGCGTCCACTAATGTTATCCGTGAGATCAGGTCCTGCTGTCGTCTACTGTCGTCTACTATTTGGCTCTGTTTGTTCTGTGTGATTCGCGAGTCGGCAAGTTGGCGGCGATCAACCCGGCGGTGCAAGATACGTTGCGTGCGCGCGACGCGTAAATTCGACCGCACCACTCTACGGTACTACCCAGTGACATATAATGTGAAGTAAGGGGACAGTTCCGGGACACTACACTCACACTGCTTGCACACTGCTCATATAAATGCTCATAATTTAATTGTCATATAATACATAACTAAGTGGGACATAAAATATATTCCAACGGCACCCGTCATCTCTTTGAAACATGGCGATCTGATTGAGAGACATCAGAGGCTGTTGAAGAAGTGTCCGATCTGCCACGCTTTTCCACGGTCTGTGGTTCAGGGGCATCCGAACCCGGAAACATGGCATCAAAGGCATCACTATCCGGAATGTTGTGCTGGCTCCGCCACTGTGTCGTTTCAGCCTGTGATATTCCAAGTGCATCTTCTTCGGACCTCCGAATGAATAGTTTTGCCATGAATGCAGGGGGTATAGGAGGCAAGGAGTTTTCTTGCAACGAGTGCTCTGCAATGATGTGAAACATTGCATTATATTTCCAGATGGTCGGGGGCTCTCCAGATAATTTGTTTACTGGGCAAAGAGAGCAATGGATAGGCAGGTTAGTGGATGGTGCCCTGTTAGATTGATTTTTTGCCTTCTTGTAGTTCAATCTGGAGAAGTGGTAGCGGCAACTTGATTTGATTGATATTGGTTTTTTCGGGTGGTTCAAATTTATCAACTGTGTGAAACATCCATCTAGGCCGCAAAAGCCGCATGGTTCAGAACCAACAGCGTTCAGTAGCTCTTCCTCAGGAATCCCTCGCAGGGCCATCAGGATGTGTTTAGCCACATGATGTCGCATTTCGTTCAGCTTCTTCACCACCCCACATATGAGACAAGAAATCTTATCAGTTGCGCGAAGCTTCTGACGGGTTAAATGTTCAGGAACATTTTGTACAATCAGAGAAGGTGTTCCTAAACAATTGTTAAAAAATGTCCGCCTCTCAAAAAAAGGTTACAACATACCAAGGGCATTACGATATGGAATGGAATTCGGATTGAGGACAGTAATCAACTGTTCAACATTCGTTGCAATTTCTTTGCCTTCAGGCTCAAGTGACTGCCAGGCCTCGTCCAATATCTCAGATAGCTGCTGAGAGGGAATAGACCATGTTGCCTGCCCCTGAGATCCAGACGCTTTAGAAACTGAAGGACCAACTGGATGGATGAGAACCCCGGGAATTTCGGCAACAAACATTCGACGAGTTTCGCGATCATCCCGCGCAGTGACATCAAGAGACAGGTATTGGCCGCTCCACTCCCAGAAAGTTGCAGGGTCCGCATTTTCTGTGTCTGGAAGAGGGTTCCGCATTTCCATTAGTTGACCAAGAACTGTGGCCTTTGACTCAGGATTTCCAAGGTCCAACAACGATGCTGCGGTTCGAATGGACTTGTCCGCACCAATTCTGATTCCCTTTACTAAAAAAATTGCAAGGCAGATTTTTTTGCCTGAATGCACCAATGTGGCTACCAAGTCTCCCGACTTCAGAAGATCCTCGTCATCCAAATCTGTGATATCAAACTCTTCACATTTTCGACTGCGCAGGTCCTCTAGGGCTACACCCCGGACTCGAAGTGTTCGCATAGTCGCTTTTTTGGAGCGATTCGAACTGAGTGTTGCCACAAGAGAAGATTTCAGATATTTTTTGCCTTCCACTTCTAAAACCTTGGAAAATGCAGCTGGTTCTTCCTCATCTTGGTTAGTGCCGTCATTGTGATCCCTCAACGGCTTATCGGGAAAGAATTGATCAAGATCCATTCCAAGCGGCATATCTTGAAAATCTTCATCAGCAAAGTCATTTTGGACGGATTGGAGCTCTTCAGGTGATAGCACCCCTGGCCTGTCATCGTCATCATCCTCGTTCTCGAGCGGATTTTCTGAATCCTCCCCAACAGGAAATAATGGAACATTGCTTTCCTCCTCAGACCGTTTATCTTCATGTTTGGCATCCAATCCAACATAGTGTCCCAGAGGTCTCAGGAGATCTGATTTACGGTCTGCAAATCGTGTAGCAAAATCTACTCTACCAGCGGGGCCAAAATAATCTTCGAGAAGGTTGTTGGCTTTCATTTCAGCAGCATCCCACCGCTTACGAAGATCCACATTTCCTACACAAGCATCTGCTTCCCAGGATGCTGGATTTATGTGGTCAATTCCAAGTGCTGCCTTCAGGCTAAGCCTACGGTGTCCTCTGTCAAGATCCGGATTTCGTTGGAAGGCCGCATTAATTAAAGCAGCCACACCAAGCTTCCCAGCAAGTTGATCAATATCGAAATTGCGTGCATGATCCTGGGTGCGGCAATCTGAGAATACAACCTCCAGTCGGTCTGTCCCTTCAAGGATAATGTAGAATTTCAAATTTGGATTCACAAGTTGCATTTAGCAATCATGATGATAATGTTTTTGATTGTTGCCTGGGAGTCTGAATAGAGTGGACCAGTAAAACAAAAAGAACCATGCTTGATTTCGAGAGCAGCTGCCAGAAAAGCATAGGTGGCCAAGGATTCAACCTGCTCTGAGAGGCTCATCTCCACATTGATGAAAGGGTTTACGAAGAAGCTCAGTACTTTGGAAAAAAATACAACAGCCTTCCGAGTCTGTACATCCGTAGGATTGACAGGCGGTGGCAAGTTTCCGACTTTATTCAGCTGCTGCACCAAAGCAACTGCTTTCGGAACATTCTGCTTGTCAGATGGATCAAGCAACTGTCTTGCCTGTTCTATAGTCACATCGGGTAAGGCAGCGAGGTGGGCAACAATATCCTCGGGTCGGATATTTGTGGCCCCAACCATAATCCCACCAGGATTCCGGAGTAATGTAGCATCCCCTTGTTTTTGAAATATTAGCCAATTTAAGGAAAGATTGAAAATTGTTCCTACGTTTCATGATATGCTTGGGGTCGCCAGTTGATACCTGCCCATCCTTAGATGTGAAGCAGTTGAGGCCAACCAATGGATATAATTTTTTTCCCAAAGGTGACTCTGGATCTATTTCTTTCACCATGCATATAATATGTTTTGCAAGCCTGTAAGATGAATCTCCATCGCTTGCGAGAGCTTCTATTCTGCCATGCAAGGCTCTGCCCTGCGGATGGTTGTCCCATGTGTCGAGAACAGTTTGCATCCATTTTGCAAGCTCAACACCTTTTTCAGTTTTACATGAAGGAGAGAGCACCAATGGAACTGGGGTATAATGTTCAAGCTCTGCATATGGGGCAATGGCTACGACTGTGCCATCACTGCCAAAGCAAACTTTTCCAGGATCCTTCTTGTCTTTTTGGAGTGCCTGTCGAATATTCTCAATGGATTCTAGACTGTCAACAGTTGTGTTAACTCGATGTGAGTGTTCTCGACATAATCCTGAAACAGCATCACGATCGGGGCAATAGCGGCAGCGGGTCTCCAGTGCTATTCCATCAAACATCAGAACATTTCCTGCCCCAGGATTAGTGGGAGCAGGTTTAATTTCTGGATCTAAAAAGCTCGAAATATTGGCCCAAATATCGGTCCGAGTGGGTACACCAATAGATGCCACAAGTTTCGGAATCTTCTTATGTCTCTTCACCGTTGAAAGAGAGGCAAAGCCATGAGACTTTTGAAGAGCATACAGAAGCCGTGGTCCACCAATGGCCTTAGAAAGGAAAGCTATATCCATATCGCGAGGTGTAAAACCACCACGGGCAGAAAAAAGACCAGCAATTGCACGGTCAAGAGTAAACCCAATTGCATGAGGGCTTGCTCCCCGTTTGGTCAATGTTGTCAACATGCGTCGAAGGCCTGGGACATCATTGGTGGCAAGGAGCATCATTATTCTGCGATGCTCGCTGATTTTCCGCTTGGAAACCGCATTGGATCTTTTTGCATTATAGAGCTAGTAAAATCATTAGATAAATAGCCAGGCACACCAATATTACTTGCCTTTGTTCGGAGTTCCTTGGATGTTTTGGCCATTCCCTTCATCAGCTTTAGCTGCTGTTCCGCATTGAGATATTCCCAAGGTGTGGAGGGCAAGGCCTCTGTGGCTCGCATCATGAACATCTGGAATTTTGATGATGAAGGCAGAACACGACAAGGAATACAGGCTTCATGAGATCCGCTTGAAATGTGTCCATGGCAGGTTTCTGCTCGAAATTGAATAGTATTATCCTGTCCAAATGATATGGGCTCCCATCCCACATCACGGACTCCATGTTGGAGATAAGGATAAGTCATCCAGTGCGATCCGGGAGTCCATTGGATCGATACTCCCGGACAAGGCTGCAATATCACTGTAGGAGTAGAAGGTCCTGTAAATGGAGATTGAGGTACTGCGCGACTGGGTTCTGTTCTGGAAATTTGCGGATTTGCTCCCAGCTGAGAAAGGGCAGCAGTAATGTTACTAATGGATTCTTGGCGTACATGATGTGTCCGATAGTGAGGTCTAGGAGTCGTTGCTCCCGTTGGTGTAGTGCTTCCAGAGTCCGGAGTCTAATAAGATGTGTAGGTAGATGTATATGTGAAGAAGAAAGACTCACAAAAAATCTGGGGTGCCCAGAGGAGATTTACGCAGAGTTTGAGATTGTGCCTGCAAGAAATTATTCAGTTTCAAACAAATAAAAGATACACTCAAATAAATATTACCTGCTTCAGATGCAGCTTTTGCTTGCAAGATTGTCGATGCTTGATGAAGTTGTACCTATTTGCCGCCCGTGTCGTCCTAATCTCGGTCCCACAGAGATCGCAGCTGATCATGTGAATTTGATTGCTGGGATCTATTCTGCTGGTAACTTGCCCGGGGGGGTCCTGCAAGTCAATAGTTACAGGCTCTGTGATCCCTTTAGATTTCTTTGCTTCAAGAGGGGGCACCATGGTGGGGGGATCAAGGATGTGATTGCGGTTCCACGATGATACTGTGTACTTATCATTTTCCGGGCTCGGACCGGTGAGCCACATGACTACGGACATTGTGTACTTGCCGGAAGTGGTTTAATTGGTGTATAGTGTACCTGCTACTCTTCTCATATACTTGTGCGGGCAGAACGCGAACGCGTCGCCGCTAATGAACGCGTTTCGAAATGATGTTAATAATAGTGTGCGTGTTTGCCGAAATGATCGCCGCTGGATTGCCGACTCGTTGCCGCTTACGTCCATCAAATACCAAATAGTAGACGACAGCATGTGGGCATTTTACTGATAACGGTAGTGGACGCCCCCTGGTGCTTTCCAAGGCTGGCGGATAAGTATTACACAATAATGAGTGAGTTGGATTCGTGCGGCCAGATTCGGCTCTCGGCGTACCGCCTTGAGACCGGCAACCGGAATTTTTTTGTTTTTGTTTTTGTTTTTGTTTTATTCTCACCCACCCAAGGTAAGGGATTGGAGTTGCACGCCTGAGCCTTTGCCCCTATCATTTCACGATTATGTAAGTCCGATCAAGTCACGGGACGGTCTTGCGCCTTTGTTCTTCAGTGACCACCATGGAATTGGGACCTCTGCCAGCTATAATCGGCCTTGCATGCCACAAGTGCTGCAGGGAGGAGGATGTCGAGCTTTCCAGATGCGGTGGATGTCGTAGAATCAGCTATTGTGGGAAGGGTACGTCGACTGTCACCGAGTGGCATTCGCCCTCTGTAACTTTGAAACTGAAGTAAACGTCATCGCAGAATGCCAAGACGTGCGTGTTTAGCCGAAAATATCCCACTCTTCTGACTCCGTGGATCAGGCGGATTGGAAGAGGCACAAACCAATGTGCAAGGCCCTCACCTCGCTCGAGAAAAATTCGGCTGCAGCGGCGACACTCGTATCTTTGCTTCCAAAAAAGCCAAGCTCCGACCTTCAGGAAATACGCAAGCTCACAGATGAACAAGTCGATATCTATTTCACTTATCTGCAGAGGTATATTGAGTTCGATCCGTGCCTTTCTCCGCATGTACTGAAAATCTGCAGGCAGACCGCGGTAGAACATTCCTGGATCCACCATGAACCGCGATGTCTCGTCTGGTCGGCCATCTCCGTTTCATTTGCTGGTTTTGTGATTCTGAACCTCCTTGCCTCAGTACGCGCACGGAAATGGTGATGCGGATGGAGACCGGTGACGTGACGCAGCGCCTGATTCCTTGCCCGAGCTGCATGCGCAGCTTCTGCTGCTCTCCTGCGCACTGGGAAGCCGCGCACACGCTTCATCATAGGCCATCCGCCGATTGGCGCGATGGGCTTTCGCACTGCCAGATGAATACATTCGTGCGCTTGCAGGCCAAGGTCGACACCAAGCATTCGCTGCTCGATCGCCGCGGCCAGCTCCTCTGGGTCCCAGTACGTGTTAAATCCCGGTGGGTGTCCTTGAAGGGGAAAACATGGGAGGGCGAGTTTGATGAGGAGATATGCAAGTCGTATGGGATGCCTAGGACAATTCCTCCAAGTTCCACATTCTTGATCTCCTCGGCTTCCGATACTCTCTCAATGCCCATGACAATTTTGTACGGGCTCAGCAAGCTCAATGAGGATAACGCATGGACTAGGAAACAAACACTGACGGTGCATGTCCGTATTTTTCCCTCTCGGATGGATATACGAAAATCTGAAGGTCCACAGGTCCTCGGTGCCAACATTCGGGAAGTCAGCTGCCGACTTATCTTTGAAGAAATTTTGCATCGCCTTCCTGAAGTGAACAAACTCGAAGTGCGAATCGTTCTCATCGATGGAAACATTAACCAATTTGCCAACAGCTCATCTTGTGTGGTCCCGAGGTACCGAGTCGCGATTCATTCGATCATGAAATATGCCCGTACGTTCAATCACGGTTGAAATTTCTTTCACTTATTTTCCAGTGAATGCATCGCACGCGGCCGTTCTTGCGTGCTCAAATGTGCTGCAGAGTTGGTCTTGACCACGCTTATGCTGCTGGAGACCACTGATCGTATTTGCAGCACATACCACGACTTTGTGAGAAAACAAGGTGACCAGTTCGAGACCCCCGATCTCTGTATTGCCTTCAATTCTGGTGCGACCCAGGGTCATGTGGGATATACATGGCAGAAGAGCATCAAGTTCCTTGTGGAGCGCAAACTACCCAGTCTGTTCACGGTACGTTCAGATAATCAACTGTCGTTTTCACTCAGTCAGCCCCAACGCATCTTATAGGCATATGATCGCGAGGAAGCAGAGGGCGACGCGGCAATGCTTCGTGCCGCCGGTGCAGCGGTACATCCGCTGCTTGGACCCTGCCTAAACCCCTGGGGAAGCCAGAAGGCGTTTCCAACGGCCCACAGTGTATACGGCTTCCACGTAGATAACGGTTGGCTGGCTGGTGGATTCAAATGATCGGCTATTCTTGCTACAACAAAATTCAGTCTTACGAAGTTCAGTACCGTAGAAAAATTAACGTCGGGATTTTGAGCCTGGATTTCACTACAATTTTCGAATCAAGGAGAGAACACAAGTGTAATCTGCAGAAGAGGTACAATTAAGTCAGAAATGGTAAACCGTTATGGATTGCATAGGTCTGCCCCGTGCTCCCGCCTCTGCATATCTGTCTGCCAATGTGTGCTGCCGATGACCCCCTCCATTCTCCGGCACCACCGTCGCTCAATTGAAAATACGCCATCGCGTTAACGCGGATTGCATACCCGACCGCGTTGCTAGGCCCTGCCCCGCCCACTCTCGCGAAACGACCGTTTCGGAGCGGGGATGATTCTGAAAAAGGGATGGCATGGCTGTGCAGAAGGGAGGATGCACCTAATACAGCAAAACGACAAGCTCGAGACAGCCGCAGCTGAAACGACGCGCGCAACAGCAGCAGGGAATCTCTCGCACAGCAAAGAGATGCACGCATCTCGCAACAGCAGCAGGGAAATCTACCGCCTGGCAAAGAGACACACCCGTCTGCTCGCAAAAGAAGAAATTTTCCTTGGTGGATGTCATGGGGGAGGGACCTTGAAGTAATATCAGCATGCGTAGGAGAGATGTAGAGGCGACATTATAAGAACAAGGACGTACCTACCACCGGCGTACGACCCGTAGCTACTGCAACCTCGCGTAACTATTGTTCCTGAACGCAGTGTATCTTGGGCTCAGGCCTGTGGGCAGATCGATGCTGTGCCCTCTCTGTTAAGTCACAGCCACCGGTCTGCCCACAGACCTGAACACAAGATATATAGGGGGGCAAGGAACAACGGAAGAGGTCAAGGAATGTGAGAATGGGAGATTTGCGGGAGAGGAGGCATAGTAAGGGGGGGGGGATTTGAGGGAACGCGCAAATGGAGAGGACGAGGACGCGAAAAGAAAGAACTGCGCGGACACAATGAGCCGCGGCGAAGGACGCGCAGCTACGTGAGCCAAATGTGGGTTGGGCGAGCGAGAATGCGTTGTGCAGGACTGTGCTCGCGCATCGAATGAGATACGCCGAGCATGTTGAGAAACCACGCGACCGCGCAGGCCGGCCTGCGAGGAGATTCGAAGCAAAAATAGAAGAATAGCAAATTGGACGCGGGGGGCCCGGGGGAGAATAGACTAGATGGTGGGAGATAGGAAGGGTAACCACGCCCTTACCCACAATACAACGAGCTCGGGAGCGTCTGGAGTATCGACCCATGGTGCGTATCTTCAGTGTATTCAGTGACACGAAGCAGAGGCCATATACGGTGTGACGCGGTAGTCGAAACGGGGACATTGTTTTAACAAGCGAGGTACGAGCTTCTTGTGTTGAAGGGTCTGTCTACGAGAGACTAGGACATTTTCCGATGGCGGCAGTACCAGTGTCCTAAGCCCGTCGAGAGCACCTACGTAGGTCAAAAACCAGTGGATACTAGGGTCTTGTATGTAATTCCTGTATGTATACCGGTTTATAAACAGCTGTTTATAAACCAGTTTTTAATTGGTTTGGTTGAGATGGTCTGTTTTTAATTATATTCGGACCCCGGGCTGACGGCAATCCCTGCAAAATTTTGCAAATATTTTTAACCTCCAGTCAACCTCCAGTACCTGTCTGGGGATCAATTGAGGTACACGGTGGAGCTCCCCGATTTAAAAACATGATACTTGAGATTGATGCATTTTTGGCAGCGGAGTGATGGCCTCAGATTGGTTTTGTGGATGAGATTGCAGGATTTCAAGCTTGGTGGGATGTGCCGAGAGTCAGTGGTGGACTCCAGGCATAAATTTTCCAGAAGTCAGAGCCCCAAAACAGTTTTTACCTGATATACCGTGATGGTATATAAACAGGTTTATAAACAGCCTGTTTATAAACATTGTTTACAAACAGGTTTTTAATTGCTTGAGAATTATATACAAGACCCTAGTGGATACGTCAGCACGCCGTTCGCGGTCGTTCGTGATGCCCGATGTAGAAGCCTAGGGTCTGGGTCTGAGTGTCGTAGGTCCAAGATATCGCGAGGCCGTGTGTATCCTCTCAGAAGATGGGCTAGGGAGGGGCGGCTGGGGGCGAAGAAGACGAGGTGGTGGTTGAGCGCAAGAGTGGCGTGATCGGATCGGATCATTGGGTTCGGAGCAAGGCGGACCGGTTGAAGCCGGCTGTAGTCGGCGGGAAGTCAAAATCTACGTTCATTCAGGACCGCTAAAGACTTCCACGTTGAGATTTCCAAGAATGAACTGGCTTCATCTGGGCCATAAACCGGCAGACAGCGAATTTTCGAAACTCGCTTGTGGCCCAGCGAATTTGGTATCCGGCAGAGCGCCGCAGAGATAGTTTGTCGATACGAGCGGCGCCATTTTTCTATCACTCTATGAGCTCGTAATAACTTCGCTTTAGGTCTGGATTGGCACCGTGAATTCAAAAACTCAACACTCTTGGGCTTACAGTATATTGGCAGCGGTATCGAGCGGCCGAAAAAATAGGAGTGTTCATATTAAGTAGACCCGTGCTATTGGCAAGCTACGTTCTACTTCATTCGGTGCAGATTCTTGAAAAGGTCTGTAGGACTCCACGCAAACCGACAGAGCAAGCCATTGCCGTACTAGTGGGGCATTTCGCCATATTCGCGTTGAGGTGTTTGATTTTATTTCATTTGGACCAGACGGCTCGGTTCAACGCCTGAAGGGATATTTTTATTCAACCATACAGTAGTCGAAAAAGTTAGCCCTGATGCCTCCCTGCTACATTTGGCCGGAGCTTTGAAAATACTGCCACACCGGGCATGATCGCACACTCGCTTTGTAGTTGGCAAATATTAACATCCCGGCCTATATATTGAACCGTTGCGGCTACGTACCTGAGTAGAAATTCGACGTGCACACCTGCCTAAACCAACGTTGTCACAGAACGGCCGTAGTAATTGTTGGCAAAAATCACTGAGCGAGATGAGGGGGCGCAAGAAAAATCTGCGGCGGGGCATCGTGAAGACGGCACTCCGCACTAGGCACGCCGGGGAGAAATATGGGGCGTTCCGGTACCGGGATGGGGATGTAGGCGTTCGGCCTTACACCAGCGATTGACACAGTGCACGATAGCAGATGAAGTAGGAAGAAAACTAGAGAATGATGATAATCAAAACGAGGCGATGCTGGAGTATATGGAGGCGCACGATAGCGCAGCGCAGACGCGTGAAAAAAAGAACCCAAAATCAGAAAAAAACGTTCGGCGTCTCGCGGTGTGCTGGATCTCGTCAAAGAGAGAAGTGGAATATGAAAAAGAAGGGGTGAAAAAATAATATTGGCTGGCCATCCAGCGCGCAAAGAAGTGAAGGGTGCATGTCACGAGAATCAAATGGAAAGTAAGACGCGCGGTAAGGAGCCGCTAAAAAATAGATGAATTATGTCCAGTGCCACCGTTCCGTTACTCTGGATGTGAGGCTTTACGTTTTGGCATTCATGCATATACAGGCTGCACCAGACGCTGCGCGCGCCGGCCTCGGCTGACCTTCCCCTAATCAAACGAAGAGGCACATACCTTGATTGAGGTGTGTGAAGGCGCGAGTGAAGAGGCGCAAGGCACGGTCTTGTTAAAATGGAACGCCCGCTCAAATAACCACTGTGTGTTGTATTTCAGTAATCGTAGCGCAATTAATTCGCGCTGCACCTTAATATTAGACGCGGACATTTAGGGATTGGCGAAATGGAATCATTTGTGCTTTTGGATAGGAAAGCCTGTGCACCTAGATATATGTGTGGTTCATTTGGGTACCCAACTGAACTAGCCATATGTGTAGGGTAATTCAACGAAATTCCACCCCCCAGCTCCTTGTCCGCCAACATTTCGTACCTGGCGGTTGAAAAACTGCCAAAATCGGGAACTGCGCGCGCACGACCCCAATTCTGAGGGATGCAGTAAACACTAACATCACTCAATGAGTAATATTCTGAATTGCGAGGTATTGAAAGCAAGAGGCGGGCCGGAAGATGCAATTGCTTCAATTATCATTGATTCATTATACGCGATGTCCAAGTCACGAGCGGTGTTTCTTCAGGCGGGCGTATGATGAAAACGCTGCACGATGTGCACAAGTCGGCAGCCCGACGCGTTCACCTGCTGAATTATAAATGTAAATTATTATTTGGGAATCATCAGGACCGCGCCCGAGGATGACTTTTGCCCACCTAATTAATTCAATGTCAGACGAGGGAGGAACCGCGGAGAACAGAAATAATTCTGCGACTTACTTGCATATTCTGAGCTATCGAAAAAAGAAATGAACGCGAGCGCTGGCGTGTCCTGCTCAAGAATCATGATGTTGAGATGCGCCGTGGTGGTGAATGAATGATGCGCCTTGCCTGGTGGTGCGTCCACATGTACATTTCGACGGCCAGGCGCACAAAAGACTGTAGTGCAGGGGCGAGCTCAAATGATCGATATATTGCGATGCACGCGAACGAAGTGTGGACTGAACTGACCATACGGCCTCTCTCATACGGGATAAAAAAAATATGGTTCTAAATTAGAGCCGGGATACCTACTGAGCACCTTTTCTCCAGGGAAATCCCTGGGGGATTTGCAATAAATACAACTAGTACCTAATAGGATTTGTCAGTTCTTCTGCGTGTGAAACCTCGTGAATGGTTCTTTGCTCTCACCGCCATGTCGTCTTCCCCGCCCGCATCGTCTTTCTCGCGCAACCCACGCAGCCCACCGCCTCTTCGAGCACGTATTCACACTCTTGCGTCATCATTGAACTCGAATGTGGAGACGTTTGGTCCTCCCACAGAAGACGACACGCCGCGGACCCAAAAGGCGTGGAAGTTTCTACTGGATATTAGTGAAGACATTGGCATGTTTATTGCCACGCGTCTTCCGCGACGGATGATACCTGAAAAGCCCAAGGATGTGGAGGGGGAGGATGAGGCGGAGGAAACGCTGGTTGAAAGGGAGGACGGGGATCAGAGCGACAAAGAGGGAGACGGTGACGGTGAGAATGGCAGTGGTCCAGCAAAGGTGAGTATTTTGCCGTATGTCTTGAGGTGCAATGTATGACTGTTTTGTAGCAGAGCAAGGAAGAAAAGGCGCACATAGATGCTACAAAGCGTGCCGAAACGATCCTCGGAGCCTGTTCTGAACCTGCCGTGTCTGCGGAGGCACTGTTCGACCTCATCACTGTGCCGGTATCCTTGACAGCCGGTAAGGACGAAGATCTCGGGTTTCGTCGAATATTCAGTACCTAGTCGCTCCTGGGTGAGTAATTTCGCCGCTTTAATTCCTGTCGCCTGATTTGATTTTCTGTGCGCGAAGGGTTCAGTAATAAGGAAGAACATTGATCAAACAACAGCCAACCACACTGAATTTTGTGAAAAATCTGCTACGCTTGACCGCAAATTAGACTTGATAAAGCGCGATATCGCAAGTCATTTCATTATTTTCTTCCTGACTTGATCTAACCTGTGCACTAGCACATTGTACATACAACAAACGCTGGCGCGATCGAGTCCTATGTGGAGCAAGTGCTGCTCAAGATTGAGGCGATCAAGTTTGCGACCGAGTGGAATCGAGGCGGCAACGGCTCCGTCAAGGACAAAATTCAGTATAACACCGACTTGTTCCAAGCTGGGAATCCCAAGATTTTTCATGGCCGCAGGCCTAACGAGAAGGCTAAATTGATGTTGACACATTCTGACGAGTTTGAAGCATTCAAGACGGCGCGGGGTCCTCTCATCACCGGGCGGAACCGTCTACAGGAGGCGTGGGTGAAGGTGAGTTTTTCCATGGATATTGATATTCTCTTATTCTGATGTGAGCAAGTTTGGGCTTGTCGTGCTGCTCGATCCATTTTGGCGCGTCGAAAATCTGGGGACAAAACGTGCCAAGAAATACCGCGACGTGGTGGAAGTGCTCGACGTTCTTACGCGCTCGGAGGATCGGCTTGATGACGACGGCAATACGCAGCTGGACCTCCTCGAAGCGGATAATCTTGAGGTCTTGCTCGGCATCGTCAAAATGTTGTGTAGCGATGAGGCGGAACGGAAGACGGTGCTAACATTCATTAAAAATTTCTTGGAAAAGTATCCGTCTTCTGTACAGGCAGTGTATTAGTAGTTTCTGTTGAATTGCAACGAATTTGAAGTCTGGTTGAGGAATAGGTTGATTTTCAACTCTATTTCACCGAACAATACATCATGAACGATCCCTTCTACAAAATGCCCCCTCTCCGAGTGATTAATATTCCGCAACTCGCCGATTTAAAAAATCACAGCATTTTCCAGGGGAAAGGAATGCCGGCGAAGAACAACAAAGAGGTTAAGGTGGACGTGAAAGTGAAACAGGGAAAAATGGAGGAAGCATTGCGAAGAATGAAAGGGTTCATAAGGAGAGTAATGGGAGACGCGATACCTCCGGGAATACTGTCAAGGAGCTTCCTGGGTGAAATGCGTACGGATATGTGGCACTTCCAGCTATTGAATGAGTTTGGCGGCGCAACTCCTGCGGTATATGACTCCGATGGGCAGCTATTAAAACGAGACAAGCAGAATAAAATCAGCCAGTAGGAACGAACTTGAAGGATTACATATATTGAACTCACGAGAAGCGCAATTGAAGTAGCTGAGAGCGCGCTTGCCTAAGGGAAAGACTAGAGAACCAACGAGTCGACAGGATGAAGTAAAGAATGAAATAAGAACTCACCGATGACTAGTTTTACTCCAGATTGGGGAGCGCTACAGTATAGTCGAGCAAAATCCAGGGAAGTTGTGACGTGAGTGGGATACTGCGATATGTACGTGGAGTTAGTATAAAGAAACAGCGCGCACTTTCGGTGCCAGCATGTTAATGTATAAGGGGAATTGAAGCGGACACACCGTGCCAGCGACTCGAGAATGCAATATGCGTAACCTCTTGTCGTCAACCTGTGATCCGATATGAGCCATGGCGCTCACCTCTGATGATTATACATGGGCTTGGGAACAAATCCTGAGATGAAAACAGGAAGGTCGGACAACGAGGAAGTGAGCGACTAGGTTAAAAGCGCAGCGGCGGGTGAATAAAAAGAGGATTCAAATGAGCACGTATGGTCCCACAACGAAACTCTGCATCGCAGTTCCTACGATCGGACGGTAGATAAATTGCCGCAAGACTTGCGGGCAAAGCGCGTCCAGCTTCGGAATAGAGACCTGCAGACTCGGAGCGAGCAAGGGAGCAGGTGTAAAATGAAGGGCGCGAGCCACGAACAGGCGCAGGTACGGGATAGCCGCGTATGATGTGCGGTCGCGGAGTCGCGGCGTGGGCAGCATGCGCGGCTATGCTTGCTGCTCGCGTCATGAAGATTGCGGGGCGGCAAATGTGCGCGGCGTGGCAGTCGATGCGTGGGAGCGGTGGACGGCCCTGGGGCGTTTTCGTTATTGTTCTTATTGTTATCGTCTCTTGTTTCCACCAAAGGACCGTAATCTTGAAATGAACTCGCATATATTCATATTCTGGGCATCCCAGAGTTAGTGCTACGTGTGTGTAGGTGCGTCAACGACAATATGAGGTGTGATGGACATCTGTGCTGGGAATGGATGAGGATGTGCGGGTACTAGGTGGAACGGGGGGAAGATGGGAAGTGAAGAGGGGACGTGCGGGAGCTAAGAGGCGGCGTGTATGGGGAACAGAGAGGAGAGCGAGACAAAATGAAAGGGTGGAGGTGGGGGGAGGGTACGTGGAGGGAGAAGAATGGACGGAGGAGCGTTGGAGGCGGAGCGGAAGGAAGTAGGGCGGGCACGCGAGAGTGGCAGCAGCGTCGACGATTACAGCGCTACGCAGCGGAGTTGGGTTAGGTGCGGATGTGCAACGGGAGGGAGGTGTGGCGGGAGTATGCGCGTGCAGGCGGGGGAGGGGGCGGTAAGGGCGGGCGCACTGGGAAAAGGACAGCAAGGCGGCGGTGGTGGGACGGAGGAGAAGTGACGTGTGCGCGGGAGATGCCGCGTGTGACAGCGGCGGGAGCGGTCCGGGGCGAGCGAGTGTGGGTTGGGTTATGAGCACGTCGTGGGCGGGCGGGTTCGTGGTGGTTGCGGGCGCAGTAGCAGGCGGGGTCGGGCCGGGTGTGCCGGTGCAAGGGGAGGGCGTGTGGCGATGGGGTTGGTCGGCGGGAACGTTAGGACGCGAGGGACGGGATAGGGGAGCTGAGCGCGGGAAAGTGGGGCGCCCTTTTACTCGAGAAGGCCGTGCCATTGTATTGAAAAAGGCGCCCTTTCTCACATGGCGGGGCGGCCAATTTGCGGGGTGGAGCGTCATGGGAACGGCGAGCGCCGGAAGTACCCGGGGGTCGACGGGAAATTGGTGTGCCCTTGCATTGAGAAGGGCGCGCCTTTGCATTGAGAGGGGCGCCCTTTCACACAGGTCAGCGCCATTAAATTGGGGCGTGGGAACGACCGACTCTTTAATTCGAAGTGCCGGGGGACGGGCGCGACCTTTAATTCGAAGTGTGGGAAAAGGCCGGGATCGGCCGAGATCGCCGATCTCACCATCCCGATCCCGCGCGTTTTTTTTGCTGGGATGTCGAGAGATGAGTTCCGACCCAATAAATCCGGAAAAAATATCACCGTGGAGGTACGAAGATTGCGGATCGAATGGGGTGTACCTTCTGTGATCGATTCATCATCGTTCTGTCGGAATGAGGAAAAGGGCACCAGAAATGGTGGATTTGGCCCTTTTTGACAAAAATATTTCTGGAAGTCGAGGGTGTGGCGCAATAAAGCTGTAAATTGGTGGTGGCCGAGGCCTATATCGTGGCTATTGATATATCGACTCGGAAGGGAGGGGAGCAGTGGTATACAAAAGTTATTCCTCGGGGTCGGCGGAAAACCAGAAATTCGTGTATTAGGCCCTTAAAAAAAAAACACAGAATGGCTGGGCCTGTAGCATGAGAGGGGGTAAGTTGAATATTATGTAACATACCCCATAATTCGAGTCATCATGTGATGGTCATATAGGGGTGGTATAGTATTTTACAGATCCAGGGGAATGGTACAAACAATTGTTGCAACGCTAGTAAAAAAATTGTTACCGATGGACTTAGTCTTCAATTTAACAGCTATGTACTGTGCTTACCTTGCGTCCCACGAGACCAGGATCAAGGAGCCTGTGCTGAATACCATGTAGGTGAATTGTGCTGTCTCACCTCGTACTATTTCTACTCACAGATTCTCTTCTACGCTGCGACCCTGCGTCCTAATGGTCTCTAGTACGTAATCCTAATGGTTTTATACGCACTTGGGACAAGTCGGACGGGAATTTAAGCCTTTCTGCGGCTCCGTTTAACATCAATGTTGATCTATATGTGCGTACTATTCCCCGAATATTGGAATTAGGATAACTGTGGGCATGAGATAAGGCATAGCATGAGCTGCGAAGATGGATTACAACGGGATAAAATATTCTCCAGCTTTTTGTGAGTCAGCAATACACGAGGAAGGCATCATGAAGTGAAAAGAGCAAGTTGGACTTGACCATTCTGGGATCTTCCGTGATGTTCCCACGCATTCGATCACCTTTGGCTCGCTCACCAAGGCGTCCACAGCACGACCAAGCAAAGATATTGGTAATGTGAAGCACTGGCTCACATATCAAATCCGACTAACATCAAGTGGTGGTTTAAACTTTAAACAACAGCAAGTTCAGAAGCCCTATCAGTGCGAGCCCGTAAAAAGACGGCACTAGATGGATCAGGAAGTGTGACTTTCCAAAGGCCATTGTTGCTTAGGTGGAAATACTCCCTCGCTATTGCTTACATCATCGTGGGGCTCGGGTTCCAAGTTCGAACCCCGCCAAAAATCTAAAGTGCATTTTTTGGCCGTTTAAACCGGTTTAAACACTCACGGCTTAAACGGAGATCCCCGGGCCTGCGTTCGTTTAAGCTGATTAGATTAAATATCGGTTTAAACGGCAATTCCTGTCTCAACAGGAATTGTTTAAACCAAGCTACTATAGTTTCTTGACGCCGCCACGAGGAGTTGAAGGGAGAGGCGCTCGCGCGGGCACGTCCTGTTTCATCATGCATACACATCCCCTTGGCCCTCAGGGTCATATAAGCTCCTTCTCATATCCGCATCGATCGCGATGCTCCACGAAGACAGTATTGCATTTCAACTATATAGGTGAGAGCGTGCACACTATTACAGTAGGTCGGCGCGAATATCATTGCGCAATTAGTCCATGGGCATTTTGAACCCAGGATGCAATATATGTACATCAAAGTCCAAGTCCATTTGGTATGAAAAACCCATATTGGCTGCGACTCAAGTCTCCGGGTGGAGTCGAGTCGAGCCACCGAGCCCCCACCTCCGTTGATTTATATAAGATGACAGCGATTCTACGAACACATTTGTATATAAATACCGCCCATACATTTACCCTTCTGCCCAAAATATACTGACCAAACATCCTCGTAATACTAGTGCAGCTTCGTTCTGCGATCCCTGTAGAAAATGTGCACTCCAAAAAAAAAGAACGCCACTGTATTGATGATGTCAAATGTCTTCGGGTGGAGTCGAACCATAGGGTGAAGGTAATTATACATTTTCTCTATTACCTTGTAGGTACACTATTTAATTCCATGTTTGTATTGAGTATCCTCTCACACTGATGAGATACTTCTGATTTTTCCGGACCTCCTGGTGGGTATTTTTGGAGTTTTGGGATCCAATTCGGTACCCGGCACAAGTAGATTTTGTGTATTGGTAGTAGAATGGAATGAATAAATTGATGTGTTCTCTATGCATCCCCAGAGGCATTCTATTTGACAATGTGAATTCTGATAACCTACACATTTGGTTGGGATTGGGTAAATTCAAAGTATAACTGAAAGCCACAGACAGACATAAGAACTTTGGGAGATTGACATACATACACTTCCAGAATCTGCCCATCCCTCAATCTCCAGCTCCCCAAATCCCTCTGACGAGTAACGACGAATTTACATCTCTTAAGATGCCGCGGCACATGCATACTTGCTGAAACGGTGTTGAATATGAAAATTAACAGAGCACGGTGCTGTGAAGTCGACTCGGATTTACAATGGACTTGCGGGGAGAAGGGACGTATTGGCCCGGCTCCCCGATGCTTGGGACAGACTCGAAACAACGGGCACTGCACCCAAGATCTACTCTAAGCGTAAATTCATATGAATAAACATGAACATATCGCGATATGTATGCTTCCCGGGACTTCTGGGTAGAGTAAATCCGCCATGATTACAGTAAGCATGTATGTTCGCCGCTCTGATTTCGTAAATCCCGCGAGTCTTGGATACCAATTTGTTCACTTCCATACCCGGGTGTCTGGACTCTGGAGTTAGTATTTATATAGGTTTGTTTGAAACTCGTATTGAAAGTGGATCTTTGAGTTAAAGTCAAGTGTGAGCAATGGGATTCGCAATGCACTTGGACACAGTAATCAAGTATGTGCTTGCGGTTTTTGTGGACCTGCCGTGCACGGTGTTCAACTAGTAGAAACTGACTTGGTCACATTACCCGGCATGTGCAGCCGTATTCATCTCATTTATTCTTGGTTCTTCCGAATATTAGATACACATTCGCGGCATTAGGGGGGGGTGGCAGTCAAAATAAAATAAAAGTAACCCCGTGACAGCGTGACACCGCGTCGACCTCGGACAACCTTCGACGCGTTTTGACGTGTAATGTTGCCTAAATGCCTATTCTGAGCCAGCAGGACCTTTAATGGGTGTCATCCAATGGATAATGGACGCGATTTTGCCCTCCCCAGCGACATATTCTGAGCGGCTGGCTCCATACACATTCACTGTAATTATGTTCGGTCCTGTACTCAAATATATCACCGGAATTCGGTTTTTTCATGAATGTCTGGGCAATTAAGCCATTTCTTCCCGAGTTGAAATTACCTGCTAACTTCCAAAGTTGTGGTAATTTGCCGGCACAGTGAGCATTTTGACCTGGGGATAAATAATGGAGAAATATCGAAACATGTGTTTTTGAGGAAATATATGGACCAGAGACGAGGGTTAAGAGGCTCAAAATGTTCGATTCAATTCAGAGGACTGAAAAAAAAAAAGAAATTCCTGGTGATATACAGGTTAAAGGGGAGATTCTTGCGGTTTCGGGCGCCTTTATACATAGGAATAGTGCACCGCTTTTTGTGAGACACGACAGCAAGGCTTTATATTCGAGCAGAGTACTGTCCTATGTGCTATTATGAGGTAGAACTATCACTGGGACCAGACCTGAGAGCACCAAATCACTCATTAAATCGAAATTTCGGCAGGCGAAGGGGACATTGCCTCGGAGAAGAAAGAAACTAGAAGCCGGGTCTGGAACTGAATTACTGTTTGATGGTCTGATGCAGGTTACAAACACTCTTGGGATCAGCGTTTTGAGAGGGATACCGTCCCTTAAATTGAAGTTTCAGTCGAGGAGTGTATTAGGCCGGAAGGTCCAAATTTTGTTCACGACGAGAAGCGGCTACGACCAGTTCTCAGCATTTCAGTAGTCGAGTAGTGGGTGTACTTCCCTCGCTGACTCAAGGTGTAATTAACTGCTTTGATTAACACACCAAAGTGCTTGTTACTTCTTTGGTGGATGATACGGCATCGTGGATCAACCATCCCATCAGTTGAACCTGATGCGGCGGGAAATCTTCTTGGCAATGTGTCGGAGTTAATGAAGAAACTTGGCTATACTGAGCCGTGTCGGATTTCCTGAAGGCTAGCCGCCGTGTCGCGGTGTCGGGTTTTAGGGAGTCTCGCTTGTGGCGCGCTCAATCCGCTCTTTGACATTCTGAGCTCTGAATGTTTTGTTGGTGAAGACGATCAGGCGAGTAGCCGACATCGACCTACGCAGTAAAACACAGTCATGCACGACGAGCACCGAGAGAGGGTTGCTCCTCCAAGTTTGGACTCGGTGCAGGCTTCATTTAAGCACCAGTTATTAACAAACGAGCGATGGAGTCGGCTTGTTGTACAAAAGGAAGAGAACGGGGCGAGGAGAACAACGAAATAGACCGGTGTTTCATGGAGGAGTAGGACGCAAGAATGGGATGAGTTTCGAGAGGGGATTTGGATGATCGAAACAGTAGCAGTGGGTGGACTTTCATGCGAGAAGATCGCTAGAGATGTAAATGGGAGTTTTCCAGAAACAGTGGCGAGAAGAGCGATCCATAGGGCCAGGGAGTGAGTCTGCTCTGACTTCAGCACGCGGTGGTCCGGGAATCAAGAGAGTGGGCAAAGCTGGTGCAGTATAAAGCTACGGATCAAGCGACAAGTGCCAGAGGAAGTGAATCGCGTTGGGCGAGCTGGAAGAGAAAGACGGCTGGTTGTGTAAAACAGAGCCTGTACGAAGTAGAGTCCGCGAGGTGTCAAGGGAGTCTGCGAGGCTCAGGAATTTCCGACGAGAAATGGGTGGTAGTTTGAGGCAAAAGCCCCGACGGCAATTGATATGACACGGAGCACGGAGCAGCGAACTTAACGATAAGCGCTGAGGTCGAAGTCGTCTCAAGGAGGACTCGCCCGAGTCTGTCTCAAGCTCAGCGGTGATATTCCGCACCGCGAGCCATTGCCGTCGCCGGGATTCATCCGCGTTGTCAGTTGCGTAGATTCCGACCTCCCATGCGCGAATGCACTAGTAGTACAACGCAAGGGCGCTGGCGCCGACATCGTGGTTGAGAGCAAGAGGTGATTGGTGTCACACTGATCGACTGATGTGATCTCATCGTATCAAATCGGGCCGGCCCCTTCCCACGCTGCGTTGCCACTCAACCACCAGCACCTCTCTTTCGCTCTGAATCTTCGCCCCGTCTGCCACTCCTGTTTGTCTTGTGCTTATTCTTTCTCCGTGTGGACGCCGAATCCGCCTTTCCCCGTCGATATCTGGCCGTCTTCTCTCGCTGCTCCCAGCGGTTCGTCCGCTCAACCCTCCGACAACTTCCAATGCTCGAGCCATCGCACGACCCATGCCTTTAACATTGGCACATGCTCAACCTCCCAAAAGTGGGCGCAATCTACCCGAGGCCACACTCTTGGGATAATACGGCGTCTCGCCCCTCGATCCCTTTACGCTGCGCGTAACTCTGAATGCTGGGAAGGAGAAGAGAAGAGAAACTACGCTGTTCAGATACACAGACTCTTGCCGCGGCTGAGGAATTGACCATGTAAGGTGAGTCACCACTCTGCGTCTCTCCTCTCCGTTCCACTTTCTATCCTCCTCCACTTCCACGTCCATGACTCCGTGTCCTGCGCCGGCGCGTGTCTCATTTTGCCCTCCATCTCCATACACATACCACCGCATGCTTGTGGCTACCCTGGTGTTCTCGACTATTTGGCGGCGTACGCGTTACTCCCTTTATAATCTATGCTATACCCCTTGCGTCATTCCTCCCATTCCACTCATTCAGTTCACGTTTTATTCCCCTCCCCATCGTTCCATTCCAGAAATTGCTTTATTATTTACCATTTCCTCTTGCACCTCGTGCTTGGGCTCCAACTTCCCTTTATCTTGCATATTCTCCATAAATCCCCGTGCTCGCCCTTCCACCATTCATGCGGACTCTGCTCCCTTCTGCGCTCCTTATTTAATCAGACCGACGCTAACCTCGTCTTTCACAGGATCTATGTTCCAACATGAAAGCTTTTCTGGTGTCGCCATTTCGGGTGAATTTATGCGTATGGGGGGAGGCCCGCTTCTAGTCGCGCACGAACCCCGTAGCGTCGTGGTAAGCACACAAATTAATTTCGGTGGCGCAGCGTGCGTTCTCATGTGTACGATTTTCGTCATCTTCGTATGACCACTCGCCATTCCCGCACTTACTCTCTCGTTCTTGCATTCCTTCACTTTCCTTCCCTCATCATTATACTCATGGTTTCGAGTCGTTTCCTTCGTTTATATTTTTAATATCCTTTCTCTTCGTATTCCCCTCTTGCGTTGCACTCCGTCTGCCGTATCCCCCTCTTCGCGATGTGCGCGCGTCGCACGACTGCGCGTTTAACACGGTCTTCGGACGGTCTTACGTCGTGACTGAGACTGAAAGGGTTCCTGCGCGTTGCCCTTCGATTTTCTTTGCACACCTCTTCCATCTTTATACTGCCCCTCTCCATAGTCCCTCCTTCCGACTGCACGACTGCGCCTCCCTTATCTCTAATCCCCATTTCTAATCATCCATCCAGCTATTGCTTCCACTTCTCCGGACCACCGGCGCCTATCTCCCCACCTTCCGCGGGTTCGGCACGATATCGGGCCCCCATTTTGGTTCCGCTTCACAGCCGACTGGTGAGTATGTCAGCCTCTCGACTTCTGTTTTCTCCCGCCCGAATGGATCCTATTCCCAGTCCCTTATGCAATTTCCTCCCCCAAGCCAAGTAAGTGCGTTCAATTTGCAGTACCTATACTAATCTGAATTGTTTCCCCCCTGCAGCTGCGATATGTGCATGCATCAATCTCTCCGCCTACCATCCCCGTTTGTCTTCACCACGAATAAGCCACCGTTCATCCTCCCAAACATTTGCTTTTCGCTCTCGATCGGCAGCTGAGTTCCAACCTCGCCAAGACGCGTCTGGTGAATTCGTTTCTTATGCTTTACTTCCACTGAATTTTCGGGTCGCTTTTCACTCCCAACGTACGTTTTTACTGCCACTAACGGTCTCGGTTTATCTTAGAAGCCGGAATTTCGACTCCAACTCAGATCCTTCCTGTCGCTGGAACGGGGAGACATCAAATAATGGTTCCGAGGTGTGTATACGCTGCGGTTCTATTTACTTTCGTTCAATTTACTGGCACACATATTTGCCCCTTCATCAGCGAGCCCGCTCGAATGCTTCCGTCCTTTAAGAGCGACTTGACGCGCTGAAGCTTTCGCCAATTCCCTGCCCACATTCTAGCTAATTCAATAGTCGATCCAGGCCTCGCGTTATCGTCGATTCACAAAATATTAATGCGCATACCTCTGATTTTGCTACCTCTCAGGTGATAATGCTCTTCGCCATCCGACTCATGTTCTAGCGAAATAAAAGCGAGAAATAAAAGAGCCACAGATAACCTCTCCCATGCACCAACCCCGATTCGAACGGGGATCTTCCACAGCGTTCACCTCGTTGGTATTGATATCAGCTGCGGTGGATGCACTGCATGTGCTATCGGTGGGTTAGTTCTCTCCTCTTAGGTCATATTTACATGATCACCCATTCCCGGTGGCCGTGAGTAAACTTCCGCGGACGCCAATTAATAGGATTTTCATGATATCCAAGTACATTGTATTTCAATTCAGCAGGCTCCAAGTGAGCTGTGGACCTTCCGCACCGTTTACCCTCCTATATCCGAGTGCCGTAGACGCCCATGCGTTGCATTAGTCACATTATGGAATAAGATGCAAAGGAAGAGGAGAACGGGTCGGTTGTGCACGGCGCACGTAGTCGCCTAGTACATCTCGGCTCATTGTGTAAGACTCAAAGGGGTTCGACTCCCCGCCGACGCATATGACTGTCGCTACCATTATTATTTAATTTTGCTCTCAGTCTCGTGCCATCGCAGTGTTTTCTATTTATTTTCTCAGGTTCAAGCAGCTCGAGTGAGTATGGCCCGCACCCTCAGAGAATTTACTATTTACTCTCCGCGCGAGATATAGATGCTGCTCAAATATTCCCTGTAATCCAGCCGAACGATGTAGTCAGAGCATGTTGCGCGCACTGAACTGCAGTGACGTTCACATAATCAAGTTTAAAGCCAGAAAAGCATAAAGCGTCTGCCGTGGACGGTGCAAGCAGTCGTTCTGTTGGGAAGAAACGGCGAGATTGTTTGGGTTCGACCTCCTCGCTGCCGCGTGTCAAGGTACCCCATTTTTTTTAGGCTCTCCACAAGTAGGCGATGGTCCAAGCATTGGCTTTTACCCCCAATTTTCATTTCTGAAACATATGCCTTCAATTTACTGAGCTTGAACTTATCTGATATGTACATATTCTGATTCAGAGGAGGACGTTCGAAGATCCAGGCAAGTCCCAGCCCGAGCTAATGGCTTCGACTCAATTCAGGCGACAGAGAAATCTCGGTATAGCTCCGCTGTATGTCTCCTTTCAAACAGGAGTCAAGAAGCGAACGAAGATCCCGTTCTGCGATTTTCCTTTAGCCTCAAGCAGCGCTCGGCATCCACCGACCCGACTTGCCCCGACGCCGATCCGATCCGATCACGTCACTGCTTTTTACGCTCAACCACCACCATCGTTTCCTGCCCTACCGCCCCTCCCTAGCCCATTTGTGGAAAGGAGTCCCGCGCCCTCACGATAAATTTCTGCTGCGACGGTCCATGCTCCAAGGCACGCTAAACCCTTTCCCAATTTTGGTGCGACCGACTGGGCGAACGCCGTCCTCGCGCCGCCCTCCGCCATCAGACACCATTCACAAAATAACCCCCTCACGAGGATCCTGAAGCGCCACACGCCGCTCGTCTTCTTGATCTCTGGCCATTGAATCGATCCCGCCGCTCTTTGCTCAACGCCACCACCACTGCACTTCGTCCCCTCCCCTTTCCTATAACTCCATCCTGGAAGAACACAGTGATACCGGTTCCGCGATGCTCTGTAGTTACAGCTCCAATACTCCAACCGTTCTCAAATCCAAACGATCGCGCTGGACCAGGGTCGGAAGTTTGAACTCAAATCTGACGATCCATGTCTGACCTTCCCCGGAACTCACATCCACGTCCACAGAATAGTTGTGCCATCGCGATCTCTGCGTGGGTACGCGCGAGTTTTCCGTCGTCGCTTGGGCACCGTGCCTCACGCTCATGACGTATCCTCGCGGGTACGGCGTACCCACCCGCAGACGCGACGCTCCGGCGCGCGGCATCCTTGTGGTGCGCTCTCCCGCCTTTCTCTTCTCTCATGCCCCTCATGCCACCCATTCTTTCTTTCTCTCCTCTATCTCTCCATCATGATCACACACCTTGACTCCGTAGTTCTGCCTTTTTCGCGTTCTCTTCTTCTCTCCATTCTCCCCTTTTTCATTCTTCCCCCGCCGGATCCCTCTTCGCGATCACCCTGGGCACCCCCACCGGAACGCCCCATTTTCCTTCCGCGGTACCGACACACGGGCACTGCGGCTCGCGAAGACGGTCTCCACCTCCCGTGGGTTTCAGTTTAGATCGTTTGCGGAGACCAAACTCTCCGCGGGGATTATGACTGCCTCATTCCTGTGCCTCGCGTTATATGTCTCTCTTCCCCTTGTAAAATATATATCCCATTCTTTCTTTCTTTCCATTTCTCTTGACCCCTAAATTCGTCGGCGTCGTGTTCTTCACCATGGCACTTCGCGTAGAATGACACCGTGTGCGCGGTGTGGCGTGTTCTTTGTGCGCCGTGGCTCGAAACCGCAGGCTGATGCCTCGAGGGCGATAGGCTCTGTGGTGGCAGAGAGCTACGCGATCGCACTCAACGATCACATCGGCTCTTCCCTATATTAGTGGCCGCTGCGCGTCTGGTTGTCTCGGCCACTCCATCGGGAGGCGGCAGCTATCCTCCACATTTTTCGGTGCTGCTGCTATGTACGTCTTCACTCATTCCTCCAAATTGATATCCACCCGTCGTGTATAGGAAGAGGGACGATTGGAATTTGACCAGCTGGTCAGAAATTAGCTATTTTCCTCAGCGTATACACTTCGGCCGGTGATCTTCTTTCTCCGCTTCGAGCACAGAAACCTCAACACAGTATCTCACAAACATACTCCGCCAAACAATGCGAACTAGTGCAGCTCGCGAGGTCGCACGACTGTCAAGGCTTCAGCATACCAGCTGCCAGTGTATCCCGGTGTTTTTCAATGTCGAACGGATTCCGGGGGGATGGAAGTAAAAATAGCGTGATTATCGTCACATCGAACAGTTTAACTTTTGATCCTGATGAGCTACCGAGATGCAGGGGAAGTGTCGGTAGCCCTGACCCTGGTACCTCCACTCGGATGCCTTGATCCTGTTCTTAGCTTGACTGGGGTGTTCGCACCCATGCAGATTATGAATAATTTGAACCGATCTGTCGATTTGGGGGACATCAACGAATATGAACTGGAGGAATGTGAGTTGTACAACAAATTGCGACAGAAGTTACACACCGCAATTTCCCTGCTTTGTGAAAGACGAAGCGGCAGTCATCATTCAAACAGGACTATTAGTATTACGCACTTGTGCTGCCCTCGACATTGTGGATCATTATTTCTGGCGTGTTATTTATACTCAGGGCCAATCCACATGATGAGATGAACATGATGAAGGAACAGGATTTGGCCGGATAAATATAGTCCTGCTGGTACCTTCCCATGATACGGAGAGCCCCAGGAACAGCATCTATAAGAAGCACATTCAAAAAACATATAACCCGAGACGAACAGGAGGCATCCCATCCCATCAAAATGCCCACCATCCGTTCTAGCCTCAAGTTCAAGAATCTGATCCAATATGTTACCCTTGCTACGAACACCGTAAAAAACATTGCAGACACCTATCAAGTGCCTTTCCTTGGCACCACCGCTACATTGTGCTCATCTATCACAAAAATGATTGAGGTAAGTTAATATCAGTACGCCGCAATATGGGGTTTGACCTAAGTCTAGACGGCAAAGACAATCAAGGATGAACATGCGGAAATTATGGAGCAGATTCATGAGATCCTGTGTATAATCATTCAGCTCCATGCCACTTCAGAAGTCAAGGGTGTCTTGCAAACTGCGGCCTTGTATGATATTGGGAAATTTGCAGGGCAAGTGCAATGTAAAATGAATCCCCTGAATTAATCTACCACCCAGGGCGCTGGAAAATTTGTTCACCATTCTGAATGGGCAACAAAAGGGAGCTCTGCATAAGATCAAGGATCTTTTTCGGCAGCCAGAGGCCCGAGAACGGTTGACAGAATGCAAGCAAGAGTTGAGTAGGATGGTTGATCTCTTCAAGGTTTGTTTGAAAATCAATAATGCAATACATGTGCCTCATGCCATTCGGTTCAGATGCAAGTGACGGGTTCAGGCCTGTCTCAAGTCGGACACATGAAGAAGGATGCCGAAGCACAGCACGAAGAGCTTCTTGCCCTGTTGGAAACAGAATCTGAGCTCACTAGCTCTGATCGATCCTCAGTGAGTAAAAACGGTCACTTGTTGCCGTGCCGGCTGAAAAAAATACTAGCTCTGGGGAAATGTTAATTTTGCGAGGAACAGGTGAGTCCCGGGTCATGAGCGCATCAAGCCGGGCCAACATTGTGAACAGCTCAGGATCTTTTGGTTTACTTCCACCATGCCCTCGGATTTTCAACGGACGAGAAGGAGAGCTTCAGGATGTGATTAATATCCTAATCCAGGATTCTGCTCGTGTGGCCATCCTAGGCACTGGGGGAATGGGGAAGACGAGCCTGGCAACTGTAGCTCTCCACCACTCAGAAGTGGAAAAAAAGTATCAACATCGATACTTTGTTCCTTGTCACTCGACCCCCACTGCCACCGATCTGGTCGGAATAATTGCAGACTATATTGGAATGGAGAAGGGATCAAATATGCCAAAGCGAGTTGCACATCATTTTACTCATGCTCCTCCTTCCCTTTTGGTCCTTGACAATGTGGAGACTTGTTGGGAATCCCCCGCCTCTCGCGCCAATGTTGAAGAGTTTCTGTCTCTTCTGACTGATATTCCCCACTTGGGCCTCATGGTGAGTAATGTCGTTCAGTTTTGGATGTGCTATCTGCAACTCATTCTAGATTACCCTCAGAGGCGCAGAGCGCCCGGGAAATATCAAATGGACGAGGCCGTTCCTGGCCCCGCTTGCGCCACTCTCTGATGTGGCTGCTCAACAGACTTTCCTCGACATTGCTGACAATCCTCAGGATGATGTCAGCATGCAGGAACTCCTTCCCTTGACTGGAAATCTTCCCCTGGCTATCAGCCTCATTGCCAGTGTCGCAGGCTCTGAAGGATGCTCCAATGCACTTTCTCGTTGGAAATTGGAAAGCACTCGCATGCTCTCAGACGGGTATGACAAGAGATCCAGTTTAGACATCTCTATCATGCTGTCGTACACAAGTTCCCGGATGACTCCTGGTGCCCAACAACTCCTGAGCATTCTATCCATGCTGCCGGAGGGACTTGCAGATGTTGATTTGGTGCAATCCAAATTGCCTATCCCCAACATTTTGGGCTGTAAAGCTACCTTGATTAGAACCGCCCTTGCCTTTATTGGCCTGGACCAACATCTCAAAGTTCTGGTTCCTATACGAGAGCACATCATGCATAGCCATCCTCCACCAAACTCTTTGAAGCTGAAGCTCCGGGAGCATTTTCATCACCTTCTGGATCTCTGGATTGAGTTCAAGAGGTCTGATGTAACATATATCCACCCTCAAATTTCGCAAAATTTGGGAAACATCAACAATGTTCTGCATGATGGGCTAAATCCAGATGGGTCTGATGTTGTGCGGACTTATCAGAGCATTCTGGCGCTCAATGGCTTCTATATTCGTTTTGAACAAACATATTCGCCACTACTACTCCAAGTGTGGGAGAAGCTGTCCCATTGGAAGGACCATCCGATTTATGGCCAATATCTTATTCAACTATTTGTCAGCGCACAATATCTTCCAACTATGGCTCTTGACAGCCAGCTCATGCCAGGAGCTGTACATTTCTCCATTGTCATCACCTTAGGTAATGAGTACTTTCAATACAAAGCCCTGCGTGAACAAGGTAAGGCCAAAGTGCTGTCCTCACACATACCTGATTCTTTCCCCAGCAACCTGGTACTGTGCTCTGGGGAACTTCTTCTACTACACCAAGTCTGATTTTGTTGAAGCCCTTAAGTATTACCGAAGAGCACACTCTCTGGCAGAAAGCATTGGCTACGCAACCCGTATCGGCACACAGAGTTTGCTAAGCATAAGCCAAGTCCTGACTCTAGTTGGAAAGCCCTTAGATGCACTAGTACATGCACAAGAGGCATACCAGTCCGGTCAGCATACAGGGGAGATCTATGCACAAGCACTCGCTGCCTTAGTTCAAGCACAATGTCACGTAGCCCTGGCAAACTATTCACATGCTCAACAACATCTGAAGCATTCCTGGGATATCTTGAATGCCTGCGGACAACAACAGAGTTCTTCGGGGATGAACATATTGATTTTAGAGGCGGAGATGCTCCTGCTGAAGTCAGACTATCAGGAATCTAGACAGCTGCAAGTTGCTGGAGCATCTAACAGCCCACCAACTTCATATCCTGCTGTCCTGGCCAGCCTGAACATTGCTCAAATTGATATCTACACTGGTGTTGACTCCAAAAACATCAGCAACAATCTACACACAACACAGTCCCATATTCACACACTGTTTGGGCATGAGAGAAAAGTCACAGATCTGTTGATGAATTCTGTACGAGCAGAGATGCAGCTTCGAGATGGATCTCATGGGACTGCAAAGGAAATGCTTGAGCAGTGTTTCAAATCATCTCTCGTTATTGATCAGCAGATACCACTCCAATGCTGTCATAAACTTGGAGACTACTCCACTGGCATGAATCAAATCTCAGAATCACTCACATGGACAGGAGTATTTCTTGCCCTAGCATTCAAATTCAAAAACAAGCTTTATATAATGCAGGCACTTCGATGCCTTGGACAGATTTTGGCTGCCCAAGGCGATGATGAAACAGCACTCAGCCTATTCAATGTTGCCCTTGATGGATTCACAATCATGGATGTGCATCGCTGGAGGGCAGATTGCATGACTCGAATGGCAGACATCTTGGATAGCCGTGGGGAAGTAATGAAAGCAATGGAGTTGTGGAAGGCCGCAAGGCCTCTGTTTGAACGATCTTCACAAGTGAAAGATGTAGCCAAGCTCAATGACAAGCTAGCCCAGGTTGACTCAGCGGTTTTGGCCCGGTACAAAGAAAATCTCCGCCATCGGGCTGAATTGTGTGTTCCTGGGAGTACTTTGGACGATGAAGAAATGGAGGAGGACCGGGAATAACTTGCTCAAACAAGTGATCGGAAGGAAGAAATGTTGGCTTGAACATTGGTTTGAACGCTAAATTTCAAGGTTTGTATTTGAATGGTGTCCTTATTGCAAATTTTGGACACATACATACCCCCCTGTTTTAGCTATGTCAGATCATGCCTTGACCAGGTCGTAACATTTTGTCCATTATGTAGTTTGATTATTTATCCATCTAGTGTGCCCGTACTTGGCTTAACCTAGCTTTTTCATCACAGGTTGCCTGAAACCTGCGCGCGAGAAATTTTGGATAATGAGCATATGGCCGATGTACCGATGAATAATTCTGCATTAATTACGAGTACTTATGTAATGGGTACCGTCCCTTTCAAACTCCAGCGGAGCCTACAAACATGAGCCGCAAAAACCTGTGAGGGGCCGTGAGAACAGCATTTTTGATGAAATTAAGACCTCTGGTCGCTAAAAATCTTACCTCCTTAAGGGCTGTGGCATTGTACTTATTTACTTACTCAGGGAAACAGGAGCTCAAGAGGTACATAGGAGGAAAACAGAAAGTTTTTCCTCTCCTATCCGGATCAACTCTCGGTATTTTCCGATACACGCGCTGTTCTCTGTGCTCGGCAACTTCCACAGGAGTCAACCAAAGGTTGACGATGAGTAGCGCGGCATAGGAAGGACATAAGGAAGTTGAACAACTGCAGTGGTTTCATTGAGGAACGTACGGGCACTGCACCTGCAGACACATAGGAATGTTGGTAATGTCAGTCGCTGCCGGCTTCCATGCTCTTTCCCACAAATTTTACCTGAGTTCTAGTGGAAAAAAAAAAAAAGTACAAGGTACCTGCCGGGCAGCGCCATGGCCCTTTACCCCAAGGTAATACTCTGATTGGGCCGCGAATTCCCTCGCGGAATTGAGACCCGGTCTTCACAAAACCTGAAATTAAAAAAAGAATCAGGTATTTATTCCCACCACAAGAGGTGTTAGATTTTCCTCAGACTAATAACCCCGTGCGTGTTCATAGATTGCAGAGTCCACGACATAGACACTGGGGGCAAAGGTGGACGCACTAGGCTGCCTAGTGCCTTAAACGCACCAGAAAGGTCCCTTGCAAGTTCCAACGGGAAAGATTCTTTCAATTAGTTAGAAATAATTTTTTTTCTTGATCCAAGAAACTAAGGAGAAATACAATAGGCTTCAAATGATTCGCACAAAGGAAGTTGAAAGGCAAACAGACTTATGTTAACCTTGGCGATGCAGGTGGGCCCTCCGACAAGGTTGCGATGTCAATTTTCTTTGAGCTTCTTTGCGATGCTTTGATCCATTACCATCCATGCACCTACGAATCAATGGGGTAAATTTAATATCATTCAAAGGCACATTTGGAAAGGCCCAATGGCCTCTTTCACTCTTTGTGTTCGCTTCAAATGTGATCTGTGACGAGAACAGCCACTGCGCCGTGTTCGCGCCGAGTGATGGCATGATGGCGCGGAAACAAAATCATCGTAAAGGGCCTATTGTCGGTATTAGAGTGTATTCAAAGTTTCTTAGGCTGGTTGTTATTGCACCGGTTGTAACACTGGCCCCGAGGGGGTCATACCCCTCGATTTGTGCGAGCCAGGTCGGTCCAGATCGCCGGATGGTGGCCGGCCGCCCAATAGGGAAGCCCCACCACCGACTCGGCAACTTTAATCTCTTTATACTGAATTTTCTTCCTGTAGGATATACACCCGCGGCACCCCGTTCAATGCTCGGACTCGGCATCTCCCGCATCACACCGCCATGACCCACCCCAGCCGAAACACCGCCACCCTTGCAACACGGGCATGTGGTCCTGGATAGTGGATTATTTGAATTTATTGCTCCTTAGTTTCTTGGATCAAGAAAAAATATTTATTTCTAACTAATTGAAAGAATCTTTCCCGTTGGAACTCGCAAGGGACCTTTCTGGTGCGTTTAAGGCACTAGGCAGCCTAGTGCGTCCACCCTTGCCCCCAGTGAGACAAACTTGAATCATTGCAACTTGGCTGGTTGCGGGTGCATTATTCACTAAGGAAGAATCAAGCCAATACACATTGATTTGTTTACAGCTTCCCTCACAGTTCCAACAAGCAACTTCAAGTTCTACCACGGAAAGAGCCGTAGTAAAACTCCACCCATTTCAAGTCCGACCGGCGATCACCGAAGCCAATGTGACAAAGGCGAACTGGTACTCCCGCTGCCACGGTGAGAGACTCATAGCTCACGTTCTTCATCCTATAACAATTCTCCGCCCCTCAATTCTTGTCTTTCCAGTAGAAAAAAAAAAACTCAGCTGTTAAGTTACGATCCATCCGGGACTCGAACCATTTTGCGTTTGACGCTGATTCTTCATCAAGAACGGGCGTCACCCACAGGGCATGGAGCTTTGCAACCAATGTTTGGATGCTTACCATACCTAAGTACAGAGGTATTGGAGCTGACTTCACAAAGTAATAATTGCTCAGACTCCGATATTCAGGTGAGAGCAAAATCGGACAGGCAGCGGATTGAGAAGTACAACATTTATACACAGTAAAGCTGAGCGGAGGTGAGAAACGGGCAGGGAAATATCCGATTTGTTCCTTCTAGAGCAGAAGAGAGATGTAAGAACTTTCCATGAGGAATCGGGACGTGCTGTGGCGGGGGAAGGTGTACGCAGAAATGGCTCGGAGCGTACACGGAAGACGCACGATGACTAGTACCGCTCGAAATAAGTGAGAGCGGTATAATTCGATGAGCCAGAGAACGAGAATCAGGACAAGAAGTCGGGCAAGAACGCGGAGGCTTAAGAAGAGAGGGAGGAGGTATCGCAAATGCCGCGATCACATCCCGTCGATGCAACGAAATGCGCGCCAAGTCGTCAGCTACGCTCTACTGATGCGCGAGACTCCCGCATCAGAAGTCAAAAAGAAATAAAAGAAAGAATGCCCGGAAGCCCAGTAGACGTGATAAGCGACCCGTGGGTGCGCCAAGGAGGGCACGATCCCACTCGAGTATGCTGCCACGTCCTGCGTTAGTTTCGCATTCAGCCACGGTATCTTATTACAGATGTATGCTGGCGATCACGCGCCTCAACAACCAGCTCACCCACTTGACAGCATCTCCAAATGTATGCTAAAAAAGAAAAGAAAAATGGACTATGTGGTTTTCTGGGGAAGAGTTAAAGCAATCAAGACGGACGGTCAGAGTAGGCTGCCTCAGGCCAAGAACGAGAGATCTAGAATTGTTGCCAGTGGGAGGCAGGAGGGAAGGAGAGCATGAAGGGAGAGGGTGACGCGTCACTCCCACGTGCACCGTCACCGTCACCGTCACCCGGCCGTTGCCGATTGACCATGCTTCGCATTGTTTTCTGCACAGTGGGATCGCGGTCCGGAACTACGAGTGATGGCTTGTAGCAGATACGACGAGAACTAAAAGCGCCGGGCCATGCACTGTGAGAATAGACTGTTATGAAATTCAGCACAATAATGCTGAATTTCAGGAATCATGATGCTCTGTCATGGGCCACATCTTGAATTTCAGTACCTCATTCATGATGCTAAAATCGGGTATTTTTCTCATTTTTCTGCACCATGAATTTCATGATGTTTCTCCTTCAATTTCATGACGCCTCAGGAAATGATCGGATCAGTTTCGGTGACCACCAGTGGACCTATCTCGACCCAAATGTACTCAGAAAAAACGGTAGCATCAAGTTAAACGGTCTAGTTTAGAGAAGGCCCGGGCTGGACCCCGTGGCCCGAGCACGGTACAAAACTCAATTCATCACATCCCAACATGTTTCTAGTATTTTAAAGTTTACCAATATGTTGAACATTGAATTTCTCAAGTATGAGTTAGCATTTATCTAAGTCCTAGTATATATATATATATACACTACGCTACATTACATCGGTTAATCAGCTAGCCCTTGGTCAAGTAGGGATTGTATTGACGTGATAGAGGGGGTTCCAACGCGAGAGTCGGGCGGGAAGTCCATTCCCTGAATTTATTTTTTCGCAATTTGAACTGGTGCAGGCTGCTTTTAAGCGAAATCCGGTGCGAACGGCAGCTTTTCAATTCTGCTTCATCATGAAAGTGAATGAAGATCATGACAAAATGACATGAAAAAAGTGTCATGGATGTTCCCATATTCGTCATGAAAGGGTTAATGATGTTTCGTCATGAAAGCATGAGATTCAACATGAATTCCATAACATTTTGTACTGAAACTCATGACTAAACATCATGCACAACATCTTGAATTTCATGACATTTCCTTTCCACAGTGATGAAGCTAGCACCGTATGGGCAATGAACGGAAGCGAGGATAATGAGAGAAAGGTCAGGGAGGGAAATGAAAAGTTGTACAGGGAAGGTGGTGAAAGCCAAAACGTGGTGGAGTCGCGGAATAGTGGGATGGAGTTGACGACCACAAGAAAAATATGAATGCAAGGAGAGGAAGCGTTCCCCATGATATCGCAGCTCGGGTCCCGGAACGCGCGCCCGCACAGTCCACCAGTGAGGTCGCCAGGGTCTACGCCAATGGCGCAGCTAACACGCTTGCTATTAAATTCTACGGGTCCGTAGGGAACAAAGAGGACCAGCGTACATCGACGGAGGTTTATTCCTGGCTCGCCGAGTGCTCGAATTGGTACATAGGGCAGCGGTTGCGCATCGCAGGCCGTTTGACGGTAGGATTATCATTGCTCGGCGCGAGGGGCGGCCTGGAACGTACACTCTGATAAAGGTAGTGTAGCAACGGGAAAAACGAAGGCGAAGAGAGCCACACAAGAGGAGATTTGCGCAACGAATGAATAGAAAGACAGGCGCAAGGGTGGCGTAATTGAGGAGCGGAAGGAGGGTAGGTGGTGTAGGACGAGACGGGGAGTTGTGGCAACAAAGGAGGAAGCTATTCGGTCGCAAATAAGTGGGTTCGTAATATGGGAGGAATGGGCTAAAGAGGCCAGAGATACACTCGCAGATTAGACAGTTGCAGCAGAAGCTGGACCAGATAGGAACGCAGGGCCGGAGAAGAGACATCACACGGGCCTCGGCGTATCGAGCCTCGGCTTCGGATGAATAGGTGGGTGGGAGGTGGTGGGAAGAGGCAAGGAAGGGTGGGAAAAGAGCAGTGATGCGAATTTCGGCTCGGTTCCCGGTGCGGTGCGCATCAATCCCGCCAAATCCTGCCTGCGCTCGCCCTTGTCTCCTTCTCGCTCTTGCTTCCTCTTCTTAATACAAGGCGCTGGAGTCCTGCGACCCAACACCAAGGCCCTTGCCCTTTATTTTATTTTCTCGTTCAACTTCTCGAATCCTCGTACCTACGTACTTGATTCTATTTCGTAGTCAGCGTTCTGAACATAATGGGGACGAATGATAATTATGCATCTGCCCCCGGATTGTCATCAATGACTGTTATCGCAGTGTAATAAATATTTCAGAATCAAACTTTCAACGTTCAACCATTCTTTAGCTATTCTGAGGGAGTGCTACAGGTGTGCCGCTGGTGAGGTGGTCCCGTACACATTGCGTTATAGTAGGTTTCCACTCGCGGATCCATTCTGCGCGCGAGTTAATAGTAATAAAGGGATATGGGAGATGATAGCCCGACACACCTCGACCAGGATAGTCAGACTCTTCTGCAACTGTTGCATGGGTGGGTTCACCATTTGCGATTGTATACGACGCCTCGGTGTTAACCGGCGCACGCTTGAGCGCATAGGCGGCCCCACAGACTGACCAGCGAGGACCAGCTTTGTTGCGGAGGTAGTCACTGAGATAAATGCAGGGAAATGCACAGGCAAGCACAGATAAGCAGAGCAAGAATGAGTTACGCCTTATGCGGTTGAAGTAGCCTTCCGATTTTACGTAGAGTTTTGTTATCGGAACTGTGAAGGTGACTGTGATCTGCTCATTCTGAGGAAAGGATTCGCTGGTGTGGATGATTTGAAGCACGGCCTGCCTCAGCCTCTCCAAGTCCCACCCATGTACGATCTGACCATGTAATTTCAGAGACGACTCAGCCAGTCAAACGGAGAGCTGACCTTTTCGTAGATAAACTGCTTCCGGTTGTCTGGGTTCGCACTTCACTACATGTGTCAAACTTTTTGAACAGCAAAACGTTCCAAGATCACTTGCCAAAATTCGTCGGCCCACTGCCGCAGGCTTTTCGAGGATTTCAACGTCCCACATCCCTGTTCTTCTAGGATTTCTTGGGGCGGAAACCCCTGGTATATGCGCGCACGACGATCTGCCTTGAATTGGCTGATCCTGGCGTCGCTCGCCGGGGCCGTGCCCTCTGGAAGGTATATCTCTCGTTCCTTGCTCCCCCGGTAGACAGGATCCAAATCCCGGGCTGAGAAAACGCGACTACCGTCTTCAAACACCCCCACATCGACGCAGAAATCAAAATCGATATATGTTTGCACCGAGGTCTGGAACCCGATGAACGCACCGCCGCTGTTCTCGCCCTGTCTCGTCCCTGCGACCACACTGTTTGTCCTCACAGCGTGCGTTCCGCGACAGTGAAGCAAAATCTTCGGAGCGGAGGCGAATTGCGACAGGAGGAACATATGCAACACCTCTGTAGAAATGCTTATCAGTTGTTGTTCAAGTTGCACCATAGGTTCATCTGAAACATACCCCATCGGACTGTAAATCCTTTCTACTAATCTCAATCATGGCTCCAGAGAGGTGGGACGCCAAATGTGGGACAAGTGTGATTGGATTTGCCTCCGGCACGGGCTGAAAGTATGGATACACGTCCTGAGGCGGCCGGGACCTCTCCGTGACGGCCTGGGGTGGATAGACCTGGGACGGATAGACAAATGCGCTTCTGTCGCTCGTATTGTGGCGGAAGGTTGCAACTGTAAAGAGTGATGAGGGAATGCTTATCAGTTGTTGTTCAACCATAGGTTCATCTAAAACATACCCCCATCGGTCTGTAGAGGAACTTTCCTACTAGTCTCAATCTGGCCGCCAGAAACGTGGGACGCCAAATGTGGGACAAGTGGGATTGGATTTTCCCCCGGCACGGGCTGAAAATATGGATACACGTCCTGAGGCGGCCGGGACCTCTCTGTGACGGCCTGGGCTGGATAGACCTGAGACGGATAGACAAAGGCGCTTCTGTCGCTCATATCGTGGAGGGAGGTTGCAACTGTAATGAGTGATGGGGGAGAATCCGAGAAGATGACGGTTTTGAGGCCGTTAGCAAAGCTTTTTAATGGTAAAAGACCAGTGCCAGTGAGCGCCTCTCTACGAATCGTTTCTCGTCGAACTTTGCTTGGCAAACCTTGCGAGCGTCAAAGCCGATAAAACCTGAAGGCCGCGTACATCGGTGATTCAGTGGCGCTCCCCGGTATTCCGGATGAGTCCCTTCAGGCGCTAGTTTGAGCGTTAGATGTTTTCATTGACGCCTGTTGTCTGGGAGATGCTTCCTGAACATGTGGCAGATTCTCTGGCCTGTGAATCCAGTGTGGCTGGAGGTGGACAGACGCAGGACTTGAATTGACCGTCGCAGTCCCATTTTGAATCGACTGCATATCCAGCCCGAGATACTGCTGAACCCAGAATGTGAATTCCACCTACGTATTGGTAAACCTGAATGTCGACGGCGAGTCTAGAGCACTCCTGAACCATGCGTGGCCATCGAACGACTCAATGAACATGGTCAAATTTACAGCATGAGGGATTAACGCTGGCTGATGTCGTCACCTTCCTTCCTTCCACAGCTGATTGTAACTTAACATAGCTTAACATGTGTGCTACGCTCGGAAGCACTTAAAATACGCTCTAAATCGGACAAAAAAAAACTGGTGCAGTGCACCTGCACCGTGGCAGTCATCGAGTCATGTTTCGATTTTGAATTCGCTCATTGTGTGCATAAAATTGTAATCTTGTGTGGTCTTCCCTGGCCTAGAACCTCCCAATTGTTGTGGCCGAGCTGTTATACATGGGACTAAGGTAAGCCGTTGAGCGCAGCGTGTGAGTATTGGTCCTTCAATCTGTTGTACATGACGGGTGCATCTCTTGAGCCCGTGTTGTGGTTGAGATTGTCCAATTCGGTCATCGATGGCTCCGATGGCGGCATCGGGCGGTGGGCGGGTCTGGAAGGCCAGCCCCTGCAGGAACAACCGCGAGGGCCTGGCCAGACTCTTCAGGCGTGCGATTATTGATGTGTACTTGCCTTGCCATTTGCAGTAGCATGCGTTGATCATATTGATGATTATCTTAAGTGCTATGATAACTATAGCACCCTTTTAGCTGATGTTAAGATCAACAATCGAAACGACACTCAGCCGCTTATTATCCGGATAAGCTGAACGCAAAGCCCAGAGTCCCGGTGTCCTTTCTTGAGTTCTTTACTGAGTTCCATGGGCGTCTCCTCCATCGAGTTTGCTGGCCCTATGATTTAATGGGTAGTGATTTATCAGCTTAACATTTACATTATTTGGACCGTGCCGTGTAATAATACCGCCTACCTACCTCCCTGCCTGCCTACCTCACGGCCTAAATCTAGACGCCAGGACCGCTGGCCACACAGCAAGTACTTGACGCGCTGGGTTCCGGAAGTATCACTCCGAGCGGCGGCTATTCGGAATGTAGACGGTCAACCACTGCATCGGGTGAGCGCCAGGGCCTGACCACTTCCAGGTTAATATTTCCATGGTATCTTCCCTCACCACTGTCTGTTTCGTGCTCCTGAGTCGGCACCAGTATTCCTCCGCGCGCAAACTCTACACTTCTGGCGACAGCCAGTAGCTAAAGCACGAGGAGCCCCATCATATCCCGCGACTACGACCAGTTTAACATCGCTGCTATTGGGTAATTTCGGTGGCCCAGCCCTATATCGTGTAGCGGACTGTGCATGAGGTGAATAACTTAGCGGGTGATGCTGTCTTCTCTGAAGTTTCAGACATCCTGTTGTATTTTTTATGGCATTTTGCATGGCCTCGACCATGTCCATGCAAGAGCTCTTCATTTCAGGTTTTGCCATTGGTTCCCTCTAAATTGCGCAGCTTAAACGAATACATAAGAACGCCCGAGGCCGCTTTATTTGCAAATACTCTCACCATTTGGATGGTTTCCCGATTTTAATCCAGGAAGAAAGTGGGCGAAAACGAATCTTGTCTTCGTTTCCACAATGGTTGCCCCAGTGCCACATATTTGACGAATGCATGAGAAAGTCATGATCATTAGAATTAACATTGAAGGAGGTAATCAGTCCAGTGCTCCTTCTGTTCATCTCCCGTGGCCGTTTGAATGATGATCAGTGACAGGCAGAACTACAGGCAATGCCTGCCCTCTGGGTGTGGCGCTTACGGGAATTCACGTTTTGATCCTTACGCGCGTCAAGCATCTCTACATTAGCAACGTCATCCCTCGCGCCAGCCCCGTTCCCCATCTCCCATGAATTTCTGTCACTGTATTTCCTCAGTTCTCGTGCTCTGGCTCCCAGTCTGTGCTGCTCTCATTCTAGTCCCCTGGCCGTGCGTAAAGATTGGTCACCAAGTTATCTAGTGCGCTGACTCGATATCCTTTAGGCAAGACCTCGTAGTAGCTTGTGAAACGTTCCCGGTGGGTTGGCTAGGAGGAACCGGTACGGCTCAACTTCAGTATGAGGAATTGGACTCAAAATACTAGTCTCCCCAGTCAGACCAAATGATCTGGTCTCGTTTTTCTGAAAAAAAAAAAAGACAAAAAAGAAACCCGATATATGGTCTGATTTTTGTCGCGCTGAGAAAGCCGTAGGTCAGTGTTCCGGATAAGGCAAGACCGAAAAAGGCGATTTGATGGAGTCCCATGCTGTGATTTCTCGTTTCCTTCGACCTGGTCGGGTCCTCTCGCAAAGTCATAATGTCTGGGGTGCTTTAGAGACACTCTTTGCGTCTTTCATAAAAATTGTACATGGCAGTAACATGCAGTTCAAGGTGGAAGGGCGCCACCAGGAGTTCACCGGTCAATGGCGGACAGGTGGCAGTGCTAGAGTTCGCACGGGCTGAAGAAATGCGAGGGAGGTCCCAGAGCGAAGTGTAGGTTGAATTTTGTGCTCATATAGCTCAAGAAGACCTTGGTATTTAATTATGAGGTCGAAATCTACCGTGACTTTGTGCGCGACGCGTCGTTCAGCGAGGCGAAAGGAATCACGTGCTTCGGAAGCGCGACCAACGGCTAACGCCGCGCGACAAAGACTAGACTATCAAAATACTGCATTGCAGCGCCATGGATCGTGGTAAGATCCCCTTCGTATATGGTTATGCGGCGACTTAATTATTTTCAGAGGCATGTCCCGCCCATACCTCTCCCCACTGCTCGCTCATGGACTTTCAGCATCCTTTCCGCGTCCTCCGGGAACCATCCGTTGCAGAACCTAGGAACACATGATACCCCTTCGTTCTTTTGGAACGTCACCATTGCGCCTGGTACGCATGCAACATTCACTCATGGTTTGTGTTGGATTCTTCCTGCGCGGCACTGACCACGATGTAGGAACCGAGGTCATCATTGAGGTAGCTGACAGCACCGGCGACAGTGGACGGTCTTCCGCATTTGCTATCCAGCGAGGAGGCAGGTTCAACTCGTGTCCCTGGAATCTCAGGCTGACGTGCAATACATGTGCAGGAGCTCTCTCGGATGGCGACTGCAGCGCCAAGGTCTCGCCAGCTTCCGGCACATCGATACGGCCTACTCCGCTGTTCGTCTCCGCACCTCCTCCCTCGTACCCTACATTGATATTTCCTACCAGGCTCACTCGAAGCGACGACCGGGGCCAGCCCAGGTACTTTAAGCAATGGATATTGCCAAAAGTTGCGCGTCTGAACTGAGCTTTAGTATCGGGAGCTCACCCACGTTGCCGACAACTACCTTTGATGATCAGGAGAATGAATTCAAGAAAACATTGGGCACGGTCCGTATCATCGGCGCTGTGATTGGCGCAGTTGTCGGTTTTGCTATTCTCAGTGCTACTGTTATCTTTCCTGTTATGGCTTGTATACGGCGTTCAAATAGCGCTCACAAACCCACCTTATTTACTACACCCCCCGCATATACCCCGTAATACTCTGTGTATTGAGTAAGCAGTAGATATCCGAGCCCGCAGTAAATATCTTGAGCGATGTGGAAAGCGAGGAAGAATGACGCCGCCGCGGAGACAGGAAGAACGCGAAAAAGGGCTCAGGCATCCCCGTCCATTTGAGGCGAGGTAGATGCAGAGGCAAAATAAGAGAATAACGTCTTCGTAGAACGCGGTGCTCCCTCTTTCTTGATGAACAGAGCCTAGAGCGCATTTAGGAGTGGCTGTGGTTCGACTCCATCCGAAGACATACCAGTCCTGAAGGGCGGTTGCATCCTTTTTTTTGGGGAGGGGGTCATTTCGTACGACGGTTCGTGATTCCCTGATCCTGAGGACCAGGCTGGAATTAGCCTGCAGAAAGTGATGGAGAACGAGAATCCATTCGGGCATCAGCGCCGAGATTCAAGGGACACGGAAAGCCACGAAGACTAAGTTAAAATGAACATGGCCGTCAGGAACAAGGAGCGGCGGGCCGACGCCCGCTGTTGTCACAGGCTTGTACATCAGTGGCAGTGCACTTCCTCTTTCTCTCCTGTCACTGCCTCCACTTGACCTCCACGCGCCGTGCCGCTGGTTCCCTTTGTGTTCAACATCGATGAATCCTGCAATCTCAAGCCCGCTACTATCACCTCTCATGCTCTCAATAGGCGCACCCGTCGTCGTCCGGCCCTCGTACTCTCTACTTTGCCATCCATCCATCCTTTTTGAGAACCCTCGGGCTTTTTTGGCGAGCTCTGAGGCTGTTTGCATGCGTTTACGCGGCGCGCGGATCCAACTCTCTAGATGTGCGCTAAGCTCGACACGCGTAGAGACGCCGTCCTCGTCCAGGTGGTGCAGGTGCGCCGCTCCGCCTTGTATGCTAATCTGTTCTTCCCATTCATTTCCTTCATTCATTCCCCATTATAAAGCTTCTCTTTCTCCATACCCCCCTTTGTGGCTTCATGCCCGCGCCATCTCGCACCTCATGTTCAGTCACCGCGTCGGCATGTGTACGCCTCAGGCTTCTCACATAGTACGGCCACGAGATGCACTCGTCGTACTTCCCTCCCTTCCTCACTTCTATGAAGAAATTCTACGCCATCTGGCTGAATCCTCTGTGCCCGGCCTTTCTCCGGATGATAAAGGTGACCGCCCTTAGGCCGATACTTTGGTTTATGGGAGCTTGAATTTGTTTCAAACGCCGGAAAATATCTTCGTGGACTGGATCGCAACGTCAACGATGCAGAGTTCCAACTGCAGAACGAGGATGGAGCGCAAGGAAAGTAGTACCGAAAAAAAAACGATAGTGAACTGAGGAGAGTCTACGTGCGGCTTGCTGACTCCGAGACATCTGAATCGCGAGTTGGAAATGGACATCAACACGAACAGACACGGTCCTCACCGCTGTCGAGCCGTTATGGGGTCTTCGTGCGTTCGTAAGGGCGATCGCCAAGTGCACCGGCTGCAGCGTGAGGGCATATTCCGCGGGTTGTTAATCTACGCACTTCAGGACGGCATCATGAAATATCAGATCAGCAGTTGAGCACCAAATAAAATAACGTAGATACGCACAGGGTGTCTCGATCCTCCAGCCTTGAAGCGGCCCGGTGCCGTCTATACCTTCCAACGATATCGTGGAAGCGTTTATGCTAGCCTGTTCGGATACAGCGGTAGTTTGTAGAACTTATCAAGCTTCCGGTAGAGTATATGCACGTACGCTTGAAATGCGATGATAAAATTGGGAGTAGCGGACCGTAAGGAGAGAGGGGAGAACGAATACTGTAGGCATTAGATATACAATGAAAGAATGATTGAATAAACGTACGAGGTGAATCGGAGACACGGAGCGCGATGCTGGAGCAAGAAGAGAAGTTCGAGAACATGTTATAATTGTGGAAAGCGACACCGAAGTCGTTAAATGGTGCTCTACCTGCAGGAGCGCTGTTAGTGGCTCGGACGAAGCGAATTGGAGTGCAACGAAAGGTAGATGTCGTAGGAGAAGAGGGCGTGACCTGGGAATTCTGAAAAACGTAGGCAACGCACTCCCAAGAGCTAGGAGAGATCGAGGCGTACCACCACTCTGCGCGCTCGTACCCCAGAGGCGCAGCGAGAGTGTTTCCCCCTCGAGGTACACGCATCCGCGTCGCGCGCGTACCGAGCTCAGGCGTAGGCATGATATAGCGCGGGGCATAGGCGCGGAGAGAGAAGGATGAAGTGAGCGGATGTGGAAGCTGGATCTGTCAAACGAATGGTGACAGAAAAAAACATAGAATGTGTACGAATATGTGGGTAGGGAGGAAGAGGACCGAGTTGGAAGCAAAAGGGTCCAGGAAGAAACACACCTGGTTCCAAAGGTACTTGCCCACAGCTCCGCTCGCGGTTATAGACGAAAATAGGGAAAGAGCGCACCGAGGGTATACTACCTCTTCGCCCACTATCACCAGAGCCCACGGCTCGTCCCTCACCCATCGTTTGCTGCACATCACGCCGGAGCCGCGCGACGCGGTGAGACAGGCAGGTAGTGTAAAGTTCACGGGGTATTTGATCGGTGACAGACCTCGGGAAGTGGAAAAATCACAGATGGATGTAAGCCAAAAGTCCGAGAGTGAGCCTTCTCTTCTCGAAAGCGCGCGGGGCTTAACTTCTCGAAGGCGGGGCCACTGGGCGAGCAAGGGCTGAGGCACAGCGAGAGGGCGAGTACACCAAGAGTGTATATCGTCCGGTGGAGTGAGAGGTATAGCAGAGGATTCCGCGGGAAGAAGAGACCCGAAGCGCGAGAGCAGGCCAAACGAACCGGACTGAGACGTGGGCGTTGAAGACAAGGGGCATCGGATGAAACCGTCCCGAGTTGATGCGAGATGATCATCAATCGATCAATGTGCCCACGCTTGGCCAAACACGCTTTTCTTCCAACCACGATGTCGCGGACTCGCAGTCAACTCGGGCTTCGTCTGGACTGGCCATTCTTCCACACTCAACAAGTGAACTGGATGCTCAACGGGTCCCGAAGACTGCGATGGCTCGTGGCGCGGAACATCGCCGCTGAGCTTGAGGCAGGCTAGGGAGCTGGAGAGCAAAAACAGTCAAGCAAATCAAGGCTGCGTCTCATGCGGGCTTGAGTCGCGCATTGAATGTGCGCTCATACGGTATTGGTAATCCAAAGCCTCAGGATTTTGCTGCGGTTTTCCCACCACGGTCGCCCGGTACAGCATCCTGTTCTACGCACCCGCCACCATTGACCGCCCAATGCAATGCTCCGTCACAAACGCCAACTACGGCCGCCCTTCTCTATCTATTTTCCCTCTTCCTAGGGTTCTTTCTTCCCCACGCCGCCCTCGTTCCCTCTCTGGCTTTCAAATTGGGCACACCCTTCGCCTAGTGCTGTTGGTTCTTCATATGGAAACCGTGCATTAGCCACGGCTTTGTCTCCTCTTGCCGAGCCAGACTAGTTGTTTCCCGTCGAAGGCTCGTACCGGCGTAGCCTTACCGTACTCTGGCGCTCCTGCCGGTACTCTGTAAATCCTACATACACAGAAACTCCGACCTCTGTTTTCATTGGCGTCACGGCATACTCTACTCACGGGTCGCTGCCGATGGGAGAATGGGTCGAGGCGAGAACCGCGGGACGAGCAGCCGAATCGCCACCAGATCTGCAACGACTCTGGGGTTCCATGGGCCAGCCGCACGCGCCGCATCCATTTGACGGTTTGCATGGAAATCTCTGTAGCCATTCCGGGTCCCACCTATCATTGAACACCGAAGTAGGGACGCGTCCACAGGCTAGTTTCCCCCGATAATTAACGGATTAAATTCATAGGCGGTTGTTACTTCCCCGAGCATAGCTATATTTAGTTCTTGTCTACATATTATATTGGGCGCTAACGTAGTTCACCCCAGTAGTCCTCCACTCACCACGAGTAGCGCTAAAAGAGGGGCAGGAGCCCTCTTAATGCAACCCGACTTTGTGTAGATCCTATTCTTAAACCGCAGCTCGTTTTCTCTAAAGTCCAAGAGTCAGCGGAGTAACAGGTATACTGAGTAAAACAGACCTCAAGGCGCCTTCCCTCTGAATAGAGCAGCACAAGGAGGAGAAAACCGATTCCGTCTTGATCCTGGATGTCGGGAGTTATTCGAATGGCGGCGGGGTCGGAGGAGCTTAAGAGGTGCTTCTTATGTGGCTCGCAGCGTGCAACCTCGCCGATAGACGTGCTCGCCTGCGTAAGCTTCGTGAGCACAATGAACTTCGAACCGATATAAAAGTGTACCGTCCACTTTTCGTTGGAATATTTGACGGTGTATACCCCAGGTATACATCGTTGATGTTTCTGCATTATGTGAAACTTACCCGAAAACCCAAGTGGACCTTTATCACCACCGCGACCCCCGGCGTCTTCACCATCCAAAGCACCGCAGGCCTCTTCCTGTCCTACCCCGCAGCCCCAAACAACGGCCTCACGCTCGGACAGGCCGTCCTGAACAAATTTCCCCTTACGTTTAACGTCCAGTCCGTCAATCCAGCTGCCAATACCGTCAAGTGAGACCCAATCCACTTTCCCCATGCGCACTTGCTTCATTCGTACCGCGACTGATGCCCATCTCCCTAGAATTGTTGAAATCACATCAAAAGTTGTGCTCACCTCCTGGCCTGCGGAGGCAGGGAGTACCAACTCCCCGGTAGGTTTTCATCATTCCATGGCCTGCAAATCCCACTGACTCTGCGCACTTTCAAGTTGACTTTCGAGGTTGATACGAACCGCCCGGAACAAATCTTCACGCTCGCTTCTACCTAGCAATGTCTGGACCGTTGGTGCAGACCTTGTCGCAAAAATTGTCTGCTTCATGGGGATTAATCTATTAGTCCCAATTTTTTGTCCATGTATCGATACCCCTCCGAGACACAGTTTTAGGTTCCTTGTGCCCATTCTACCATTTATCAATTCCACTGAAAATAATTCATCCCCGGGGCAGGAAACCCGCCGGGGCACATATAATTTCCCGGACCTCCCTGTCGTTTTGGATCTGAAACACCTCCGTCCCGTCGAATCTTTGTAACTCTTACTACCCCCAGATGTTTCTACTACTACTGGCTTCTACTACCACAAGTATAGGTCCAAGTGCACAATATTGGTAGAGTTCTGAACCCAGACCTGCGGATTTAATGTCCCACTTCTCTGCTGCATCCCAGGTTGAGGGCCTTGAAACATTTCCTTTGACAATGTCCCACAATCTGGATCGAGAATTTTCTTCAGGGTCTCTCGTTTGCTGGTCCAGATAATGAGCTCGGATCCACCCGCAGCTGAGGCCCACGCCAAAAGGAATGAACTAGAGAAAATCCAAAGCCGCGGGAAAAGACGCACCAAAAACTGCGAGGAACCAGACGACACCGTCTCACAGGAACAGTTTCCATATTGGCATGACACGGTGGGCGTTTCCTGACCCCGCATTTGTACAGCATGAGCAGAAACATGATGAATGTCTACTCAATATCGAACTCACAACAAGAGAAAATTAAGTTAATTCGGAATGCTGACCACAAGGAGCGGAGCGGCCGCATATAGTGTCAAAAATCGTGGAACATCTGGGAATTATTGTCAACAGATATAATATTGGTTCGCATTGAGAGGACGGACTATATGCGTAGCATCCCTTGATCAGGGACCTGGTGTCGATGAGACAGCGGTGGTTGTATCCAATTGAGCTGACTCACCCGAGGTGAACGTAAGCTGGGATCGGGCAGTGAATGACATAGGAGAATCGCGGGAAGAGGCACATACCGGTCATTTCGGCATACGCAAAGAGATCCACCACGATCCTGAATTTGATTTCAGAGGGGAGTCTAAGCATTGGCTGGAGACGTACGTAATCACGAATTCAGCTATGCCGGTTGGATTTCAAAAACCACTCTGCTCACTAAGAATCCGGGAAACGCACCAATGCCCATGAAAATGAAGAGCCAGACCACGGTGGATGTCGATCCCTGAACCTAAATTAAATGCTCGAGGTTAGCGTGCGAGGTCTCCAACAACTAGCGGAGAACGTACTCCTAAACACAATTGTGAGAATGATGAAATTACAAGCGGAGTGTACTTACGCTGGAGGTGGTAATCTCGCGGAGAATGACTTCAAGAAACGTGTGGGAACGTGAAAGGGATCAGCATAATGGGGTTATATACCAGTAATGTTCAAGCTAGACGCTGGATGAATATCTAAAGCCTCGATTAAGTGATATTTGCTCTCGCCATATTGAGATGAGACTAAAATATCGATTGAACAGCTTGAAAAAAAACCGACTGAACCAGCGCTCGGCCGAAACTCTGAGAACATGACTTACATATATAATTTTCGCAAACCCCCAACGGCTTTTCCGCATCAGCTCCACCTGAAGTGCACTGAGCTCGCAAAATGAATCACCGCAGAAGAAACCGACCTCGTCTGGGAAGCAGACGATGTGATCATATCTGCAATAAAAATCTCAGCATGGGTGGTCACTTTGCCGATGATTCCACGTACATGAGCACACAAATTGAAGCGACTGGGGGCGAGACGTTGTCATGAGACACATTGAGCAAAGAACTGACGCAAGTACCCGCAAGATATCCAGTGAGTCTGGAGTCCGCGACAAGCTGAAGTAACTGCAAGTTGTCCTGCGCATTGTCTGGCATACGTGGTGTGGAAGGTAATTGACCCTGTGGGGGGAGTCAGTGCAAGCGCCGCGCAGTGCAAAAATGCTGTGCATACGTATGCGGATGTTCCGCGGGCTGTGATCATCGACGAACGGCATAATTAGCGCCCATCGAATATCGGCCACAATTGACCCCGTGTTGGGCGTTTGGAAGAGAAATACTCAGGTATTTCGCTCGGAATTGTAGGTGGCGTTGAAGGACTTGAGCTGCAGCTAAGGTCGAGAATCAGATACGAAAAATCTACAATGACGCTGTGTATTCATTTCCGAGAGAACTGGACGATGACCAAATAGCGGTGCCGTGCTGTGGACTGCTGTAGAGGCGACACCGAAGCCTGCGGTTATCCGAATTTGTAAGAACCGGTTTCAGAACCGGCCTCAGAACTGCTTTTCCAGCCTACTCTGACTGCCCCTATTAATTTGGACCAAAAATCAGCTCCAAATGTTTCAGGACTTCGGCAAAATTCCCCGTTCGCTCGTGAAGACCAGCATGGGCGTCCGCGGGACGTAGGGGTACCCGAAGACCAGCGCGCGCAGCAGCGCGATGGTCGGTCTAGACTCTAGAGTGGGTCGGCCGAAATGTCAGACCGTCGGCCGTAGCTGCGACGGTTACATTATTTCGAAACGGATGGCGGTACGCGAGATTCGTTTCCCATATCGACGTTTTACTGACAGTGCTTCTCCAGTATCGCCCTCCTTTGGGGAGAATTAATCCAGTCTTGATGCAGGCGTCATTAGTTTGTACACACTTCTGCGATACATACAGTCTGATTTTTTTAAAACATCTTACCTGCGTGTAGTATATGTACGTTCATTTGCACCATGCCGCGGGCAATGCATGATCTACTGTAGTATATTACCAGTACTGCCGGGCAACGGCTGTCGCATTATTACTATTCTTTGGTTTATTCACGCGCAACGTTGCTTTGTATGCCACACCGCACCGCGAATACGAGCCTACCGGCGACCGAAGCGCGCTCTGCAGCACCCGCCCTCCGCCTCCCACCTCCGTACCTCACATCCCATCGCACCAGAAACCACAGCCGCCTGTACCGCACCCCGCCGGCACGAGAATACGAGCCTGCCGCTCTCCAACTCGCAGCATCCACACCTGTCCACGCCATGTTCCACCAACACCACACCCCGACGCGGCTGCGCAGAGAACATCTGAGGCAGCACCGCACCACGCCGGTACGGGAACATGCCAACCGAAGCGCACTCTGCAGCTCCATGCCCCTCCACATTCCCACCATACCCGTCCGCGCGGCGCTCCGCCCAGCGCACCACACGAAGACGCGACCGCGCAGAACGTCCTCGGCCGTACCGAGCCTGCCGCGCGCTCTGCAGCATCTCCCACCTCCATACCATCCGCGCCAGCGCACCATACGCAGACGCGGCCGTGGGTCGGCAGCCGCAGAGACCGTCCTCGGCCGCTCGCTCGGAGTCGCTCCACAGTGCACTGGCACGCGAGCGACGCGCGGTCTGCATCCCGAATACGAGGCGTCCGTCGAGGGGAGCTGATGCCGTGCGCTCGTACAGGTCCTGCGCCGTAGGCTGCGGGACCTGTCGCTAGCGGACGGCAGGTGAACGCGCTCAAGGCCGCGCGAGTCAAGAAGAGGTCGACGTGGGTGTCTGCTGGGTGGAGATGTGGCGATGGAATGCGACGCGTGGCGATGACGGCGCTGGAGTGGATATGGACCGCGCCGCCGATTGCAGCACGGCGTGCGGATTGAGTTGCGGTGCACGAACTGCCCCCGGGACGCACTAAGATCGGTGCTGCTATTGCGAGGCGTGCAGGCGAACGCGCCAAAGCCCGCGCGCGTCGTGAAGCGGTTCCTGCCGGATGGGGGAGAGATTGAAGGCGGCTGTGCGTGAAGATGACGGACGCGATGGACCGCGCCGACGTGCTGGGGCTGTTCCTGCGGGTTGGACCTGTTGCTATCATCCGGGAGTACGCGAACGCGCCGAGTCCGCGCTAAATCAAGAAGCGGTCGTCGTGGTGATGGCTGGATTGAATGCTGCGTGTGAGCTTGAAGATGGAAGGGACCGCGTCGACGTGCTGTCGCCGTTCTCGCGCACTCCAGCGTGGCGCACGGATTGCGCGCGGAGAGGAGCTGCGCATCGGCCGCGGGGCCGGTTGGAAAGGGCGTGGCGGGTACCCGTGCCGTGCAGCTGGACGTACAGATAGGCGCTGGTAGATCGTCGGTGAGATGCAGGACTCTTGCGATGCGTCGAGCTTCGTGGTGTGTCTGTCTGCAGAACGAGGATATCTCAGTATTTAGTAGATCATAAGTATGTGAGACGAAAAAAATTGGCACGTAGCCTAAAATAATTGCCCATTTTGTACCCACCAACATTGGGGTGAGTTTTTTTTGGGGTAGAAACAAGATTTTGGGGGCGGAATGCGAAGGAGATGGTATAGAATCGACCCAGGGATACCTCCAAATATTTGGATATAGCTTTAATACACGTAGCACATGGGGATATCGAATGCTTTTTTGAGACACGGAATAACCTAGTATGTCTGTCACAACGCTCAGATTCGTCCTCATTCAGCTTCATTCAGCCACTAAATGCTTGTAGCATCTCCTTGGTTCCTCGGATGACAACGATGTGGCTTTCTCCCAGCGGACTCAGTACAGTCATCTTTGCTTGCTCCCCCCACCATCTTTCCAATCTCAAAGTCTGGGATCTGTTTGATCCGGCCAACAATTAGATTGCGGCCGCTTTCTTGCGCGCATCTTCTAGGCGGTCGAATTCCCAATCGGGTTCGCAGGTCGTTAGTCTTCATCAATTCCCAGTCAAATCCCGCACTGTCCTTCTTTCTGCAGGTTACAACTACAGTGACCTCGTAACTGCAACGTAGCATGTTGCCATCGACTTCATCTTATGTTATGACGCCCTTCCTCCGTTTCTTATCTACTCACCAAAATTACAGGTGATGTACAAAGTATGATGAAATTCTCCGGTTCTATCGCTGAGTGTTTGACACTTACTGAATTGTGTTCTTCTCCTTTGAAAACACACCCTACAATCGCAGTATTGACCCGGTTGACCGCGATGGCGACCATGAAACCGATCCCTGGAGCGAGCCTCTCGTCAACCAATGTCATCTGCCAGCTGGCAATAACATGTCTCAGATGAGGTGCTTTCTTTTTCCTCAACAACCTGCGGTTTATTGAGTCTGAATGCCCTAGATGTTCTTTGCTGGTCGAATGGAATTCTCCGTGCTTATGTCTTCTCTCGACAGTCTTCAACTTCGGACTTCCCGGGCATAGGTGGGATGTAATCTTCGGCTCTCGTCCCTTTTACTCCTGCGGCTTTCGACAGGAAAGTATTCACAGTTTCCTTACATTTTCCGAGTCAATACAATGCCATTTTGGATCTGCGGTGCCCTCATACTACGGTTGTTGAACTCCGAGATCATCTTTGGTTCTTTTCCAGATGTTCACCCGCATTTCTATCTACTTAATCCATCATCATTCAGGTTAAATTCAAATAACACCAGGAGCTCCTTGTCTCTGTCCAAGACGCGTACCCTCTCCCTGTCGTTTTTTTGCTCGAGCTTGTTGGCGTAACCTTCAGTCCCTTGGCGCATTTTCCAGGGTTGTCTCTTATCTAAAACTTACTGGTGCACATGCAAACCTCAACGCAGGTCTGGTCGGGTTTACGTCACTTACCTGGCTACTTTCCCATCTGCGGTCTTCCTTCATCCAATGGTTTGCTGTATTCATTTCTGTATCGAAGATAGGCAGAATCAAGGCTTTTGTTTATGCTACTCCCTTGAATTGTCACACTCCGCCCAAGCTATCCAGCTATGGATATTCAATCTACGGTCTGTTCTGAAGTGCTGATTTCCCTGTTCGTCTCCCCGTTTGTTTTCCGTGTCTCACTCTGTTCATCTCTTCCGAACGTATTCTCATGAACCATTGCACTCACTAGGACGCGAAACTCAATTCAGTGACGCCGATTTCTCAGGAATGTATGATGTCTCCTTTCCAAAGCATATCCAGACGTATCCACCCAGTCAACCATCCACAGAATATTGAGAAGGTTTTTCAATTGCGGCGCAACGCACGAGTTTCATTCCCCATCGGCGTACCGCTAGCATTCGGCGTCCTGGGAAATGTCACTTCCTGTCTTTACTCCCGGGCTTCATTCCCGAACATTGACAGTTGATGCGCGGATATTGGTGCCGAAAGCCCGAAGGGTTACAAATGACGTCCTCCGACGGGATTTGCAACCCCTTCGGTGCTTTCGGCATCAATCGTTTGATTAAGGCTGTGCGTCCAATGCCTAGTCAGGGAATTCCGCAACCTAAAGATTTTCTCGCTCCACCGGTCTCACAAAGACTTGTTGAGTCATGGGAAATGCTTGTCCGGGGACGCCCCCTGACATTGACGTTTGATGCGCGGATACCTTCCGAGTTCCTGTGCGCAGTCACAGCTAGTCCGCATATAGTCGACGCAGAGGTCTTTCAGGTCCTGAGAATGGCAGGAGGATGAATCCCACACACAATTTTTTGTGGTAGAACGGGAAGGGGCGCGTGGAGAAGCTCGAATTTTGACAGTAAAACGTAGAAAGATCAGGGACGACGAAGAGCAGCTTCGGCGGCAAGTCAGCAAGATGAGTCCGCTCATCCGCACCGAGCCCACCGGTAGGGCTGCGGACCGTACCGTATACGGGTACGGCCGTACAATTGACGGCCGTATATGTGCCCAGCCGTCCCGTATGCCGTCCTTCGGCCTAAAGTCCAGGAACTCGACGGTACGGTATGGCTAAAAAACGGCCGTATACGGCAGACGGCGGGCTGAAAATTTGCCCAGCTATCAGAGAATTGGAAAGGGCTGTCTATCATAATATTTTATGGGGGTGATGCATCTGTGTTGTTATGTGAGAAACTTCGCTGAATTGCCTTAAAAATCCTTGGTGAAAATATTCTCGACGCCAAAGGGGTTAGAATTTGATCAAGTAGAAAAAGAGAATGTCCTAGCCTCACATAGTCTTCTCCAGGCTAACAATGTTGAGTCTGTGTATGCCGCGTGTCAGTATCTGTCGGCATCAGATGGTGCCGAACAGTGCCGATCAGCTGGCTCACCCCTCACATCAATGGATCGATGCGGCATGGCCGGGTTTGATTTCTTTTGCCTGATTTTGGTCCCACTTGAGGCTAGTTTCGGTCAACCGTGCACACGGGTTTGACCCCGTATACCGCCGTATTTTTGACGGGTATTACGGTGTATGGTACGACAAATCCCGTCGCTTCGGATCCATTCCGCTGCTGCGCTTGAATATTTCCCAACTTAAACTTGCGTACTCAACATGCGTGCGGGCCTCGGCAACCCCTTCCGATTCTAGAAATAGATATATAAAAGCCTCCCAAGAGGTTCGGGATCTTCATTCGTTTCCCTTTCCCAATGCGCAGCTTCTCTAGATTTTCAGCCCTCGTGGCATTAGCTCTTGTTCGGGCGGAATTCGAGACAACCTACCACTCGTCTTCTCTAGCCATCCAGCCCTTCACCATTCTCTCAAAGTCTCATCTCTACGACCCCGATAATACAACCCTTTTCCTGACATGTCCCGCCGGGCCCGCTGTCGCCCAGCCTGGCCCAGCGATCTATAAATCCACCGGCGAGCTCGTGTGGGCCGATCCCACTCTCGGTAGCTGCAACGATCTGAACTACCAGACGTGGGAGGGTCAGCAGTATCTGACTATGTGGGTCGGCACAGGCTCGGCGGCGACGGGCCAGCAGACGGGTATGGGTAACGGCATCATGTTGAACTCGAACTACGAGACCGTCAAGAACGTTTCGGCAATAAACCCACCGGATGGGACGGACCTCCACGAGTTCAACATTGTCCAACCCACCGGTAAGACGGCTCTCGTCACCGCGGTCAACACCGTTCAGGTGAGTTTTTGTTTGCGGCATCATCACAATCATACGCATCGAGCTCACCTTGATATAGGTCGACTTGACTTCGGTCGGCGGTCTAGTGGACGGCTGGGTTGGTTCTTCCTATTTGCAGCATCATACATACATTCATTGAGCTGAACTCGATTGCAGTATGTCAATGATATGATTCAAGAGATTGACATTGCTTCGGGAAATGTGCTTTTCAACTGGAGCTCTGTGGATCACATTGGATTCAACAAATCATACAACACCCTCACCTCGTCCAGCTCGGGAACCAGCGCTTCCAATCCTTGGGACGCAGTGCACATCAACTCAATTGACAAGGCACGCACCGGTTTTTCTCGCGGTGTCTCCTATCACTAATTATAACGTGTCTTCAGGACCTGGAAGGAAACTATCTCATCTCCTCGCGCCACTGCCAGACGATCTACATGATCGACAAGAATGGTAACATCGTCTGGCGGCTCGGCGGGAAAATGTCGAACTTCACCGCCAAGGGCGACGACACGGAGTTTCACTGACAGCACCATGTCCGCTGGCGCACGGCAGAGACCCAGATCTCGGTCTTTGACGATGGCGCGGCGGAACTCTCGGCAGGCGGTGTCCCAGTGGAGTTCATCGACGAGCCCGTCGCCACGGGGAAATATCTTGACGTCGACCAGAAGGCGATGACTGTTTCCTTGGCCAAGAGATATTTCCCATCCCCTAGTACGTGTTGAGTTTACGTGCGGGCGCCTGAAAATCTCACTGACCTGCCGTGGAATTTCTAGTCAGCAACTTCAGTCTAGCGGAGGGCAGCGTTGAGCCGCACGGAAATACCATCCTCGTCGGCTACGGAGCCAACCCCTGGGTCCAGGCGTACGACAACGACTCGGAATCCATCCTCTTCTCCGCCATAATCGGCCCCAATTACCCGGAGCTCTGGACGGGCGCGCTCAACAACTACCGCGTCTTCCAGACGTCGACGCTGCAGTTCACCGGGCACCCGACGGCGCCGCCCAATGTCTCCATTACCGGCGACGACGTCTACGTCTCGTGGAACGGCGCGACCCACGTCGCTTCGTATAATCTGCTTACGGGTTCCTCGGTTGACGCGGTTACGACCAAGATCGCCAGCGTTCTTAAGTCTGGGTTCGAGACGCACCTGAGTGCGGCGGGGAGCAGCGACTTTATTTCGGTTGCCGCCCTCGCTGCTAACGGCACCACCTTGGGAACGAGTACGGTGTACAAGGTCAGCGACGGGAGTGTTGCCAAGTGATCTAAAGAGGTTGCGCAATTTAGAACTCCTGTCCGGACTATCGATCAAGCCACTTGCCTGTCCTTTAAAATAGCTTCATATTCCCCGTGATATTTAATCCACATTGTGACGAGTCCAGGTTCAAGTTAGCAGAGATTAGTTCCAGAGAAATTCCAAGCTGAGTAGTCAGGGTGGGCGCTCCCAATGACGAAAAGCTTGCACAGTCAAGCAAGTCCGGGGAGAAATATTGAGAATTGTTGATATTGGGTGAGAAATGCCGTGTTTCGCGAGAGATGAAATGCACGCGCAAGAAACAAATCGCCGCGTTCAAAAGATGAAAAACAGGGAGGTTGAGTATCCCAAAATATTGACCACTGACCCACAAGATCCATTTGCATCTACTTTTATGCTGCTGTTTCCCATATTTTGCCAGTTCACACCAAAAACACGGAGACTACGCCCGGGCTAGGATATTTCGCCGCGTCCGCCGATCGGCGCCGCGGCAGCGCCGCGTCACCTGTTGACACCGCCGCGTCACATTAGAGGATCGCCGCGTCCCTCCATATGATCGCCGCGTCCTCTATATGAACGCCGCGTCCTCAATTATGATCACTGCGTCCGAGATGTTCAGCGCCGCACACCGCCGCTGTCCATACAGCCACTTCTATTCGTGCAATTGGCGACGCATCTCTAAAACTAAGTGCGGTGCCGTTCGTTATACGAAGTTCCAGCTCACAACATGACAACACATTTTACTTGCCTTTCCTCAACATCGTGCAGAAACTACATACACCAGAGTAAAATACCTAGTGATATAAATCCAGGCTCAGAAGGCTCTCAGGTAGTGTCAGAATTTGCAGAATTTTATCAACTGGAACACAAGGTAGAATAAATTTAGTATACTAAAGAGTTAAATATAATAGACGTCTTGCGCTGCAGCCATCAGAGCCATCTGATGGCTTTTTTGCGTTGCGCAAATGGATGGCTGGTGGCTGCAAGCAAAATTTTCACAGGTAGACAAAGTGCACAGTAAGAACGCCAAGAGGCCCTGGGCACTCTCCAAAGTCTTTTTGGTCACATCAGACCTGGTGTCTTGTTCATTTTGTGGATAAAAAATATACAATGAGAAAAACATTATAAAATTGAGTGATAGACCCATCGGTGAGTCTTTATCCACATGCACATGAGGACTGGGTCCCGTCATCTCCCATCAGGGTAGATAAAAGAAAGTTGTTATCAAAAGTGGCTCAAGCCATTAGCCATCCGTTTGCGCAATGCAAAAAAGCCATCAGATGGCTCTGATGGCTGCAGCGCAAAACGTCTAATGTAAAGTAGCTGTTTCGCACAAATCAACTTTCGCTATTATCCACGTCGATTTTGATCCATCCTTTTCCCGATGCGACGACCTTACCCACAGGAAGGGCCACTACCTCTTCTTTGTGCGGTCCCTTGTTTTCGCGTGGACGGAGGCGGCGAGACGTCGCGTGCCGCTTGGGTGCGGGAATGTCTTCGTCATCTGACTCGCTGTCCTCCCTAGCCCGCGTTTTTGGTGGTGTAATTTGATCATCCTCCGAGTCATCGCTTCTGGTGCTATCAACCGCAATTCCGATTGGAGGGCGTCGAGGTTCCAATGGCCTGGTGCGCCTGTACGTCTTCGGTCGGTAGGCGGGGTCAAGGCCACTGTGGTCATTGGAGAATTTCGTTACAAACTCCTGAAAGGCTGCCCAGCCTGAGTCCCAGTACCTCTTGTGAGTCAACATCTTTGGCTTCGTGGCAACGAGCATTACCCGTAAGGCCTCGTGGGCCTCGATGTTGATCTGCTTTACATCTCCCTCCAGGAGGTCCTCGAACATGTCGCCATTCAAATTGAGGCGCTCCTCGAGGTCGTCGTACTGAATGGCCAAGAGCTGCAGCATCACCCGTCCCAAAGTCAGCGCCCGGCGGCGCCGCTCAGGACCAGGGACAGAAACAAATCCGAAATCCTGCAGTTGCCTCAACGGGCGCTCCATCAAGGCGGTGAGCTAATCAACCGGCCCGAATAATGGCTCCGCAATCCACTTCTCAACACGGGCGACAAGGCCATCATCATCCGCTGTCGCCAAGTCGGCGAAAAACAGATTGTATGAGCTTACAACAGGATGCTCATTTGGGAATGAGACCAGGAGTTTTGCGAGCGGAGCAAGTGCCGCATCGAAAATCTCCATGAGCGGGTGATTTTTGGCTGGGGGAAGACAGTTTGCTGGGTAACGAATCATCCCAATCTGAGCAATGGTCAATACAGTTTATTTCTTCCAGAGCATTCTTACCTGCTCAGGACGCAGTTCAACATCTCCTCGCACGAAGCCCGATTCAGGCTGCGGTACCTTGACGGCCCCATGAGATCGCCTTTTCTCAGAGGCCAGTGAATGCACTCCAAGTAACGAAATTCGAACTCGCTGTTTAGAATATGCGGATGGTACTTCATGAACTGAGCAGGATACCATAGCACATTCGCGCTTCGCCATTTGTCTTGAACTCGAGGGTCCGGTAGCATGACAATCTCCCTTGCTAGGAACCTTACAGATTGTGTTAATTAATCGAAGAAATGAAGGGAGTCGGACGCACAGTTCAGCTGTTGGTCTTTCACGACATCCCTGGCAAGTAAAAGTGATGTCTGGATCGTTCCAGTCTACCTCGCCGTTTTCTGGCTGACACCGGAAGTGCGACCAGAAGCCGCAGGACGAGCACTGGACTTGCTCTAGGCCGTCATCACCCATGGAAATTTCTCCGCAACCATAGCAGTTAATGGGGCATGGTGTTGCCGAATTGCTGGATGCGCTGGTGGATCGATGCCGGTTGAACTGATTTGGAAGAGTTGGTTCAACGGTTCCGAGAATGAGCTCGTCGGGTGAGTCCTGGTCAGAGTGCTTCGATGGTTGTTCTTTAGCATCCGAGTCATCTATGACGAACAACTCCATCTGAAATCTCTCCATTTCCGTGACCTTGTCCGTGTGCAATGGTTCTTTTGCCTCTGCATCGTCCCTTTGATATTCAAGTGATTGTGTTTGGCGCCGGGGACTCGTCCAGTTCGCGCGCTCGTGCCCAGTCATCTGCATCAGATGTGGCTGCACCAGTTGAGCGAAGGGCGCAAATAGCCGGGGGAAAGTGGGATCTCCATCGAGCCGTAAACCCCACGGCGCAGCCTTACGCCGCTCTTCAAAAAATAGGTTTTGTGCGTTTACGCCCCCTTCGAGATGATAGATGACGGCCACAAGCCTGTATCCAATGCGCAGATCACGGAGCCTGTCCGATGGCCCGGACATCCACCCAGAAAGTTTTGCCCCAGATCGATACTTTGCGTGCCCATCGTGCTCCATCCCGTTGTAATCGAAGATCCTGGCACCGTCTGGAGTGACATATCGAGCGATGAAGTGGGAGCTTTTACCACGTTTCGTGGTGTAGTTGGTATAAATTTGCGTGGCCAGAGTATATTTGACGCCTTTTGTTGAAAGATTATTTCCCAGAGGCAGGAGGCTCGGAGGCACCTTCCACCGGGATCCGAGCGAGTCACCGACTTCGAGAACCAGAACAACAGGGATGCTGAGTATATGCTCTTTTGCCATAGCAGCACCATTGCAAAAGGGGATCGAATCCCACTGCCACCAGCAAGTAGCGCTCTCCCACTCCGACAGATCGAGGAGCCAGCGGAACCATTTGTTAAGATCGCCGCCAAATATTCGGTGCATCTCCTTGGAAAGCTGAAATGGTGCTCTCCACAAAGGATGCGACACCTCCCAGTGTTCGAGCGGGGATGCCTCGCTTCCTGGGCATTTTTTCACCTGGACTGCATAGGCTCGGAAGAAGGAGATGCACCGCTGGCTCGATCCGTCGGGTGGGGGCCGCAGTGCAATCAACTGTGCGATCATCTGCTGCAGCCATCCCTGTTAAGTTCTCGGTGAGCCATTTGTCGACGCCATCACAAGCCTAGGACACTCACAAATATTGCATCTGGGGAGCCGTCAGATTGAGCGAATTTTTCTTTGACAAGCTTTTTGCGAAATTGGTTGCGCATATTCGTCAGAGGTTTACAGCCGCCGTCGTCGAATCCAGGAAGAGCGGCCTGCGCAATATATTTTCCAATAATGGATAACACTCCACGCAAAAGATGCTTTGAAGGTAATGCCGCGAAAGTGGCCTGAAGGTCAGGAAAGATGCGACCGTGGCTTGCCGCAGCGAAAAGCACCATCAAGGAAGAGTCCAACCAACAGGAATTGTTCTGCCAGCAGAAAGAGCGCTGAAATTCGGATGGCGGCGCCGGGGCCGGGGCAGCTCTTCCCTTCCTCTTTTTTCGTAGTTTCGCCTTGAGTCGCACGATTGTATCTGGTGCACGGCCGTCCATGGACTGCTTGCAACGAGTTTCGTGCCGGCTGTGCTTGGTCCACGAGTATCGGAAACGAGTGGTTTTCCAGTACTGTGGGTCGCGGCCGTAGAAGATTTTATGCCCCCCTATATATGCACTATCACTGGATTCCGAATAAAGTAAAGAGATTGCAACATACAGTCGAGCTGCATCATAACTGTGTTCAAAAGTCTCGCAAATGCGAACCAATCCTTCTAATCCGTAGAAGAGAGTGTTGTGCCGTCCAATCATTCTGTAAATTCTATGGTGCATATATTCTGCGGCGTTGGTGGTTGAAGGAAGCGAGTCCCACAGTTTGCGGGTCATGACGAGAAACAGCATGCTTGCGTGAGCAGGGCGCATCCAACAGTTCACCCATGGCTTCGCATCTGGAAATTCCTTGATGAATTCTGTAGCACAAGTGCGAAGGTCCTTCATATTTTTCTGGTTCAGGAGCGCCTTTGCGAACTTGCGAAACATTGACTGTCGCTCCGGCCCTACGATTTGACTGATCCTCGCGACTGCGGGTGATTTGGTTGTCAAAATGCTGTCTGCAACCCTTCAACATCCCGGCTGCAGCCTTCTTTAGCTCGCGCTCATTTCGGCCGCTAGGAGAAAACTCAAGCCAGAAGTCCATAAAAGCGTCGATGAAACCGTTCCGCTGAGCATCGCTGAAGTCAACAACCTGCCAAAAAAAAGTCAGCTTGCAAATATTGAAACTCTAAAAAAGAAAATTAGTCACGTTGGCAAACAGTTCGTCCGTTACCCTCCGCTTGAGCTCGCGGCAGCTCTTCGCCAAGCCGCGAAAAAGGTATAAAAAGTGAACGCGGTAATGCACAGCCGTGGCACCGTTCGAGTATGTCATAAGGATGGGAACCCATGATTTTAGATGAAAAGGCTCAAATGTAGAGCTGAGGAACAGCAGCTGGTTGTGGCCTGTGAAATAGTCGTGGCATGCATCGGAGACAACACCGTTGACCGCTTCGCTCTTGATCCTGTCTTTGAGTCCCATGCGGCGCTGCCAGGGCGATTGCAGGACAATGACATTGATTTTATCGTCCCAGTGCACACCCACGGTCCAGTCGGGGTGCTTTTCTTTGAAGCGCTCGAGTTTCGGGAGAAAGCGCTGGTCGCGAACCTGGAACGTTGAGCATGATTAAACCCGAGCAATAAAATAAAATGATACAGAAATACACGCACCTTGTTTTCCGGGTTGAGAATCTTCCGGCGCTCATATTGAATGCGATGGGGGTTCAGAAGAACAGAGCTGATACTGGCCACCGAGGGTCCTGGCCCGTCAACAGCTGGGCGACCGGCTAGCAGCTGAGCAGGGCCCATTCCCGGATGCTCGTTCACGACATTCTCGAACTGAGAACGCTCTCGAAGTGTCAGATGGCGAGCTGGGGCCCTCTCTTGGTGGTGGTAACCGGAATGGTGGAAGTGGGCACCATCTCGGTACACCCAATATTCAATACGAACATTGCATGTGTAATGCCGGAGTGGGGAACCACAGGTGCACCCCGCCTGAATTTGAGCTAATCGCCCAGCATTCTTTGTTTGGGGACGTGTGAGGATTTCGCAGGTTACACTTGTGCACTTCATCACTCCAAGACAAAGGCGAAGAGTGTGCGCACCACCGTCCCTTGTCTTCGCCCGCGAGCTTTCCGCCGCATTCTTCTTTCCTCCGCGCACTTCACAAGCCCAATGGACAGCAAATTGACACTGCTCAAAGTATTCCCGGGCATAGGTAGCCTCCCAGGTACCATCCGGCCAGGGGATCCCACATTCTGCGGTCCTTTGAGCTGAGAACGAGGTGTATCATCCACGTGATTCCACTCCTCATCGTCGCTCGCCTACGATCTTTCTCGGTTTACCGCCGCGCGGACCCTGCCGAGTCAGAGCTGGAGGTCGAGAAAGTGTTGGCTGATGCTGTACCGCATGCAAGCTGGAAGAGTCGTCGCTGTCACCGCTGGGGTAGGATGCACTGTCCTTAAGATTTCTAGCAGACTTCGTAGTCGGGCGACGTGTGGGTTTCCGTGATATAAGCGAAGTCAACACTGGCCGGTGATGCTGGGAGGAGTCCGAGGAAACATTTGAAGCATGGCGGCGCACGCGCTTATGCAGCGGAATTTGTTGGGAAATTGGCACAGAATGGTTTGCTTTGCCACGCTTCTTGTGCGGTCGTCGTTTGAAGAAGTCAAGGAAGGAAGGTGAATTGGCACGTTTGCGCTTAAGCTCGGGAACTAGTAGAATTTTTGGTTAATACACATCATTGTGTCCAGCGCATTACCACAAACACACCAGATTCTGCGGCGCCCCGGCTTGGCTCTTGGTCATGGTAAGCAAGCTCTCCTCCGCTGTGTGACCGTACAACCGCGTGGTGCAACTCAGCGGCATCGTCGGAAATGAAGACAGATTCAGTTAATGGTTACATTCAGCATGGACAGAACTCACCATTCTCATCATAATATGGGACAAGAATACTCTTATGACGTTTTCGGTGGTTCTCCTGAGGAACGGCAAGACTGTGCACCACAAGCAGCAGGTAGACCAGGACTAGTCCGTAAACGACTAGAATCGCCGATGTGGTGACCCAGCGGGAGGCCAGTGAGTAAGACCAGGCGAGAACGAGAATGACGTGATCCCAGTTCGACATTACGAGCAGAGCCACGAGGACCAAGTAGGCGAAAAGCGAAAGAAACATAGACAAGAAAGGAGCAGTCAGTGGCTGTGGTGCACATCAATGATCCGTCCCGGACGCGATCGCAGGACGCACAATATCCGAGATGAACAAGGGGTAAAAATGTATACTAGTCCCTCAGCGGGGCGTTTTCGTGGCTTGCGCAGTGGCGCGCAGCTTGCGGTTCGCTTGCAGCAAACCACACCTATAGAAATGTTCCAGTCATTGGGGTGGGCCAATCACTCCCAATTGGGAAAGTTCTGGAAAAGCTTGCTGGCACTCATATGGGGGGGTCCAGAAAAATCAGGGGAACAATATCGATTGATCCCTCAAGATGTTTTGCCTTGTATTAGCGCCGCTATGGCCGAAACGGTCCGAAATCCCACCTTTCCTTGCTGGCAGGGTGTTATACATTGGAAAAGCTTGCTGGCGGCTATGCAGCAAAATCTGGAAGGTGATTCCGGCGGGATTCCATTTTTCATCTCAGCGATTTGGTCAAGAATCCGTGCAGCGCTGGAGCATTCTTTATATTCGTGAGGGCTCAATCTGCGATGCACCCCATCAATGCTTGCTGGAACAGGGATAAGTCGGGGAAAAGCTTGCTGCTGGATGTGCAGCAAAATCGGGAGGGTGATTCCAGTGAGTTTTCGCTTTTGGTCTGAGTGGCTTGGTCAAGAATCCACTGGGTGGTGGGCCCTCCATTATATTCATGCCCTTGCAGCACCAGAGGCAGTGAGTCAGACACCAGAAAATGTTGCAGGTGGCTGTTTAGAAAAATCAGGACAGTGATTCTGATTAGTTTCCACTTTTGGTCTGAGTGATTTGATCAGGAATTCGTGCAGTAGTAGCCTGTTCATTATATTCATATATGGCCCTATATTCTGGTTGCTATCAATGCTTGCTGGCAGATGCTTAGACACCAGAAAAGCTTGCTGGCGGATGTGCAGTAAAATCAGGACAGTGATTCCGGTCAGTTTTCACTTTTGGCCTGAGTGATTTGGTCAAGAATCCGCTGAGTATCATTATCCTTATATATTCTGGGTTCACATCAATGCTTGCTGGCAGATGCTTAGACACTAGAAAAGCTTGCTGGCGGATGTACAGTAAAATAAAGAGAGTGATTCCGGTCAGTTTTCACTTTTGGTTAGAGTGATTTGGTCAAGAATCCGTGGAGTAGTAAGCTGTTCATTATATTCAGGTATGGGAATATGATCCAATCTAATCTCGGCACTCCCAATCCGGATTGGCTGATATAAGCCAAATTGCCCGTGACAAAAGTAACAGAGGTCACAGATCAGAAAGAGAGAAAAACCAGGGCTGCCTTGGTTAAGTCACAATACTTGAAAAAAAATCAGAGCATTTGAGCTCTTTGAAGCATTTATTTGAAGTCTAATAAAATATGAAGTAAATATGGAAGTTGTAGCTCTTGAAGAGGGCTTTCCAATGGTCTTCGTCCCATCCTTGGATCTGACTTGGTCAAGTCCCAAAACACAAAATACTCGGAAAAAGTGAGTTATAAACCCCGGACTGGAAAGTTTACTGGTAGCCAACAGTGAACATCACTGGCCAACGGCGGCCACTGACGGGCATTGATGCTCATTGTTGTCCGCTATTTACTGTTCGATCAATGAGATTAGATAGTGGTTTCCGGCGATCAGCATCAGGTATAAACAGTCCTGCAACCCGATTGACACGTACCAAGAGCCAACAAAATACACTGGCTCCCGCCGTACACTGTCGGTTCACTGTAATTCAATCACATTAGGGGGTAGTTAAGAAAGGCATGAATTTATCCGACGAGTTTTGGGTACAGGCATTAGGCGAGTAAATTATCACTTACAACCGTTTTATTTTGATTTATTACTCTGCTCGTAACTCTTGACCGCCACTGTTAGTTGTTAAAGTCCATCGGGATCCAGTGCAGTTCAAACATATTTTTCTTGAATGGAATCCATTAGGACTCGTTGTTCTCCGGTGTAAGTTGGCTGAAGATGTTACAGTGGTCGGCTTTTTGTAAGTTTGCATATGATGGGAAGTAATTAGGATTGATATACCCCGCCGGTGACCGCTATGCATGTACATGAGATTCGAGACCTGAATACCCATACTGCTTCTTTACACAAGAAAAATGTGTTACACTCGACATTTTTAATCATGTGGAGCCTGTGGGGTGTGCAATGATCACGACTGTCAGTGCAATACAAGACAACCAAGTCCTGAGATAATTCCCCCAGATTGAATATAGTGACTAACTAGCATGGAGCTGTGGTAGGTACATGATAGACATTGGGAATTGCAGCCCGAACCAATAATGGGGTTCAACAAAATACACTGAGTTTCGGTGAAAGCCAACGGAAGTCAGCGGGTAGCAGTGGCACTAGAATATTAGCATATGAACACTGTGAGCCATTGGACCTGCTGCAAACCAGTAGATATAAGTGGTGTCTCGGTGCATGGAATTCCACTGAACATTGATGTTTGACAGTGGATATCACCGGGGTAAGAGATCTCGCAAAAGCAGTGGTTCACAATGAATTCCAATGGGTGCTACTGGTTATCTATAGCGGAATGCCCACCCCTGGAGTACAGTGGTCGCCGGCAACAACCAGTGAGGTTCAGATCAAGCATCAGTGATGACCGGCACATGCCGGTGCTGACCAGTGACGTTTCCAGTGCGGGGTATATTACTGGAAAAAGTGGACACTTTTGAGTGTTTTGCAAGTCCATGTTTAGTTCTGATTGTCATCACTCTACTTCTATCATCTCACCCTGTCACCCCCTCATTGCAGCCTCCCTGCCCATCCCCTGCCCTCCCACTGTTTTCCATTGTCTCTTCATGTCTTCCCCACCCTCTTCCCAAGCCAATCCACCCATGTGAGTGATCTTTTTTTTGTTGAGTAGCACAAGTACATCCAGCCTCCTAACCCTAGTGCCACTGAACTCAGTGTTGATATTGTGGGTGTGGTGGGCTGTGATAGCATTGTGCAGTTACCTCGGTCATTTTTTCTGTCCCATCATTTCTTCAGCTGCAGCTGTCCATATGGCACCAAGGGCATCTTTGTTTATGACAACGATGAATCGTGCTCCAAGGACCATCTCGGAATCGCCCATGCCGCCTATTATACCACCAACCTAAACCAAGCTAGTTTGTACTTGTTTTGGAGGACCAGCGATATATTGCTGATCCCAACTCTAGTGGTCACGATACTCCGCAAGCCAGATGAGCTTGAGTGCTTCTTTGATGACTGCGAGTTTGTCTCAGCCACAAAGCACAGACTCAAGGAGCACCTTATAGGCATGCATCAGTTCCTTGCAGCGGTATCCGCCCACGACACACCCGGCATACCTACCATACCAGGAACCCACCAATTGGGGCAGCGGCTGAAACCATCTATGCCGCATTGCACTGGTCCACAGCCTCCGTGTGGCAGCAGTTCTTCAGGCCATGACTTTGCTGCAATGATAGTTCCCAGCAGCTGGCCGCAATGCAGCCTATCTCTCCCCAACAATACTATCTTAGACCCCGAAGTGATAATGACTTTTGATGGCTCTATTTTCGTTCTGTCCACTGGGCCGTTACCTCTTGGTATTTGTTTATAGGTTCCTAGACATATGAAAAGTAGTATTCCTGAATACCATAATTTTTGGATGCTTTTGGACGAAGTTATGAGGTCCCCGAGGATCAGACCTAGAAGTGATAACACTTTTTGGCGGTGTTTTGATCATATCAAAAATACAGGTTTTCATTTTTTTCTGTCCGCCTAGTGGGCTCCAAGACTCAAAGAAGTTTACAAGACCTTCGAGAATACATCCTTGCATGTCATTCTTTTTTCTCAGAGCATAGGAGTAAGAATTACGGTGAGCATCAGTGAATTATCACTTCCAGTCACATTATCACATCTGGGCCTATTATAGTAACATCTGTATGACACCTGTGCCGAGCCTCAGCCGACTTCGCACTCCTGTATCATCTGAAAGCTCTCTACGCATTGGTCGCACACCCTGTACGCATGTTGTTTCCCTGTATGCATGCCGCACCATCCTGGAGGATGTGCAGTAAAATCAAGACAGTGATTTCCGGTCAGTTTTCACTTTTGGTTTGAGTGATTTGATCAAGAATCCGTGGAGTAGTAGCCTGTTCATTATATTCATCTATCACCCTATATTCTGGTTGACATCACTGCTTGCTGGCAGATGCTTAGACAACGGAAAAGCTTGCTGGCAGATGTGCAGTAAAATCAGGAGAGTGATTTCCGGTCAGTTTTCACTTTTGGTTTGAGTGATTTGATCAAGAATCCGTGGAGTAGTAGCCTGTTCATTATATTCATCTATCGCCCTATATTCTGGTTGACATCACTGCTTGCTGGCAGATGTGCAGTAAAATCAGGAGAGTAATTCCGGTCAGTTTTCACTTTTGGCTTGAGTGATTTGGTCAAGAATCCGCTGACTATCATTATTCTCATATATTCTGGGTTGACATCAATGCTTGCTGGCAGATGCTTAGACACCAGAAAAGCTTGCTGGCAGATGTGCAGCAAAATCAGGAGTGAGATTCTGATCAGTTTTTTTGTTTTGGTCTGAGTGATTTGATCAAGAATCCACTCAGTAGTAGGCCATTCATTATATTCATGTAGCACCCTATATTCTGGTTGCCATCAATGCTTGCTGGCAGCTCTGTAGTAAAATCAAGAGAGTGATTCTGGTCAGTTTTCACTTTTGGCCTGAGTGATTTGGTCAAGAATCCGCTGAGTATCATTATCCTCATATATTCTGGGTTGACATCAATCCTTGCTGGCAGATGCTTAGACACCCGAAAAGCTCACTGGAAAATGTGCAGCAAAATCAGAAGTGAGATTCCGATCAGTTTTCACTTTTGGTTTGAGTGATTTGATCAAGAATCCGTGGAGTAGTAGCCTGTTCAGTATATTCATGTAGTGCCCCATATTCTATTTATCTTGGGCTCAGTTCTGTGGGCAGACTGGTGGCTGTACACCTTGAGGATTTTTCCGATTTTTTCCGATTTTTTGGTATACACTCCAAGGCGTACAGCCACCAGTCTGCCCACAGAACTGAGCCCAAGATAAATAAGACCGAAGGCTCACCACAGTTGGGATGTGCCAAAGGCGCAAGTGCAGCTTTCTCAACAAAAGCTAGGGCGATGGGAATAAAAAAGTGAAGTCAGTAAAGTAAGATCAGGGAGTACGCAGGAAGTTTCGCCCAGAATAAAAATGAAGCCAGTAGAATCAAGGGGTATGCAGGAAGACAGTTCGAGAGTATTGAGCCCCGGAATAAAGAAACGTTCCAATGGAGTAGGAACACGAGGGAAGTCTAATCTCCAGAGTTGCAATAACGCCGCCGCGAACACCTTCAAGGAACGGCCAATACGGAAAATAAGACAAGACGTAAAAAAATTGACCGTGACCTCACCCACCACCGGACGGTCACATTGTTCTTTGCGGTAACGACGATAACCCTAATTCAATTGCCTAACGAGTGTCCTTTGAAGAAGCCAAGTGGTTATAAAATGCATTCAAAAACGTGGATGGACTCGGTTTTGCTCGTTTGTGCATCGACTAACTAGAGATTGGGTTATGCTGTATGATGCAATTTAGTCTTTCGATGTTCTTCGGGGAATTGCCTTTCAACCATCAAAAACAGATTGATTTCAGTATATGCACAAAAAAGTAGGTAGTAAAGCGGGTACATTCCTGCGTGCTCCTGTTGAGAAACACATGTGCTACCATCCATGCATCCTGTTGAGAAACGCAAGTATCCCGATCCGAAATAAGATTCATCAAACGGCCCAATTAGGAGCCAACTAAAACTTCACGCCGGAACACCAATAATATGACACTGCTCAATCCCGGGGATTCGATGGATTCTGACCAACCTCCAGCCTGCCTTATCAAACACATCAACGAAATTTGCGATGGTCCTCTCTTTCCCGCCCAGATTGTGCATCTACCCAGGTCATCAGATATCTCATATTCTCCAGTGCAGCTCAAATGCCAGAAGTGCCTTACCAGCATGTCTCTAAAATATATCGCACTCGATGCGACGCCGAAATTTGGGAGGAGTGGGGCAGGCGCAGTGGGCCGGAGAGCGCCAGGGATGGCCTTGATGCTCGTGGGTTCCTCGACGACGGAGGGCACGATGTGCTCGATGAGAACAAGGTGTGTGGTAGGCTTAGCCGCATCGCACAGGCGCTGGAGGATCTGGATCGTCTTTTCGTCCGACCAGTCGTGGGTAATTTGACGTAGCAGGAAGACGTCTGCGTCTTTTACGGGCTGCGGCAGGAAGAAATCATGTGCTAGAAAGAAGTGGAAGTTGAATTGTACAAGGCACAACATTAAAATAATTTCTGACCTTGGAATTCGACTAGGTTCTTCTCGATGTGTTCGGGGAAGCTCTCCTGCCAGTGCTATAGAGGGCTTTGTAATTCGAAACATAGTTGGCTACCGCCACGCACCGTTTTCGCTTTTTCGAGCACGGGACCGAAATCTTGGTTAACAACTCGGAGAGTAGGATACTTTCTGGCAATCGTCAGTGAATTCGACCCCATCCCGCTACCGACATCGACGAGGATGCTGCCACTCGGCAGCTGACTCCAATTGAACCCTTTACCATCGGGGTTAGACAATGGAAGGTCTTCGTTTAAATACATGCAAGGACCTGCCTTCGAAAATCGCGCCTAACGCGAGCTCACGCTGCGAATCGCCGTGCATCGCGATGTTGAATCGATTCGCGCGGTGTCTATTTTCGGGACGCATCATCCAGTTGAAGAGCGGCTCGGACGAGCTCACGCCGAGCGCGCGCTTTAAGGGACTCTGCTCGCCGTTCGGATCGAGGACCGTTTCCGTGAGCTGTGCAAAACTCTTGATTATCTCGTCTCCGCTTTAAAGTGAATAGAACTGAGAGCAGGTTATAGAACGAGGAATGAGAGATGCGCACAACATCTCTACCAGGGCTGCAGCAGTAGTAGTGCCAGTAAGACGTTCTTCCGGCCTAGATATTAGGTAAAGGGGGATGGATTCAAAATTGCTTTCAAAATACCGACTTGTTGAATAGGACGGCCGACGGTTTCCCTTTGTCAAGTGAAGAGGAAATTCGATTGTTGGCGAAGACATTGGGCGCGACCTCATTGAAGATATGATTCGTTGCAAGGAACCTGAGCATACGCGCTTTATATGCGTTGGTTAGTGCCACAAAAGATGAGAGGCAGACCTACCGAGTAGATCTGGATTAACTTTGCTTGGGGAAGCTATTTCTTTCGCATGGAGACCCTATTTATTAAATCAGTTGTTCAATTCGAAAGCCATTCAAATTCTTGACTTCACCTGAGGTCAGGCTTCACGCAGTATCTCCACAACGTTTAGTTCAGATACCGTGCGAAGGCATGCCAAGAGTGGGACCTATTCTCAAGTAAGCCGTACCACGGAAGTCAGAGAGGCTGATTTTACTCCGTTAGAGATGCTCAGGAGCGTGCTAATAGGGTCGCGGGCAGTCGCCACTAGTTGAGCTGCAGCAGCGACGAGCTTTGTCTTCGCCTCAATTACTGCAGGATCTTGACCCAAAGCCTCTGACGGATCCTTAGGGTCCCATGGCTTGTTTAACGAGGGAGGAGTTGCATTTGTGGCGGTGTAAACACCCTCGATAGTGTCTACGGCCTGAGAAATCAAGTTGGCGAGAAGACGCAGTGTAGAGACAGAAGCCATGGTCGAGAAGCGTTTCAAGCTGGGTATATATGATTTGGGCCACCTGCCGAAGAACACGTAGTGCATTCAAATGAAAATAGCCTGCGCATGGCCGCCAAGGAGACAATTGATCGGTGCCGCTCAGACGCGCGTCAAATCAATTACACAAGTTGAGGACCTCATCGGTCATGAGTCATTCGAGCTGACGATGCAGATCGGCTGCACCGATGCCACACGGAGATTTGGTGCTTTTTTTGACAAGACGTGCCTTCGCTTCGCTCCGGTAACCGGAGAAAATCATTGGCTAATACTTCCTATTGATTGAATATGAAAACTAGGTGCATCCCGCGGGTTTTCATCTAAAAAATCCTCGGCAGTGAATTTCTTTAATCTCCCTTACCCCCCAATTCGCGTTTTCCGGCTTCAGTGGGGCCAGTACGATCACCAGCTGCTCGGTAACTGCGTAGTAATATTCTATTAATCCATATAACTGTCCCACAGCCGGTAGAAACGGTGGAAATCCCGTCATTCGCATTGGAGCACTTCTCACCCTCATCTAACCCATCAATATAATGTGGCTGGGCATACCGCACTCCACACCTGCAGTGGAGCCTCCAAACGCCTTGTATTTATTATGAGGGGTAAAGCACACAGGATAGGACCAGTACCCCCCCCTACAGCTTGGTCCTCCGACACCGCGGACGCTTTTCTTGGTTTGCACATTCACTGATTTCAGACATGGCAGGCCCCAGAGCGGAATCCTAGCAGCCGTTTTTTTTTTTTCAAATGTCTATAATACTGTTCAATAACTTTGCGCCGGCTTTCCACCACTTGATTAAGGCACAGGGTGCCTGGTAAATGTAGCCGAAGCGCTTTTCTGGACGGTGGGCTGTGGGGCATAGCCACAGCTGCGACAAATCGGGTGATTTCTATCCACTGGGGCCGTTGGAAGCACCGATGACTGGCGGAACATGAGCTATATATATATACAGTCCTGATTGACAGTTCTTGAAGGTATCCGAACCCTGTTGACCTTGTGGGACGCGAAATAGTCCAAAAAAGGAAAATGCCGCCTGCGGCGGCTGATGCGCCACAAGAGAAAAACTGAAGAGGCCAGATTTTTTCTTTTTTTTTTTTTGTAATTGTCCGCATTTTTAAGGAGCGCTCATCGAAACATTTTGTTGGCTGGGGGGCAGCCAACACAAAGTCTAAGGGTAGGATATGATCTGTAGTACACCGGATAGGATCGGGTGCAGGACCGGGAGGCGACGGATCACCCATCAATGATGGGTCCATTTTTGAGCACTTTCATGTTTTTTTTTCTCGGGTAAGATCGGGTGCAGGCAGCGGGAGGCGTCGGATCACGCATCAATGATGGCTCCATTTTTGAGCACTTTCATGTTTTTTTTCTCGGGTAAGATCGGGTGCACGCAGCGGGAGGCGTCGGATCAGCCAAAAATGATGCGTTCTATTTTCGCTGCAAAAAATGAAAAAATTTTCCGACCCACAAGACCCACTACTAAAGATAGTGGGAATTCACAGGCAGTCCAAGTTCTCAGTAAGAATGTGAAATGAGCCCTAGGCACTCTCAAAAGCCTTTTTGGTCCCATCAGACCTTTACATTTTGTAATTAAAACATTCCTGGTACCGACTCAGGTACCAGGTCTCCAAACCAGAAATAAAACATGTCTATTGCAGCCGCGTTTATGCACTCGATCGTGTCGGTCCGAACTCCGAGTCTAAATCCTCTCACGCCTGTCAAACCTGATGACTGATCAACAGGGGTCCGCAGTTTTCTCAGCTAGTTTACAGTCGCGCCACATTGATTCTTGGTCCTCAGGGGCTAGGATCAAAGTAAAAGTCTTGCCAAGCACAATCTACGCCTGGCCTGTCCGTCCAGCTGTCCTCTCCAAGTCTACATGGGCCGAATACGCCAAACAAGCACGCTCGGAGCTGGACCACGGGAATCAAGGACACACCTTTGTGCTGCAGTGTACCCTCCATTGCGAAAATCTAGGCACTGAACATAAGGTTCGTACTGCTATTCCTTGCCGATCTGCGTGTCGACAAGGGTCTAGGTTCTGGAGATGCGGGCTGTCCACATACAACGGCTGTGTGCCGCCGTACACACAGCTTGATTGGAAATTTGCCACCTTTACATGTGTTTTGTTTGCAGGAAGTATATTCCGCTGTTTCAGGTATCCTATTTCATGCATTTAATTCCCTCCCCCCGATCGTCTCCTAGGTGGGATAAATCACTCCATCAAGTTTGAACCACCACTTATATCGCTATCTGCTCGCACTTTTCAATGGAGTCTATTTTAAATCTTCAGAATTGGGGTCGGCATTGTACGACACGTAAAAGACGCGTCCCTCTTTGTTCCCATCAACACGTTGTCACTGGGTCACAGCGTGACACTTCGCGCCATTCTCTCTCCAGTACCACGGAATGTTGCCTGGAGATCCAAAATTGAGGTGAGCACATATCGCATTTATATGAGTCCTGCTGTGTCCCCTATATTGTGTACAACCACTTGTGAATCATGCTGCAACTTTATGCAGTTCCCCTGCGGCTCAACTGAACCTTTCGCCCACCATCTTCTTGAGACACTACGTCTACTGTATTTCGGACTAAGACAACATGCCTAAACTGGGCCACACTTCTGGAATGATCAGCCATATCAAAATCCACCCGCACCATTCAACTTTTGGTGTTCCAGTCCCCAGATGTATTTAAATCTTGTGCCCAGTGTTCTGATATCAATGTCACGCTCGGAGGTAACGGAGTCTAGTTTCAAGACCTTCTGTCTTCTCGCAAGTCTGGTCCGCCATGTGCGACACGTACATAGAATAGGTGTTCTGTGTTGTGAACTATTTTTAAATATTAAACTTAAACGCGCTGGTGATATAGTTGTTGAGGTGGTCGCCTATAATTGTAATTGGCGAAGTGTGTGGCTACTGCATGCCGTTACTTGGCTCGGTCGCCTGTTCGAATCCTGTAGTGCACGCTTTATTTTATTTTTTCATTACCTGATCGCTTTCAACGAGCTTCAACGCACGTCAACCGTTGTGAGTTGTAAATCTAGAGGCTACATTCAAGGCCGTAGCGAATGAGGTGCACGGGAGCAAACAATGGGAGAGTGAAGCATATTTTTAAATCATATGTATGTACACAGTACACTTGTGCCGATTACAGTACCCTTTGGTGCGGGATGTGCGGGCGGCCATTTGCCTGTGAAGCGAGCAGGATGACTCACCAGGCTGGGGGATGCGTGCGGGTACCATCTCGAGCCGCTTCCCCGGCGGCGCGAATCAGGCGGGGAGCGCCAGCGTGCCGAATCTCTGCCTGCCAAAGCCCCTGGACGACGCTGTTTTTAGTCCGTTGGATACGGAACACATGTCCCCATCTGGGTCGAGAGGGTGTGCGAGCACAAGGGGCGGAAATCCGGCAGGGGAGCGAGGAGCGCCGAAAGCTGCGGCAGCGGTTGTCGCTCCACGCAGGGTGGATGACACATTGTGCTATCAATTGAGCAGACCTCTGTCCGAGCTTCTGTACAACCGCGGAGGCACGAACCAAGTGGCGAGCGTCGGGTCCCAAATCTGGATGCAGCGGCGCCTACAGGCCGAATTTCTGCCTGGGAACATTGGTCTGGGATAGCGTGAGAGGGGGACACCTGTCCTTGTCTATTTTACGATGCTGCGAGAGCATGGAGGGCTGAAATCAGGCGGGGAGCGAGGGTGGCGCCGGATCTGACGGCGAGGGACATCCAGGCTGTCTCTCCGCTTGAAAACTGTGGGGAACGATTTAGTTAGACTGTTAATGACACTGGTTGACAGTCCGATGAATGACGCACGCTCGGATCCAAGAATCGACAGTTCTGAAGCCTGGGCCAAAAATGGCTTTGGGGGCACCTGGAGGCCGTATTTCAGGTTGGGGGCAGACAAGAGTGTAGGGGTAGATACAAGGACCAGGCCTTCAGTTATCCTGTCCATTTTCGGGTCGAAAATGCGAGCTTTGTGCGCATCGTTGATGGCAACGTCGAGAGGTCGTCGACGTTGTGGGATCAAAATAGGCCAAACAAGCCAATACTCTTGATCGTCGTCGAGAACATCCTGGTCACTGATAGCCCCTGGGTGGATGGCTCTGCTTTTTTATAGAAGGACACACCTCTAACGAGAGCTTTTTATTAATGTTTGCACTTTCTCTCATTACAGGCTTTTCTATAATACACTGCCAGGCTCTGGTGCTCTCGCCACCCTGTCCCTGCAGAGTCGCGCTGACGTGCCTGACAATTCCAATGTTCTAACATCCCACACTCACGAGAAGGAATGGGTGAAGACTATGATAGAGCTGCTGGGCTTTCGACTTTCTGCTTCCGGAAAAAACTCTGGTAGATGGGATATCGTTGGACAAAGGTACATGACCTTCACTCACGAGAGTGTCCCAGTAAGGCGTTCCCGACTCTTCTTGTGCGATGGCTGAACTGCTGACAGGGGGAAAAAATCACGTTCACGATGTCCAGATGATCCGAGATTTTCGAAATGTTTTTAGCCGGCACCCATACGGGCCAGCTGAATCAGTGAATGCGATTACTTGTCAATACCCTGGCATGTTTCAATGTTCATCCTACCGTAGATCAGACTGTCGTGAACGGCTGGGGAGTCTCCGTGGATGTTGTACGCACCCCTTTTGCAGGGGCAGTAACGCATCAGCCTAACACCGAGGAATGGATGCAACCGTGCGGCATCTACTACCCGGCGAGGTGGCGTACAACCCACATAGACTCGTGACCAGTCTGTATACAAAATACAGAGAATATGTGGCAAGCACTTCCATTGTATACAGACTGGTACGTCTCGGGATCTTGCATTGGGCTGACAGCGGAGTTTAAAATTTGGCTGAGGCCCGTGTTCTCTCTTGCACTTTGAAATTTCAGGAAATTCAAATTGTCATGAACCTTTATATGCTAGAAATAAGTACATTTGCTTCTTCAGATTTTTTTTCATTGCGGATGGAAGAGCAGGAAAGGTCATCGAGTTTGGGGCAGAATTGATCGATTTTGATGGCTCGCTTATCGGCCGATCGCGGCACCTGCCAATTTTTTCAATCTCCTTTCCCGAGATGTACCAGTCTGTAAAACACCGAAGCGCTCGCCGCATTTTTTCGGCAATTGTTTTACAGACTGGTTACGAGTCTACAACCCACAGTCTCCGCGGCGTCGGGCACTGGAAGTGGGGTGGTGTGGAGGGACATGATGAACAAATCGATCTTACCTTGGCCTGAGTGGGGCAGGAACGGCTTCTGTGGTGTACAGGGTTCAGATGTCTTAGTCGTTTCTGTGAACATGGAAGGAAGGATTAATGGGATAACGAAGATTGACACAAGCAATTTATACTCTAAGTCTCCCCGGTTACTTTTGATCCTTTCAAGTTAGCGCGGCATTGGATGACTAGTTCAGGTCCAATTTGTACTCTAGCGTGGCATTGTATCTGAATTGTGATATATATGGCATCCAGCAGTCGGTTGAGTGCGTTCAGGTCGTACTGGGTGGTACCAGGGGATGCCCGGAGGGCCTTATGAATTTGCAACCGTCAAAAATATATTATAAAATTGAGTGATGGACCCATCAGTGAGTGTTTCTCCATGCACACATGCGAACTGGGTCCGAGCCGTGCGGGATGATGCGGCCGTGGCGCGTCTGCCGTGTTCGTCGGGTCGAGCGGTGGATGCGTGCGCGCCCTCGGCGCGGCCGCGCGAGTGTATCGTGGCGGGTGAGTGAAGACGCGGTATGTATATATGTACCGTGTCCGCGGGCGTATGGCGGCCAACAAGGTGTAGCGGGGCGCGACTCCCGAGGCTTCGAGGTTGTCCATTGCCGGTGTGTCCGAGCGGGGCGGGGATGACGCGGCGGTGGCAGCCTCGGTGTCGGCATGCCATTTTCATCGTCCTCATCCGCGTCATCTCCTTGTCCTGCGCGACATGGTGCGCCTTGTTGAAGCGGAGGGTCGTTGCGGCCGCAGTGAGGCAACGGCGCTCATCGGTCCAACGTCCATGCAGAGCAGCTTGGCTTGCCACTCACGGCAGGATGCAGCGCTCGGACGGCGTCACGGTGGTGAAGGAGACAAAGGCTTGACGCGTCGGCACGGGGACGGCCATACAAGCCACAACAACGCTCTTTTTTTGACACATTCTGGGTCAGCGCACGAGTAGGCGACGCGAACGTAAACAGCGAAATATGTAATGTTCTACAGTACCGCGTGTCCCGGTCCCAGTCTGTAGTTTACCGCGCCCCCGATCATTGGAACCCACCCTTATTATATAATCGTCGGACTTTAAAATTTCGTCGAGTCGGTTTCGCGACGCAGACTTCGTAAAAAGTGATTCTTTTGCAGAATTGAGGCTTTCAGACATGTATGAAACATCCAGTCTCCTCAGATTTCTGCTAATCCTCCCAACAAGTGCTGAAAACATTGAGCCCACGGAAACCGCCGAAAGCTCATGGCTCCCACAAGCGCGTCGCAAAACTTCAGATGTATGTAGCAAGCTCAGAAAAATATCAGACATGCATATAACATATTGAATGACTCACCAGGCTCTCTGGACGAGTTTTTAGGGTTTAATCATAACAAAGAGGGCACAGCGCGCGTTTGTATTGAGATTTCAAACTCCGATGATTGTGTGATAACGTCGGGTACCAATCAACGGATCGAGGAAGTCAACAGACTACAACATGCGAGGTACGAGCTTCAACGGTTGTAGTGTCTGTCTAGGAGAGACTATCCCGGTCCTGTCCCACACATCTAAAGGGTCGAGGAAATGTGCGGAGTACGACTCTGAGCCTTGTTTGCTGCGAAAGTCGTATATAGTTAGAGGCAGATTTTTGATGTATCCATAGACCAAAACGGCATTGTTTAATAAGGGTACATACAATACCGACATAAATAAATTGCGCGCCTAAAATTACTGCAATAAATCAACCAGTCAGGCCCAGAAGTGAAATGAAAAAAAACGAAAGAACACCAGCAGAGTAGGGATCATATATGAACAGCAACTTCCAACCTGGTTGAACGCGCAGTCAATCCACGCTGACTTGCTCTTTGAAGATAAAACAAAATTGGACTAAAACAAAATTAAATTAAAACGGCGTGTAGGAAGTTGTATATGTGGAAAGTTCCATGCATCCTGACGACGTTCTGGAATCGAGAGAATAGTCCATCGCCCTTGAACCGTCCTCCAGTGACCGCTAACTACAGAGTCAGATTAGGAAGTCGCGATTAGTCTCTCCTAGACAGACGCTTTAACAAATGAAGCTCGTACCTCATTTGTTAAGTCGCGGTGGCATAATAATGCCACGGTGCGTGCCATTTGAATTGAACGCATTTTTCTTTTAAAAAAGGTTTAGTGATGTGGGGATCAGCTATCAGGTCGGATGGCCACTTATTGAGGACAACATTAGGCTTCAACCAAATTGTCAGTGACATGTAGGAAGGAAATTCTAAGGGCACTTGGCGCTGGGCTTCAATGAGGGTAATGGTATATGTAGCTTGATAAACTAGTGCGTTAGGATGGGCAAGAACCGTCCAGAATCTCAAACATAGACACTCCGCGTTGACCACCGATACCAGAATTGACAACAAAGTTGCATGAGGACGGAGTGGGGGGCTGTATTGGTAGAATGAACGGCTACCTATCATGGAGGACTCAAACGGGTAACCAATCAGTCTGCCTCGAGATTGTAGACAAATGCCAACCAACCATGAATAAAATAACATCCGCGGCATCGGGATTAGGTATTTTCTTAGCTAGTTTGAACGATCCGCGCCTTGAGGACAATATAGGGCTGAGGAAAAAAACCGCGTGTGTGGTTTAAATGTTAAGGAGGATAGAGATTACATATTAACGAGTGCTTACCATACAAGAATGGAATGGGCGGTTTGCGTGGTGATCGAACGTACAGAAAGTAAAACAGAAATGGTACTGACTAAGTAGATGACACCAGTCAGCCAGTCCGCCCCGGGCCAAATATCTGAGCAAGGGATTATATATTGCCTCAAGGTGAACTACCTGAGTTTCTGATTCAAAGTCAACGTGGTGTGAGACGAAAAATTCGCATTAGGGCAACGTCCGGCCCGGGCGATTATAATAACTATCCGGTCAGTGCAAGCACAATTGGAAAAGACCTCATTTACCTTCCTAGAATTGAACAACGGCCAGGCAGCCGTAGGTTCAGGGTTTAACAGTCAATGACTAAAAATTGGTATTGCATCAGGATAGCGGTGAACTTGACTAGGAAACTAGTGACCTCGTACGCGCAGTCGGTCAACATAAGGGCTAGTACCACCTAGCTTCTGCTTTTAGGTACTTCATGGCTGTACTTACTGTTGTGCAGTGCATTCGACAGAGTACTATTTTGGCAGCCCTTGGCCTCGGCCTCGGTATCCTTGCCACTGACCTGGCCATGCCGCGCTCGTAGCACCGCACCGCGGAGCTTGCCCTCGCCACAGCCGCGTCCTTCGCGACCTCCGCCGTCGCGTACCGCGCAAGCGCCGTGCTCTGTGCCATGCTTCTGCATACTGCGCCGCGCCGCCGCGGGCTCCCAGGGCTCCCCTCGGGCCGCATTGAGGCGCTCCTGCGCGCGACGCGCGAGGGCGTCGAGTGCCATCTGCAAGTGCTGCAGCTGCCCGCGCCGTACATCCGGAAGATCACGCTCGGCACAGAGGATTCCAGGGAGGAGCGCAAACATGGGGCGGAGGGAGCGGGTAGAAAACGACGCGCTGGTGGTGACAAGAACTGCATGTGCGCGCGAATATGGGGACGACGACGTGTGCGTTGGGCGTGGGAGCGGTGTTCCGCCGCACTAGTCAAACCGCAGGTATTCTTCACGCAAATGAAGAGCGAGGATGGGAACAGATAGTACGTGTACTTCAATAGCCCAAATTCACTCAATCTAATTCCTTTCTGTTTTTATCCTGACAATGCTTGGTCACTGGCATCGGTGGAATGAGATAATATGATTGCATGGTAGCACTTTTGTCTGACAGTACACACCAAGCTGTAGTTCTAAGAGGACCAATTCATGGCACAGATGCTAGATAGTGCTAGATACAGTAGTGGAGGGATTTATTCTTGCTGGTGCTGATTATTAGTGAGTTAGTAACATCCCCAAAACTTGGAGGTGTATTTCAAGCCGAATTATCTTAATTAGGAAGGACCCGAAATCACATCACTGATTTCCGGCACGGTTGCCGACCACCACTTCCTTAGAGCGGCTTGAAATAATTGATTGGTAAATGCCGGAACTTACCTCCGAATCAAATAAACACATTGTCCGGCACAGCGCATGATCGTAGGATATGTCGGCTGACAAGGATTGCCCAATCAATTTGAGATGTTACACAGTCCACGTCACGGAAGTAGCTACCAGCACTTGATGGCAGATATTCTTGAGTTGCGTTTTCTCCGAGTCACGAGCACGATTCTTGTCCAACTGGATAACGATCGTTGGATGTCTTCAAGTTGTGGCTTTTGAGAACGGGTTCGATGACAATCAGGCATTTCATTGTCGATTTTTGTCACAATGTTGAGATCCCGACGCCTTTCCTAATTTTCGTTAATAACCAAATAAAAGTATAAAAAGAGCACAAAACAAAACAAACTCCATTCCCCTTCTTCTCCGCTGGCTGAGCCGCAATTCAGTTTACTTCTCATTCTAGAACTCGAAGTTCCTTCGTTACAATTATCCAAATGCAACTTTCCCTGATCGCCGTTTGCGCCGCTTTCACAGCGGTGACTCTTGCTGCTCCAGCACCATACTTCATGAGGAGAGCTGATTGCGACATAGCGGGTCAGTGATATTCTGATATTCTGATCTCCGTATCTCATCTGGGGCCTACCCGACAGCTTGCGTTAGTACCCTCGCACCGACAGGTGAGCTCTTCTCGCTACATGCACGTACAATTCCGCAGACTAATTCATCCCTAGTCGTCGAATGCGTTACAGCCGCTGTCAAGAAGGGTAAAGGTAAGCTGTCTTTTCTCAGGACCATCACAGCACATTCAGTACTTTCGCTGACAATTCGTAGATATCGCCGCGGATGGCAAATGTCTCGTCGCAGCGGCAAATGTCGTTGACAAATTCGTGAGTCATGTTACGCTAAAGCGAGGATGTTCCAACGCTGACTGAGCCTTGCGATGATTTTAGCCTTCGGCGTGCGGCGGATGCGTAGACGACTTCGACCTAGGGGAAATTATTTCGGATGCGACAGAGGCCGTTGGCGACGGCATTGACGCCGTTGGGGATGGCATCTCCAACATCGCCGGAAAGATTGGGAGCATATTTTGAGTATCATTGGAACCTCGACGTTTGGAGGGCGAGTCCTGTATTATATTAGTAGTGCAAATTCGGAAGGGGAATAGTCAATACTTGCGGCGAAGGATCGTGGCATTGAGCTCAAGACCCACGCACGTGGACCATGGAGGGAACCTTCATGATAATTGCACACAGTTGCCGGATGCTCACGGATAACGGGAGATGGGCTCTGCGATAAGCATTAATGGCGTTTATTATCAGATGGGCCAGGAGGTTCTCACAAGAAGCTTCTTGCCGATCCAAGAGTATACGCGCGAAGTTAGAGAGATTAACTGATTCAACAGAAGGGTTGGATTCGGGTAGTGACTAGTATTAGCGGCCAGAAAATCCGGGAGCATATTATGCAATTCAGCCTGTATCCCTCCCTGATCCGATTTCCCTGATAAAATCTGCCTGTATGGGATCCTCAAAAAGAGTGCCGAGTGCCTGACAAAAATTTCCCACCCACCTACCCCCTTTCCATGATATATGGTACAGAGGGAGGAGGCCCGAAACCACTGCTTGCCCGTCGATCTGGGCCACATTCAAATTATTGAATCTCGACCTATTCTCCATAGCAGCTTTCCCCTAAAGGACTTTTGAAGCGCACCAAGATTATTTTACTCTAGGTGTTTAAAAGTTCTAAAAAATGTAAAGATCCCCAGAACTTTGTATTGTGGCAGTACGCATGACGACAAAGAAATTGTGAGTGGTGGGGCGTTTTGAACGCCGTAAAATTCGTGCGGAGGATGAGGGTGTAGAAAGGGGAAAGGGGGCGACTCAGCAGCATAAAACGTATGAGATATCCAGACCGCCCAAAAATCGTCACACACCCCAGTCCATCCATTTACCTCGTGTTCCAGCCCAAAACGCCTGCGAACGGCGGCGAAGTGGAGGTACAGTGCGCTATCCATCGCAGCAGCCGATCGGCGCGCAGTTGGCAGGACGGTGATGCCGGTTAAAGCCGATTTTTTTACATAGGTTGCGGTTGGGTGGGTCGTCCAAGGGCACCGGCGCGTGGGTTCGGAGCAGAGCGCAACCAGGCTCACAGAAAAAGGTCAAAGGCGTGGGAAGGCAAAGAATGTGCGCGGTGGGGCCAGTTTATGCAAATATATTGAACCGAGGAAAAATTTACATTGTGCCATACACCAAGTAAGGTGAACCAGAGGGATTTTCGGACATGATGAGGTATTGGACAGTGGAGGGGTAAATACCGGTGCGCTTGAGCCAGGATTTTGGGAGGATACCCATTTTGGGTGGAGCGAGGGATAAGTTATGTGGGGCCGGGCTGTGTTGGGAAAGATTTTAGCGGCAGTCTGCGGCACAGCCAAATTCTGGCCATATTGCGGGGTATGTCTACTTTTGGAAGGGTATATTGGATATGTCCCATATTTGGTGGAGGCATGGGGCCTATGTCTAACCTTCAGAATCCGAAAAGAACAAATTTTTATTTGTGGTTCTTGATACCGCAATAGGGTATGTGCAATGGAGACTTGCTTTTTTTTTGAAATATACTAGTTTTGACGCTTACTGTCCTTGCCTTTCGTAGTCTTTGCGCGGAAAGGTTCGACCCTAAGAAGACGAAAGCCGTAGGCGGAAAGCTCCCCGACGAGAGTAAATACGGCTTCGACGGCAGCTTTGACGTGGTCGGTGCTACATTCGTCTCCCAGATCAACATTTTTGACATAGCCCTTATCCGACAGCTCTAGCAATCTATAAAGAATTAAAAGATTACAACAGAGGGCGAAGGAAACGAGGACTTACTTGGCGCCATTCGGCTTGAGATACTTATTGAAAGCGACATCTTTGGTGCCTTCGACAAGCACCACCGAGTATTTGGTCGTACGAGTGCTCTTTGCCGCGGATGTCCTTGATTTCCGGGCGGTGCACTCCCTTCCGATTCCTCAGTGTCGGCCTGCATCTTGCGCTTGGGCTTGCGTGCCTTTCCCCTCGATTCGTGCGGATTCAGATCACCGTCGAGCTGCGACTGAGCAGATAATCAGTAGAATCCATCACGGAAACACAATAGCACACCTTCTCCGCGGGATGAAGCTTCTTGCCGCTGAACGGGTTACCCGGTGTGGTATTGGCAGGATCCTTGAGCTTCGCATTGATCGATTCTTGAGGGGCTTTGATGTGAATATTGAATGGATTACCACCCTGCGGTGGCTCGGGGCCCGAAGCTGCTGCCCCGCCTTTGCGCGCCCCAAAAATGCTGCTGAAGGTCGCTGAAGGTGGAGCAGAGGGGGAAGCCGCAGTAAGAGCCTGTATAAGCTCAGGGGAGTTTCCAAGATGGCCTGGCTCACTGATCTGGGGCCCATTCATATCCATGTGATGTGCGGCGAAACATCCGAGGACACAAACCACGCATTTGGCCAGGCCCGATTGTGCCAGGCCCAGTGCATCCGGAGCAGCACTCACCATTGAGACACTTGCCGCGGTTGGCGAAGCTAATGGTGATGTGTGGAGGGAGCAAGCACAACGTGGAGGATTTGCTGATCCGCCTGCCAGTGATCATAACAAAACATATGCAAGCAGCACAGCATCACGGAGACGGCCGGGAAGTTTTCATACCACCAAAATGCAAAGTCTCTATCGCGTTTTTTGTTCACTTTTGCAACTAAGCGTTTTTTCTCGCTCGTCAATTATGGGTCAGGATATTTTGACGCGGCTGACGCGCATTGACGCGGCACTGACGCGGCATTGACGCGGCACTGACGCGGCATTGACGCGGCATGACCAATTTTATTCAGGACCTTGCGAAATCGAGTCCTAACATCTTGTAACGGATATATTCCACACCCCACAATCTTTATTTTTACTTTGATCCGACGTGCCGAGACTACCGTTGCCAAGATTACTCCCCCTTTACTTCACCACTAACCCCTTTATTTCTCTAGTATATAAGCCTTGATGTCCGTAGTTAGTCCCCCGGTCAATACTATCACTACGCCACTCACCTCGTTGGATCTGACCGCCCAACAAACCGAACAATCTTGTGCCGGAACTAGCCGACGACTGCCTAGCCGCCAGCTCTCCGTCACACATCTCTAGCACATGGACTTGGTTGAGAGGCTCCCGTAGAAGTCTTATGTGCCACAATTGACAAGGCTAAGTTGAAATATCGTGCATTTTTTCGCCATGTATGCAACATTCATTTTTACGCCTGCAAGGGGAGGTACTACAAAGCTGTTTCATTTCTTCTGGGTACTCAGAATTGGTCTTGTAACATTGTAAGTGCCGTGCCTGTGTCGCGTCAGTGCCGCATCACCGCCGCGTCAATGCGCGTTCATGCAGATCTATAAGTAGGGCTTGAATCTGAATATCAGTCATATCTCGCTTGTGTAATGGTACCAATTGAGGCTGAAATGGGGACAGAAATAGAAATGCGACTGAAATATATTCGAACTCAATCGAATGATTCAATTAATCTGAACTGCAGCTTCAACAACTGGAGCAGAAACAAATGAAATCTGAGGTGAACTGAAAGTATTTACAGCCACTTTCACCTATTCAATGTTGAAGTTTTAAAGGTTACTATGATGCTCTGCTTCTTTAAATAATGATTTGGAACTGGGATTCAAAGGACTTGATCTTTGTACCCTGCCAATTGGTTCCAGATGGGAGCTCTTCAAAATATACCGATCTACGTACAATATTTGGCATGGGGAATTGAGTTGAAGTGTTTGACTCCTTTCCAACATTATGCAGCTAGTTCCAACCCACATATGACATGAATAGTGACACGGTGAAACAGCCCTGTATGGCGCACAGCATGGTAGAAATTTCTAGCTGCGTCCTCACCAGGCACTCTGGCCTATTCGGTCATCTGTTATACATCTGCACATTGTACTCCATTATTTTATTGTCAATATTGAGGTTTGAACAGATGTTTTGCAAGCAACCTCATCCATTTCATTTCTCCAAAGTGAGGTGAAGTAAATGAATAACTCCTTCACAGTCGAATACCCAATCAGAATTGGACCTCCAGGGTCCCCAATAATTAACCAGTCCACTCTGGTAATGCATATAAATTATTCAAACAGTGTGTTAGTGATGAAGTATTCTGCCAATTGAGCAGTGAAACCAATGAGGTAGAATGATTAACGATCTAAACGAACCGTGCACACTTAACCTAACATTGAGCAGGAAAAATGAAACCCAGTAGAGACTTTACCAACATGGGGTCCCACTTTAGTGGTTGAACTGAGTTGAAACTGAAGACCAGAGACATCAGCTGCGACTCGGAGACAATAAAGCACTGACTGTGTTACATTTCACAGCCAGGAGATGCAGACAAGTGATCAATGCAGCCATGCCCTTGGCCACTGATCAATATTGAGTTCTGCTTCCACTTAGAACTCATAGTATGCCGCAGGTTTCACGAGCACTCCTTAGGAAGTGCTTAGGCAACAGGTTTAACCAGCATCCCCCTTCAACCCCCTTTTTTTTGGCGCAGTTGAACCGGCTTCAACTGGAGCAAATTTATAATGATCGACTGTCTGAGACCCAGGTGGTTGAACCCTGTTAAACTGGGAATAAACCAATGGTAGTCACATCTCAACCGTGAGAGAAGCACTGTCAAGCAGAAATTAAGCGGAACTCTGGGGTCAGAAATGAACCAGCGATGAACTAGAGAACGTGGAGAAGCATGTATTCACGTGAAAAATATTGTATCTCCATAGGGGGGGCAATCATGAAATCTTTTAACATTGTTGAGTTAAGTACATACAGCACGAAGCAGGAAATTGTGATTTAAGATGATAAGAACTGCCAGTTAGAAATGCGGAAGATTAAGCACCTCACCACTACCACTTGGGGAAGATAAATTAAATTGCACAAGTACAAGTGAATGCAAGGAACAAGTATGGACAACTCGACGCAGATGTCACATTTTTACAATGTCCTAACTACCCTAAAATTGTCTTAGGACATGAATTAATATCACTGCAAAGCTGTAGTAGCATTGAGCCCACCAATTTAAGACATACTGCATCGGCTGCCAGATCAGTACACGTAATTCCCCGTCCTGACTGACCAAAAATTAAAGGGCAGTTTTTTCGGTCCAAACGATGCATTGGCATGAGAAAACCTTGTGGGAACTTGTCCCACTGTACAGGGAGCATTTGCTGAAGATTTAGAAGCAGCATGTCGATGCCGCATCAGTGACACAGCCACGCCGCGTTTGTGCCGCGTCAGTGCGCGTCAATTTTACCGGACCTGTCAATTACATCGCGTTTTTTTGATGCATGTGTGCGTGATCACGTCAAATTTGACACCGCATCCACTAAGGCGTTTTTTGCTGTAACCAAGTCACAGCCACTTTCCCACGGTCAAACCTTGGGTTGCAAAGCAAATTTTTGGTGCTTTTTTCACCTACAAGGGGCCAGCCACATCCTATGGGTAGACCATTAACCAGAATACAGGCTCCAATGCATTGTTTATCATCTGCTATAGGGTAAGGGAGGGCTACCGCTGATAATGTTTGGTGACACAACAGCGCTAAGCGAGCTGCCGGAGCCTGCCGAGGTGGCTGTGCTATGGCTGTGCTAAATTTCCCAAAAATGCTCCCTTTGATGAGAAAAGCATGTAGAAAGACTCAGAAAAACGCCTTTATAACATTCAGGAGAATGATTTTTCAGTGAACCTACTTGAGACAAACTGCTTCTAGGCTTTATACCTAACACTTGTCTGAAGCAAAATGTCCCTACAGGATGTGGTCATGAAGTTATTTCGCTTGTTGTTGAGCGTGACTTTGTGACAGGTGACTGCTGACATAAGGGTGCTGCCCTCTACCTTAAGCGTTTTTTCGCACCTATTTCGGGCGGACAGGATACCGCCCATAGTAGGGAACATTGCAAAGATTTTTGCTGACCTTGTGACACCACTCAGCACTGCCCAAGTCCCTGATATTACTTCAGCATTTAAATAACTTAAGGAGTGAGGCAGCAAATCAAAGCTCATGTTACAGGGTTCCCATGCCCGATGCGAGCTGGCGACGTGTCGACCGAGCGAGAATTGGGCCAAGTGAATCTCTAATGTTTACCATATTACTTCATACATTGCTGGGCAAATTGAACGATACACTGAATGATAATGCTTCTCCAATTTTTTGAGCCCTACAATATTTTTCAATAAACGGACAGTTACGCGCTTGGAATATATCAATATGGCTTTTACTGAAGATTGGTAAGACTCAAATGAACCTTGCAAATTGAATTTGCAGTTGACTTAAGAAGTGATTGATGCAACCAGTTAGTGGGCTCTGCGGCGGAGCGCGCTACACATGTTCTTCACTCCATTCAGCGACCCCGTCGGCACAGCGTTACGGACAGATGCAGATCAGAGGCCCAAGATCGGCTGAATTCGTCCAACATTCATCGACTTGGTGTAGACGTGAAGTCTGCATCAGGCTGCCGATGCTGGTCCGCACAGTCAGCAGACGGCGAGACACTATGCCCCCCACCTCCTTCCCTTTCGCTACCACTTCCCTGACCAAGTCCACATCAGCAAAATGTTTCGTGTGTGGCGGGTGTGGCGGTACGGCTGGTATGGCTCGTGGCTGTGCACTGGCCTTCGCCACACCTCGCCATACTCAGAGAATCAGCAAAAACTCGAAAATGTTTTTTTTGAGGGGAGTGAACAGTAGATTAAAAGTACCAAAACCAGATTATAACTGGATTCAGCCTGGCTCGAAATTGTGGGTTGCTTGAAAGAGTTGCTGTAAAAATTATGCTAAGTCGTTCAAACTCCGCTGATGCGATCACCGCTGACGACTCTGATACTCATCTTCTTTGTCCCAAACCCCACCTCTCGCTCATCTCTCCCTCCACCTCCCACTGGCAGTGCTTACAATGGCCTCAACCTTAAGCCCTCTTTCCAAGACCTCCCTCAGAATCTCAAGGTTCCAAGCCCTATCAGCCCTTCTCAGTGGTTCCTGCGGCCTTTTGCTGTCGTGGTTAGGCCTCCCCCTCCCTCCCTCAAGTCCCCTTCCAAGACTTCTCTCAGAATCTCAAGGTTCCAAGCCTTATCAGCCCTTCTTGGTGGTTCCTGCGGCTCCCCTCCCCTCCCTCAAGTCCTCAAGCTTTCCTCCAACTGTGCCCAAGCGGTCCTGCTCGTCAATCACTCAAACATCTATCTTTAGTCCAGCAAAGTCCATCATGCTCTCGCCGTTTCTCTCTTCCGTTCCTCCCCCTCCTAGCTCCCACAAGGTCTCCTCATATTAGATTCCTTTATACCCACCACTTGATATATGTACATGTCACCCAGTAATTATCTCGAAATTATCTAGCAATCTATTTTTTTTTGGCACCATTTGAATGTGGGAACCAGATCCGGGATGAATTACTGGAGAGTCCGTAAAAAGTAACTTATGTAAACTAACTTGTACTTTACTTGCCCCTTTCGGCACGCGTGCCGCAAGTTAACTTAAGTTTTCCCACGGGTGCCAAACTAACTTAGCTTTACTTGGCGGCTCACCCACTCCCGGGATAAAGAATGGCTGGCATACGCAAAGCCACCATCATTTCCGAACCATATTCATTGGCTTACACCTCTTTATAGAGGTTCCTATTGAACAGGAGGGCTCTCATCCACGACCGTAACCATGGTTCGACCGAACCGGTGCCACAGGTGTCGTGCTGGTTCCGTCAGCTATTATCTCTGCTTGACAACGGCACGGCTACGGCACAGGATTCCAACCTCACGGCCCGTTGAAACACTGGCGCGTCACAGCCGCGTAACGGGTTTGTATTTTCGGCAACACTGAGGCCAGATTCCGCCACATATATGCGACCATTTCTTCACCATGCTCGTGTTCCCAAATTTGATCACGTTCTTGGTGGTGTTTGACATCGGTTTGAACCAAAATATTCTTATAGCAGTGATTGCCTCTTAGCTTGCTAACCTGTTTTGCCTCCGTAAGAACCAAGGAAGCTCTTGGCATCGTTACTGGGCCATTTGACAGCCTTGGGAGTCTCGGGATCCTGGTAAAGCCTCACTATATTCAAATAATCTAACTACCATTACTACACATTCGATAGCGGCTTACAAGTCACAATTAAATCAAGAATAGAATAGCCCATGGAGATATCTGAAGACAACCGTGTACTCGTTACAGCCGTGCCGTGAACTGCGCCGTCCCGACGAAGGGCGAGACAGTTCTCCGATGGCCGTGCAGAGCATGTGCTGTACTGTGGATAGCCCAGGGATTCCATGGCCGGGGCGGTCACGGGCACGGGCGGCAGCCCTATCAATAAACACCTTCAAAGCTCGATATTATTGCAAGCCCACCAGAAAACATACAAGGTATGTTCAAAAGAAATCAACAAATACACAGACATTCAAGTTCAATTTACTGCAGGTACACCAAGTTAACCAAGTTAACTTACGGTACGGAAAGTTAACGTAAGGTACGTAAGTTAACTTGCCCGCCAAGTTAGATCAAGTTAACACGGACAAATTAACTTATGCCATCAGATGCCATCACTACCGCCAAGTTCACCCGTTTCCCTAAGTTAGGCCAAGTTAGGCCAAGTACGTGGACAGTATATCTGAAGGTCATCTTGAGAGGATCGATGCAAGTATGTGTGGAGAATAACGAGCTTGGAAAAGAAGCGGAAGACTCTATATCCACCTAAACAAGAGTAACTAGGTTTGCTAGTTGAAAAAAGTAAGTAAGTAAGTAAGTAAGTAAGTATGAATAGGAGTCACTCACCTCAGTTTTCGCGTACACAGAGGCAAGCAGAAGTTTGAGTGCAGGGGGCTTGAGTATGAAGGTATTTAAATCAAGTATGATCGCTACAATGTCACTAAATGGTCATACAAATCCCTGAATATAACGAGAAAGAAAAAGAGAAAATTTTTCATCTATAAATTCACTGTTAGTTCCCCGTCTTCCCTGCAGGCACGGCCACAGCTATGTGGGAAAATGCAAGTTAGTGTGACAGTTATGTGGCGTGCCGGGCCCGGCAGCAGTGATAGGTTCTCACAAACTGTGGAAGAAGCTCGACACCTAGTAAAATAGGTGACAGTATGTTTACTTGCCTTGAACAGACAGCTGGTCACAACAACAGGCCGGCATCGACTCTGAAGGCTCCACAGGTAACAGACACCCATTAAACTGGCATTCGAGGCGGAACAAGGCTCTGGGACTCTTCCTAGCGGTTCTTTGGGGAGTATATACATTAGCATGCTGTTAACTTGTTTCAGCATTGCTGAACTTATTGGAACTTACATGTGCGTAACTTTACTGTACTTGAACTTTTACTTAACTGTACTTGCGAAACTAACGTAGCCTGCCACAAGTTAACGTAAGTTAATTTTCGCAGGCTAAGTTAATTTACATAAGTTACTTGTGCAACCATCCTTACTGGAAGCCACAACGTCGCCATAAATATGTTCATGACACCAGAACAGATTATGGATCTACGCAGGTCATTATGTGGCCATGCCAACTTCTGGCGATGTGGCGCGTATGGTGTGCATGGCGCCATGCGTGCCACACGCCCGCCATATCGTTGCCATACCGGAAACATTTTCCTGATGCATGACGGATATAAGAATGCGGATTGCAACATGATGTGGCTTCAATGCGGCTTCCCCGTTTTGCCTCATTTCCGGTTCTTCGAGCCGGCAAAATTCCATTGCTGTACACGTAATCTCTCAAAAAATCCTATAGCCACGTATTATGCATACATTAGCTCTTCCTGAGCCTGCACCATGATAACAGGCTGCTTCATTTCGGAGTTAATTCCGGATTTATCGAAATGCTGTGTATTGACAGCTGTTTTGACCTGTGGGCGACATGCCAGCATCACCTGTCAAACCGGTGTCAAGTCCTCGAACGTCATAGGAGGTGTCCGTAGCATAAATAGGTGTGTACCGGCCCCCGCCGAATATCCGGGGTTGGTCTGCATAATGTGTGGACATCAGATGTGCAGAAATATGCGGACGGGGGTCCTACACTTCATGTGCGGACGACTCCTCTGAACGCAGTGAATGTCGACTGGGTTGAATGATGATTGACATGCGATCACAACATCTGGCAGCCACCATTGTGCCAGTTGGCGGTGTATCACTGCCACACTTGCTATCGGAGACCGGCGCATAGGACTCGAGCTCGATGATAATTAATGCTGTCAAACACTAAATCCGGATGCTGTCCTGGACTTCAATAACTACCCAGCGCCAACGGCTCATCGAATACTGCGCATAAAAGCCGTGGGCCAACCACCTCAACACCGACCAACCTTCCGGCACAGATCAAGAGCTCGCTCTGCCCTTTGCGCAGCGAGGTTGCCATGTCCCTTGTTTTGCCTTCACGATAGATGACTTTCGGGTGCCACGCGTAGCTCGACGTGGGGCATAGCTGTGGCTGACGGCACCTTATTGTACTTCGCTAGGGTGACATGGACAGCTACAACTCTCAGCCTTGTTGTCTCCCACGTCATGTTCAAAACTCTTGTTTAGTAGACAATCCGATAACGCTCTGCCAGAACGCCCACCAATCTCGCTCACTATGGGCGACACGGACATTATTATGGGCAGCCCGGACATTGTTGTGGACGACGATATTGTTATGGGCAACACAGACATTGCTATGGACGACACGGACACAGGTAGGCCCACCAATCTCGCTCACTATGAACGCTGAAAGATGCGCTCTCATCGAAGACACCTATTACCTTGGGACAATTGATGTTCGCAATAAAGGGTTACTTTGGAGGAAAATTGGAGGAGTCAATACACTCGTTACAAAAGAGTCTGCAGAGGCGGAGGACGCGCGCATCGCTGAAATCAAGGCCAGGAAGGCTCTTGAATCGCAGTCTCGGCAGCTCGGCTCTGGCACTTTGCTCAAAGCCGCACCTCTCACATTCGTCGCTCTTCTGTCTACGGATGGCTTCCGGCTTGTGCCGGACGGCAACTGGAAGAGGCCGACCATATTCGCCGAGACTTTTGCCGATGTGAAGCTCAATGGTCGAGCGACTGTGCCTGTCGGCATCCCATCTTTTTCCGACGACTTCAGTACTGTTCTACAGAATGTGGAATGGTTCATGACGCAAACCGAAACTGCCAAATATTCGAAGGCAGGAATTTTCGGCGGAAATGAATCTTCGGGACGGTCAATCAGAATGCGCCACGTCCTCTTTGAGGTTTGTACTCATTGCTTGGCGATTTATCTTACTATTTTTCTGAATTCTGAACTTCCTAGAGAACCGATGCTGAAGCCGGCAAGCGCTCTCAATCTCTTGTTGCGGCTTTCTTTCAATGCCAACTGACTTACTCTCCAGATCCAAAGGAAGTCAAAGCAATGGAAAATTGGCCAGTTCAAAGTGATCAGGCTCGGGCACAGGTGAACAAAATCAAAAATACTCATCGCGTACTTCCGCTTTGTGCGTGCGACAGAGACAACAAAGTCATCCCTCCAGAGGAATACCGCGAGACCCTGAGGGGTGCAGTAGTCCGTGCGAGAGTGTCCCTCAAACATTGGCCCATCGAAGGGACTGAGGGCGGTCGAGACGTCTATACTGCGGACATCGAACACCTTCGCGTTTTATAAGAGCCTCCGCCGAAACGCCCCATAACTCCCAAATCCACCTACGAAAAACGCAATCCGCTCCAGTCAGATACAGAAACCCCTACCCGTCAGAAAAGACGCACTGGCCTCTAAGGTACCCCGCTTCTTCCAATCCGAGATATGCTAACAAAATGTCTAATGTTGTAGACAGAAATTAACACATCCATGTAATATTGCGACGAGAAATATTGACACTATGCCATTTACTCGATTTCAATCCACTTTTCCCGGCGGGCATCCCGATGCCCGTTTAGCGTCCCCAACGCGCCTGTTTCAAAATCGGGTAACTTAGGATTTGACCTCGCAGATGGTGAATGGAAATTTTCGAGCTCTTTTAAATTACAGTACATGCCGATGCCCGAGTAATTCTTGGAGATTCCGTTCCACCACTTCCACATCTACATTCCCCGATGGCAACTTCCAATTGTTCCCTATACTGAACGCTACTCTCTCACCGGCGTCAACCTTGTGCTGTTCCGTCTTCAACTTGACACTCACATACATGTCCGATCCACTTCTACCGATTTCTATTTATGACATAATCTCATAGCTATTGTTTTACATGGGTCCGGGTTTTAGTTTCAATGTATAAAAGAAAATCTCGGAGAGGTTCAGGTATTATCCTAAGGAGTGTACCGGCAGGTCTCCTACACCATAGACCTCATTTATTATATTCTCTACAGACTCCTTACATTGAAGGTTATTATCTTCTTCAAGTTAAACGTTACACTACATGCTCCAATAATGTCCGGCTTTTACAGTAAAATAAGAAAAGACTTAGTGAGGCCCATCCGAATATCGGCCCGCCTTCTGCTCATACACATCCTCCTCCCGCACCTTCACAGGTGCGTACTGCCACACGGGGCCCACCTGACGCCCATTCCGTACACACCCGACAATCCCAATGAGTGCCACTACGACTAGGAGCAAGAGGTTCGCGCCGAGCAGTCCAATCACGATCGGCGCATACTTGGTGATCTGTGAATCCGTAGAAGAGGGAGACCCGATCTCAGTGTCGGCGGCTGCAACGAGATTCGCTGATGATACTTCGCCCGCGGCAGACGCAGGGATGGGCCGTCGAAGAGGGCGATGATGTCGGCAGGGGAAAGCTCCGGCGGGGCGTTGCGCAGCCTCTTCGCTCAGACGTGTGCAAATCCTTGGCGGCACCTTTGTCTGTCTGAGAGAGGAGCTGCACGTGCCCCGCGACTGTATCGTTTCCGAACGAAAACCTGAGAAGCAAATTGACCGTTGCAGTACGGGAAAATGGAGTAGTGGGGTATACCACGCACACAGTGTAAACGTTCCGCAAGAACGAATCCCCATAGATCATGTCGATGTTCGAGCCAAGAATGACACCACCGTTGGTGATTACGCAAATTGTGTAGTTCATCCCGTCAGGGCCAAAAACAACCGTGAAATCCGTCATGTCGAGTGGGCGGACCCGAAGGCTCTTCTCAGCGAAAGTTGTAGACACTGTGCTGATTGCGGTTTCGCAGGGAACAACCTAAACGTCGTTATCTTCGCTGAAGTGAGTGTTTCGAATTGACGAGTTTTTGGCGAGCACTGCGCCAGGAACTGCCGAGTAAATTGCATCCTACGGAAAGTCAGCAAATGTGGACGAAGACAAATCGGCGCAAAGCGATAGGGGATGCGGGAAACGCACTGTGTCTATGTGTAGGGGAGCAACGCCCCGGACACCGTGCCATGGGTAGTCGTTGAACTTGCGTTGAACATTGGGTTGCGTAAAGGTGACCACACCACATGACACAAGATGTGGAGCGGAAACAGACTCACCGACAAACAGAGGTAAGCAAAAACGAAGGTGGAGCGCTAGTTTTCAATTTTCCGCCCCCGTGTTTCCTTTTAAGGAAACGCCGCATTGGGAACGGATCAGTCGGCAGCAGCGGCATGCAGTCTCCGCAATACTCTGATTTATTCTGTTCATTAGATTGCAAGTCACAGTGAGGTTGTCACTCAGTTGTGTGGCATGTTGGTGGCATGGAACAGAAAATACGAACAAGACAAAAATGTAAAAGTAATTTTTTTATTCATGCGGAGTAATTGAAGGTATTTTGAATCTTGTCGTAAACCACGGGCGGAAACATCTGGTTGTAGCGGTGCAGGGCCTCCATGAACAACCTCTAAGTATCCGTGCGTGCTTGCGGGAACATGCTGCATGCAGCGGTTGCGATCCTCATCCCCCGAGGACGTGCAGCACACCCGCCGCCCCACTCGCGACGCGACCAATAACCCGTGGCACGCGGAGCAAGTAACTCACCTCGGTATACATGACGAGAAGAACCCCGGAACAGCAGTTGGAAGTGGATGGGCCTCCACAGGAGTGTGAAGTACGCGTGCTACCCTGCCGCTCCTCGTCGTCTCGCGGTGGTGGCACGAGCGGCTGCGCGCACTGGGCACGCCACCAGCCGGGGTCGTGGGTGAGTAGTACAGGCAGCCGGCAGAGTGTAGAGCGCCATCAGGGTGGTTGGAGATGGTTGTATCGACACAGGGGCAGGGGGTGGCAGCGGTGGCAGATGGGAGGAGAATGAAAAGTGGGGATGAGTGATGCGTAACATCAGAGCGGGACTTGAAACTTTCTTGCTGTGCCGAGACCACGTGGATACAGATTCCAAATAAGGAGATGCTTAGTCACGAGTACGGGGGCGGAAAGTCAAAGACTTGGAGCGCTCATCAAAAGGTGTATATTATTTTCAAAACGGCTGTACTATTGATGACGAGTCTGAGTCAGAAAATTCACCTTCCATCTCGCCAACTTCCTTGCCACCTGCCTCTGCCACCCCCTCGACATTGACCCAGTCCTCAGCATCGAAGAACAGGGTCATATGGAACCTCAAGCAGGTCACGCTTGGTTCCTCTGGCTGGCGGAAGACCAAACCCGGCGAGGTGATTGCCTACTGAGAAAAAGCGAAGGAGTCTGGGGCCGAACACCGAGAAACAGTATTAGCTGCGCAGAAGGAGAAGGCAGACAATCAACAGCAGCATGACCGAGATCTTGCGCACATTAGGCAACAGCAGCGTCGTGCGAAGCTCAAGGCTGCAAAAGCGGCCGAAGAACTTGAGGTTGATCCCGCGCAGAACACCAACACTGTGCTGATGCAAGGTGCCGATGCAACCATTCCCGATGTTGCATCGCTTTCCCATCCAGCCACACAAGGCTGGAAAAAGCATCGGAACGGAACCTGGGGTGGCACGGTGCAGGGACAAGCGAAGAGGATTTTCTGGTTAGACCCTTTCTTTGGGCAATCATCGAGCGCACCATTCACCAATGCGGTTGGTCTGCTGAGAGGACAGTCCAAGAGCTCTGGCGTGCTCAGCCTGTTATTTTTAACGGCCCAGGCAACACACTTCATTGCAGGACTGTTTGGAGGTGGATTGTGAAAGGCGAGAAGAGATTTACCGACAATGCCTTGCGTAATATCGCCAGCCGCACTGGGCGACTGGCATCCTGATGCCATATCCCGAGATTGTGGAAGAGATCGTGATGACGCTCAGAGGATTGCGTGTGTCGGGGTGTGTGGTAAACGTCCACATTGCACGCTCCTTGATGATTGCCATAATCGGCAAACACCAGCTACAGCTTCTCCAATCATTCTCTTGCTCGGAGAATTATGTTCGCGCTTTCTTGGATAGCACACTTAATTGGACGCGCAAAGCCACCTGGGCTGCAAAGCACATCTTCAGAGCTCTGTGAGCGGACATTTTTCCGCCTGGCCCATCCGATTGAACACCAAGATATTCCGGCCAAGGTCAGTTGCATTTATCTTTTGCAGGACAATTTATTGATATATATTGTTCAGCTCTTGATTAACTACGACCAGACTGGTGTCTATATTTGCCCGAATGCCAGTCAAACCTTCGAAGTTCGTGGATCGAAACAGATTTATGTGTCGGGTAATGGCGAGAAATGCACCTATACACTCGGTACTGCTACTACGCCGTTGGAACCGGTTCCTCTAGAACAAGTCTGGTCAGGTGCATCCGCTGGCTCTGTTCCTCCTATTTATTTTGGGCTCAGTTCTGTGGGCAGACGGGTGGCTGTACAAGCCACCCGGAGAAAGCTGGGCGGCTTGTACAGCCACCCGTATAGGCTACAGCAGATAGTGGACAGAACAAAGGAGCAGAAGAAAAACGCGTCGTTATTGCGCGTCTCAAGTTTCAAACTCCGCAATTACGTAATAACTTTCTAGCCCCGTGATGGGAACAGGACTAATTCGGCTGTCATTCTGGACAACTGGCCTCTTCTGCAGTGTACCTGCACCCTCGATCGCGGTCGGACTTTTGCCAGGCCGTTTCGCGAGAACGGGCCCCTCGACTATCTGATTTTGATTCTGGATGATCGGCCGCTTTCGCAGCACTGGCTCGTCGGTCACCACGCGAGGTACATTTGTATTATGTATAACGGGCCGTTTTCCCAAAACGGATCTTGCCTGCAGAATCTATAGCACGGTGCGCCGAGAGCTCTAGGTTCACTCACCTCGGGGCCGGACTCGATGGGGGCAGCGGAGGAGACCCCAAAGATCGCGAGCGCAACTGCTGCAACTGTGAGACGCATCCAGGTTGCTTGGTGGAGGGTGGGGATGGGGACTGAAGCTGTGAGAGAATGCCAAGGAGCGCGTATCTTTTATGCACACGGTTTATACCTTTGAAGTGCCCTTTTATGGCTAAATGAGAATGAAAGATCAGTGCTCGGCGACAACATTTCATTGATGACGCGCTGTCAGCACTGGCCGAGCTGTCAGACGTCTGTCCATGCAACATAATGGAGGTATGGGTTTGCCAAGACCCTCTTGTGTCGGCCCCGATAGTGAGGTACACGGCTGCACCATCGCGTTAGGATTTTCTTATGATTTGATGGATTATGGAATTCCTAACTCGATCTTACGATTTCGATGAAATCGGGACATGTCAGAAATCGCAGCGACATTAATTGCAAGAATTTCTTAAGATTTGTGCAACAACTTCGTAAGATTGATGCCGCGTGACAACACCAGATATGACCAAACCGGGCTCGTTCGCAGCTCGTTCTGTATTGTCCTACAGCTTAGACACGCCAGAGGTGCATATAGATATAGTATTGAAATAGTTAAGACACAAAATTGAGCCTAATAATCATGAATCCAGGCACGGTTCATGAAGCACTTTTTTCCACCTCATACTCGACCCGATGTACCGGACGCATGCAAGAAACTGTAGGGGGGCTGCCACTGTTGCTCAAACATTGGGGAATTATCTGCATCAGATGTGAGCACCTTGGAAATAAATAATTGATTACGGACATACATTGTGAGTTCTCATCATATCAGCGACTCGGCGTGGACTCAAGCGGTGCCGATCCCCGTCGGCATGAGTCAGCCGATGTCAGGCACACTCTGCCGACGGGGACTCGGGACGCAGTGCATTTTCTGTATCGCAGGAAAGATCATCCCACCATTTCCTGGTAGAATCCACCATGATAGCCAGGGACGAACATCTGGGAATTCTGCAAATATTGCGTCTACTGCCTGCAGAAATTGCTCCGACTACCCTCCAATCTAACTTTGGAGCACTCCGAGCAAGCACCTAAAAGAATCAATGCGCTTAAGCTCGGAGCGCCTACCGAGGTTTATTTTAGCTTAAAACATACCTCGGAGCACTAAAATAAGCCTCGGTAGGCGCTCCGAGTTTGAGTGGCTGCACTCCATTAGCACACACTCTACTGTCAGAAGATGCTCCGGAACAATACTTGAACTCTCCGACACTGCATGCGGGTGCAGATATGACTCCTGCCTGGTTCTGCACTCCGACCATTGTGCCCCGGTCACTCTGGTGATAACACAGTGCATGAGCAGAACCAACTGCCGGAAAATAAATATCTGCGTGACCCTTTCCGGAGCTCTCAGTATGTTCGCCGATACCTGCTCGGAGTAGCATGACTGCACTTCAATGTCTCAGAATGTGAGTCTTCATGTGTTTTTGTAAGATGATTATGACAGTGCACCGGCGACACTGGCCCTGAAACACCGTGAGTCAGCTTGATAAATAAATATTCCACCGATGTGATTGGCAAAGGCGTATATATACAACGGGCTGAGGATTTCCCCATACCAATACACTCCACTCACCACTCGCAAAACAATGCAATCAAATTCGGTATGTGATACATGCTCAGCTCAACATCGACTACAGGTGGCCATTTCATTTTCTGGCATATGTATATGTTCTGAATATTCCAGGTCTGTATCCCTCTCATTTGCGGGATGATATATCTCATGACACTGTATATTTCCGTTCTATCTTCTGGTTTCGGTGCATGGTTTGAATTTTTGCACAGAGCTACTGTTGACTCGGATGGTGAAGCATCCTTGGCGCTTCATGCTTGCTGAAACCATAAACCATTAGTTGGTGGTGGTGGGAGACATGGAAAGATTCCGATTGAAATCATTCTTACACATCTTCATAATGACCATGGCTTGCAACATTTAATGTCTGTGTCATTTTTTATGAATACCAATGCACACTTGATCAAGTGAATGCTGCACTGGCTTAAGATCCATCTTAGTGCATTCCCCGGCATCATACTGTATGTTCGACGGCGATATCTACCGAAGAATACTGGACGCGCATATCTCTGGTCGTGTTTTATCGATCCCAAATATTATTCCCTAGCCACTTCGTTGGCACCACATCCGCTCCGTTCCGTCCGCAAGTTTCGCAGCACATCTCCGGTCGTATTATGCGCTGTGTTTACTGTCTCATGGGAGAATACCATAGCGCTCAATACTGATAAGGTATCTCACACATTAATCCTACCGCAGGCGACTTTTATCGCAAACCTCCCCTTCTGCTTCTAACACGATCCTTACTCTGATTTTTGCTCCAGATACAGATATCCAAGCCACTATTCAATAACACTTGCGAATTCATGTTCGGCTAGATGTGGGCGCCATTGCCTCTTGAGGGGACTTAATCCGGTGTTACCGAGTATATACGACAAATATCTGCACAGCAGAAAACTTGGCGCGCAACTCTTGTCGTGTCTCATCTCGTCTGATCCAATTTCTTCAGGATATCGTTGGTGCCACATGCCCTCTACTTGGGCATGCAAATCTCGCAGCACATTTCCCCTTGAATTCCTCGCTTTGGGAAAGATGGCCCAGTCATCACGTCAATGATTAAATCAACGTTTCGTTAGCAAGAGTTGCGTCCCAGATCCAGACCCGAGCAAATTTAGCAACAATCGGGAATTCATCGGCATTCGTCCTCCCGTAGGATTAATGAACCCAAGTCAGACTCGATAGCGGATGGTCCGCGCCTGCGACCATTCGTAGATCTTGAACGTATGATGGCAGGTACCCGTTTGATTCGGGCTGGCGTCGTTGTGACTATCAACCTTCTCTCCTTCTTTTGTTCATAACATTCCCGTGGCCGATTGTGATTGGCCGGTTCAATCCTCATGCAGGGCTGGACCGCTGTCCCAGGTGCCGCTGCATTCCGAAATGATAATCGATTCTGCTTGGTTGATAATGTTGTCTGCACCCCTTGATGCTCACTTTCTGTTTTATAGTTCCCCTCGGCTAAACGTGCGTCCCTTCAAGCTATTATTTTGAACGCTGCTTGTAAAACTGACGGCTGGTCGCCCACCTCGTATTCAATTCAATTCAAGTTCAATTAAAGTGCGCGCGGGCCCCTTGGGGCCCATGTGGCACTATACGTAGGTACATGGCGTATTAATAAGAGCATTATTCCCTGCGCCCTGCGATTCGGCATCGAGTGGTATACCGGTGAGTGATGAGCTTGTTCGGTTACCCACCTGATTCAATGATTTTCCGTGCGACCGAAGGTGCACATTGCTACATTTCAAACTCCTTAACTTGCACTTGTGAACACGCTCTACAAATAATTTGCACATAACCTAATGGTTGATGGTACGCGCTCGCGGTTGCTCCTCGTTGTATAACCCGATGTGACGGGAACCCAGTTCGATTCGGGACTGGGGCCTGAGTCGAGCACATACATGAACGCCATGGGCGGATTCGAGCCACCAGTACCCTCAGTAGAACTAGGGAAGTTCGACCGAATGCAGCGAAACAAGGTACCCTCGTCTATACTGACTTCCTGATGTCTCTGTGACAACCCACGAGTTCTCTTGGGCCAATAGCACAAAAAATGACAAAGGGGCTATTCAAGACCGAAGGGAGCCAATTGAATGGTTGAGTTGGATTACAAAACTAGCATCGGAATGGGGAATGTTTCAAATCGTCTCACACGAAAACCTCAACTTTTAGGCCACAAAACAATGGCCACGTCAACAAGACCGACCTCTTGCGGGCCTGTCAATGTAAATTACAAGCAAACTTGGGTGGTCTACCGGAAAGTGAATATCAAGGGCATTGCTGCTACCGAATTCTGCTCACCGGGCAACACCTGATCTGGGTAGGACCCAGAGGTCCACAGACACGGTAGCCGACTGGGCAAGCCTCGCCTACGAAGACGACAGCCTAGGCGGAATGTCAGCAAGTCGAAGTGATGCCAATGAAGATGCATACACAGGGCAACTGAGCAGTTGCAACGGTGAAGAAAGCGGCGAGGCAAGCAATGAGTTTAAACTGCATATTCAGAAGGTGGGAGGTTCTTATAGGCTCCGGAATGGAATGGTCGTTTATATAGCAGGATGCTGTCTGCCGGAAGCGACGACGCGACCCTTTAGTTTCAGGTACATCTTATGACTTGACAACTGCCTATCATTCCGGAAAGTAAGATTAAGCCCCTGTTCCTGAATGCCCGGCCTCAAGTTGGCTTGGCTAAGTGTTAGGCGTACTAGTTCCAACTAGTAAACATTCTCTCGGTACTGACCAGTGACAGCGGTATGGGTATGTATGCCCTTGATATCCATCTAAAAATGGGGACACTTATGCCGGACTCCTTTGCACCAGACTACGAACGGAATTGGTGCTGATATACCTCCGTATCTTGTTTGGGGGGTTCTGCATTCTCTGGTGGAAATTGTCCGGATATCCGTGTATTTTGACTGCGTGTTGAAGTGCGACTTCTCCCAGCTCTTGTGACTCGGATTCAAAGGAGATAACCCCTTTTTAAGACCAACGTTTCGGGTGTGCGCGGAGGTAAGTGTGCCTTGGCTCTAAGCATAAGTCCCAGTAAAAATGACAACGAACTAAACAAAAAAGCTCAGGTGGCAGGTGGCGAGACCTGACCCCGAATCGGACAGGCTAGCGGCATGTCCATGACTCCTCTAATTTGATTGCGGGCCTCTGGCTTTCAGGCGCGAACTACGCGCCATCAGGGTTTTAAAGTTTTCTTTGTGTACTTCTTGCGAGGGGGCATTAAGGAATGCGCATGTTCAGATTCACCGGAACCGCATCGAAAAGTTTTAGGCAAATTGTAGGTCAAATGGCGGAAGTTTGGATCGCGTTCGGAGAGACCTTCACGGTGGTCACACCAGTCGAAGTCGCGGTGGCCTTGAGAAGAGGGTGCTGCCAACGAAAAAAAATTGGAGATCACTGCTGTATACTTCAATGTGGGAGACTGGGAGTGTTCTTCGTTGATAGTTCACAGGTGCGGCCTACCATCCACACCAGCTGCGGAGTCAGGCGCCCTCCCCTAAGCATCTCTCCTCTTCAGCTCTCCTAATCACCTCTCCTCATTCCACTCCCCAACGCACCCCGCACCCTCCCAATCCCCTCCATTCCACTCTCCACCAAATCCCTCCACCTCAGTTATCAAATCCCAGAAGAAGATAGACAGAGGAAGGAACACAAAAGAAGTACGCAAATCCGATTCTTGCTCCCCAGTTTCGCAAACCCACTCTCGAGGTACGACATCATGAAAGGCTCCACGGCTTTGAGCGTCAGCGAACCAGTTGAGTAAGCGGGAGGGAGGACGAAAGGAGAGCGAGGGAAGGGGGGATGTGAGGAAGGGGGAAGAGACGGAAAAGAAAAGCGAGAGGACGGGCTTTTTGGGCGCTTGGACCACTTCTTCGCTTCAGGGGTTAAGAAACACGTCCTCCACACCATTGGCCGCCGCAGGGTACGTCGCCGTACAAGTCCCCCTCCTCGGATAGCGCTCAAACAACAAGCACGCATCGCCCTCGCTGGCGCAGCATTCGAAAACCAACCCCATAGTCCTCTGCATCGCACCACGTCCCCCGCGCCAAACGCGTCCTGCACGCTCACCACCACCGCTCCAAGCTACGATGCAGCAATTTGCAAGCGCACCCTCCGCCCCACTCGATGAAGAGGAGGCAGGGTACGAGCCAGACATCGTGTACGCGGACAGCGCCTCCCGCCCCGTCGCCGCGCACATGGCAAGCACATCCTCCAAGCCCTCGAGTGGGGGAGGTGTACGAGGAGCGGTGTCGGTGGCGTCGAAACGGGGAGAGCTTCGCGGCGCAGGTGCGAATGGGGGACAGGCACGAAGGGGAGGGTGGGGAGCCGCAGGGGCACGAGGGCGCTATGTACGTGCCGCGACGTGCACACCACGATGTGCATGTGTGTCCAAGAGTCGATGCGCCGGGGATGGAGATACACCCGCAGAGTCGGGAGGAGCGGATGATTCGCGGGACTCAGGCGCTGCGAAGCAGGCGAGGAAGAGGGCCTTGCGGAGGCACCGAATACGAACCTTTCCCCCCACCTTCGCAGGTATGAACTTTTGCTCCGGGGCCGTAAAACGCGCCTTCGATGCCGTGGAGGAAGACCGAGGGCAGGCCAGAAACCGTGATCTTGAAGTATACGAGCGGGTGAGCCAGTAGTGGCAGGTGCGCGGGTAAGTGGGGATTGGATGAATGAAAATGCGCGTTGTCGCACGATATATTGGCACGCGATGTTGAATCTGCGCTGCGATTGTGAGCAGCTGCGTACAGGGAATTGAGTTGAGCCACTCGGCGGAGTCCACAGCAGCTACAATGCATTGTGTCATATCTCGCGGGAATTCCTAATGAGATTGGATCGCGGAGAGACCCCCCAATCGATGGGCCTAACACGAGCGAGTCCTCAGCAGTAATTTCCATACCGCGAGCCTCAGTACACACGCGGGGACCCCGGTCGAAGGCCAGAGATTCTGACGGAAAAAAGCTCTGAACCGCGCGCAGATTGATTGAGTTTTGAGGAGGGCAGTGGGGTCTCGGCTCCATGTGCGCAGGGGTTGAGGCAAAAAAATGGTGCAAGAAACAAAAGGACAGGGTTGACTGGCAGCGGAGCAGGAACGAGCATCTGAGTGGCATGAGCGTTTGGGACAAGATGTGTTCGGCTCCCCGGTGCCGCGTACTGTTTGGTGATGCGGAGTATTCGGGCCAAGTCGGGCCGGTGATTGTCGACACGTACGCTCATACCTGCTGAAGCTCTGGAGTTCGAACATTTTCGTAAATCAAGCCCTTTTTATACGCTAGTCCGCACCCACTACCCATCCGCCGAGCTCTCAAATCAAATCCTGGGGCCCCTTCCTCCACAACGCGACATATTCCGGCGCAGGGTGCCGCAGACTAGTTGACAGAGGAACTAGAAGGGCTCCTGGCCTCACTGGCTTCGTCTCCACGCCCCCGCACTGCGCACTCGGCTGTTCCCGATTCTCAGCAAACTAGACGCGCGATACCGAACCCTGCGCTTCAGCAACCACTTCACGGACCTCCCCGTCGAGCTCGGGCACCCCGTGTTCTTATCTGGTCCTATATGTCACCTCCTGGACTTGTTCGACCACCGCTGTGCATCCCACGACACAATATCCCGCCAGCTTCCCCTGCGCGGAGCACCTGCCATGGACCCGCACACTGTTCGCTTATTTAAGATAAATTATGACACACTCACGCAGAGTCATGTCGTCGATGAGATGCTACTGGGCTTTCATATTCAGAATAATAACAATTTTTCCTCCTGTCGGAACTGCCGATGTAACTCGCACGGGCCAATAATTTCTTTCTTTGTACAATACTCTGGACTCAATATCACCTTCGCGCAATCAAACTCTGCTCGGCGAGGCCACCTCCACTATTATCCCTTGTGGACGCACGACGTCGCTGTTTTCTCACCCCACCGTTCAAATGAAACCAACCTCCAGCGCATCCTATTGTCACACGATATGAGTTCCCTTGCATTCATCACTCCATCCAGCGGCGCCTCCATTAAAATCGTTGAACTCTTCTAAATGCGGATTTAGGCTATCTACACTGGGCGCACGTTCTGTCCATCTTCGGCGTAACACTCATACCACTATACTGCAGCACGTTCAACTCAGCAGCGATCACAGCTTCGCGCACGGAGATGTCTATATTTGTGTTCGGCGTTCGCCAGTTCGCGGTAATGTCTGATCCTACTTGGGGTAAAGGGCCGTGGCGGGGCCCGGCATGCAAACTTGTACTTCCTTTTTGTTTTTACCCTCATAGTTATCATAACCGGCCTGGGATGGAAAGGAACAATATTTGAACATCCCTATATTAATCCACGGAGCCAAACACCCACATACTGTAGTCTAGATATAGTTTTAAAACAATGGATGAAGGATAGCACTGGTCCTTGGAGCCATGAATTGAAGAGCATCTTCGACTTTGATCTGAATGGAGCTTGTTTCCGAGGCGCGGAAGTTGCCCGTATATCGAAATGATCCTAAAATTTGAGGGCAAAAAGCTCGATCACACACTCCTAGGCACTCTCACGAAATGCCGAGCTTAATGTTATCGGGCCCAAATCGGTCGAACGTGCTTCTGCTTCTGCTTCCCACTGCCACTTCCGCAGCTTCCGCTCGTTTTCCTCCTTGTTTATATTGTGTTTATGGCTCGTTGAGCAGGAATAATTCTAATGAGCAACCCGGTTTCTCAGAGAAACCCCACACATCACAGCGGAAACCCCTCCGAGATATCGGCATCGGCAGTGGCTGATGGGGTTGCGGATCATTCCGCCAACTGGATATCCCGCGCTACACCACGGCCATCAGTTATCGGACTCTTAGGACGACTACATAACCTGCTACAGCGCGATGAAGATATGAAGACATTAGTCTAAGTCACTGAAGAGACATTGGTATTTTCTCTGCGGGTAATGACTTACCACGGGCCTACGATGCAAAAGCTCTGCACTTTTCTCATTTGGTTGAACAATGGTTCCTTCCATATGCATTGCACAACATATATCCACTGTTTCATGATCTCTGAGGCATTACACAAGAGGACCCAAGCCTGCTTTATTTTGAAATATTGTCTGTGTGCACTGTGATGCATTAGCACGGTGTTTCTGGGCCGCTTTCCGTCGTTGTTGTGCCGTCTCATCAACGTCTCATTGACAATTTCTTTTTTGGTCCCTGGGCCGTTTCGCTGCTGCGCGTCGCTAGCCAGCCTCATTCTCATAATTTCGTCTGACTTGACCGATTTTCTGGGCATGTATGAAAGCAGAGGTGTTGTCTGAATGAACTCAGGGACCTGCTACACCCCAGCGGCCACGATTTGCCTGTTATTTACAGTGCTCACATCCCAGGCGGCTGAAAATCTTCAATAATACCCACAGATTTACGATCAAAAAACTGTGTCTGCATGGACATTCACCGACGAGATACCTTCCAAAACTTCGGCAATCTATAATCCGAGTAACCCACTGGAGGTATCGGCCGGCGGGGGTTTCTTGAGAAACGGGGTTGCTCATTAGAATTGTCCGTTGAGCAACAGCGGTAAATAGTGGACAGAGGGGGGGGGGATATATTATACTCGCATGGTCCACAACATGAACAACAAGTTTACAGAAGACAAACAAGTAGTCCTATTAGGGTGTTTATCCTCCTAGAAATCTGCAAGATGTCAATTGAGCACAACACCATTCCAGGGGGTCGATCACACAAGACACTGGCCAAGCTGTGACTGGCCGGCCATTTGGCAGGACCACCGGTTATAACCCTGTAGGACCTGACCACAAGCCAAAGGCGCAAGTGTACAGGAGGAGGGTCCCTCCTTCCAGGTAAAAGTCCCCGGTATCCACCAGTCAACAGAAAGCTATTGTATATCTTCCCTTTGCAGAGTGCATGCAGGACCACAAGTCAGTGTGTTCAACTTCTGAGGAAGGTCCACAGCTGACAATGAAACCAGTCTTAACTCACACTATTTCAACCCTGGTACATCCAGATACACATATGCCTAATTCATTTGGGTATCCAAATGAACCACACATATAATAACCATTGACTTGCCTTGCAACAGAAGTTCTAAATGTCTTGGCACTCAGTTCCTCGACATTCTGTCGGACACATTGACAGATCATCAGGTTCAATCGATCGGCGCTTGTACGTCGATCATAACAAGTATCAGCGAGGTGAATCTTGGCAATTGTATGATTGTCCTAGTCCACAAATCCTTCTGGCCCTGTTGAAGTGAGCTTCGAATTATCTGTTGCTCCCAGCTTCCCGCTCCAAAGGTAGAGAGATAAACATCGATTCGATTTCCCTTGCAACGGAAGTTGGCGCCCAGGATAACGTCATTCTGTTGGATACATTGACAGATTGTCAGAGGATGTCGACAGCCACGAGTCTCCTGGAGCTATAACTTGGGCACACACTGTCCCAAATTCCACCAACTGACACCGGTACCGACCTTTAACCTCCCACAATATCGATGACCCCAGTGTACCCCACACTCCCTTTCCTCGCGCTCGTTTCACAGTTTAAACCAAGTATGTCGCCGTTCAATTGCTTTGCGTTTGTCTCATACTTCAAGTACATGCACTTACCGCTCCATGCAGATCTTGCAAACAATCATGCTCAGCTCCAGAGCCGGCAGGCGGTGAATGAGACCTGCGCGCAGTTCTGCACACCAGAGATCCTTGCGCTTGTACGTCCGCCGCCTTAAATCTACACCGTCGGTTATTCCACTGAATGTGTACCGGCTATAGAACAACCTCGGTCACAAGGCCAATGCGACGACATGCACTGACGCCATTGGCAAGCAGCTCGCCGAGTGCACCCAGTGTCAGAACGGCTACGTGACTATTCCCTACGGCTGTATGCACTGCGCCCCACAGCTGAAAAGGGGCTGATGGATATGATTTTCCCAGACTTCATCGAAGACTGCCAGAAAATTGGTATCCCGGTGAAGGATATCTCGAAGTTAGATGGGACTGTGCCGAACTTCAATCCATCTTCGTCGCCGTCGGGCGTGGATTCGCAGCTGGCGCGCGTTCCCCAGTGCGCATGGTTAGTCGCTGTTGTATTTTCCACGGGAGTCCTTGGCCTCTTCCGTCTCTAGCTACCTCGATGGGATTATGCCTGTGAACATATTTTCTTACAAGAATGCTTCACAGTCACTGTATAATGACATTAGTAGAGGGATGGGTATTTGACAAGTTCCAAGTCTATCAACGAGAAGGAAGGGGAAGAAACCCCCGAATGGTTGGATTTATGTGCTGAATGAATTGAACAACAATAGACATCCTCCGGTTGGTAGTGAGAACAAGGACCTAGAGTTCTTTTGCCTGGATCATGATAAATGCCTGCTAGAGTACTCATAATGGACACATTGTGTCGATAATCTTCACCAAGAATCTGCTTGTATTACACAAGTATTTGAACACCAATTCATTTTGCCTCATGCAGTTGACCCAGCCCATGGAACATTAAATTATTCATAGCAGCCAGAGTATCTGGATGATCTTCACCAAAGTGCCTCTCCTAATACTATTGTTTATAGCTGCCGAACAGTAGAGGCGTCAAGATGCGATCAGAGAAGACAATTATCATCTGACTAGGTCAAGGCAATGCTGCGAGTATAGCGACGGCGAGCAAGTCAATATCATGCAAAATTATACTCTGTAACTCCAAAATTGATCATCGAGTGTGTATTTTCCAAGCTTCTTTCAGGTTCTTCATTCTTTCATTGTATAGTTGCTCAACCTTTCCTTGTAGCTCAACAAGTCCACACCATCTTTAATGGCTGCGTCACTTCACTTAGCATTGGAAAAGTTCGACATTGTAATGGCAGTAGGGAAAGCTCGTCAGTGGGGGACTTCACACTTGACGGTGGTAGGCTGCCACAGCCAGGACCCGCCACGAGGACATCTCCGAATTTCGCGCGTTTTCTGGCCGGCTCGAGCAGCACATGGTAGAATCATTAAGTGCCTACCCATAGACTTAGTGTTGGCTGCCCCCCAGCCAACAAAAAGTTTCGAGGAGCGCTCCGTAAAAATGCGGACATTACAAACATATTAAATAAAAAATACTGCCCTCTTCAGTTTTTCTCTGATGGCGCATCAGCCGCCGCAGGCGGCAATTTCCATTTTTGGACCATTTCGTGTCTCACAAGGTCAGCTACCTGACTCCAAAAATAAATGGATGGCCCCCCCCATCCGAAGAATAAAATACACAGGTAATCATATATAGTTGGGAAGTAAACACCCTAACTAGGCTGGTATTATAAAGATGGAAGGCAGTTTGGGTAACATTGGGACAAGATTAATTAGTTACCTCAGGTGGACCAAAAGTTGTTACATATAGTGGTTGCTTGGTCCAGTGGTTAATGATGCTTCTTTTTTCAGAAGTGGGGAAAGCAGGAGGTTGCGGGTTCAATCCCAACCTTGAATGCCTTTTGCATTTACCATAAAAGGGCAAGCACAGCCACCTCATGTATTAACGCAATTCAAGAGTTTCTATAAGACAAGCCTTATGTTAAAGAAAATGAATAGCAGGTTGTAAAAATGGTGTTGGGCAACTTTGAGATTCTTTTCTTTAACACAGTGCTTCTGGTAAAGAAAGCTGAGGAAAGAGTAAATCCACTATTTCAGTAGCGATTTCAGCCAGATTGGGAGCAATTTGAAGCCTCATCATTTTCTATAGTCTGACAGACCTGTTAAAGAAAGATACAGTGCAAAATGGAGCCCAGCTGCCCAATTCAACAAAAAAACAGGTTGGAACCAAAAAAGCCAGGTTGGGAGAGATTTGAGGGTTGGGTACAAAAAAATAGGGTTAGGGTGGCAAACAGGGCTTAGGGTACAAAAAGAATGGGTTAGGGTGGCAAATAGGGCTTAGGGTACAGAAAAAACGGGTTAGGGCGGCAAAAAGAGCTTAGGGTACAAAAAAAAGGGTTAGGCTGGCAAAGGGTACAAAAGAATTGGCTAGGGTGGCAAAAAAGGGCTTACCGTACAGAAAAAATGGGTTAGAGCAGCAAAAGAGGTTGAAGTCCAAAAAAAGCGGTTAGAGAAAGAGGTTAGGGTAGCAAAAGGTAGCTAGAGTAATGAAAAAGAGGTTAGAGTAATGAAAATGGGCTTAGGGTACAGAAACAAGGGTTAGGGTAGCAAAAAAGGCTAAGGGCACAGAAAAGAAGCTAGGTTGGATCCAATTCAGATGAAAAGAAAAAAAAAAGCAAAAAAAAAGTGCGAGATCAGGCCCATTCAAGAAAAAAGCCAGCTTGGAGCTGATTCAGACCAGAAACACCAAAAAAAAACACATTCCACAAGATTGGCCAAAACATTCTGTTGCTTTAAGGCAGCAGCGGCCTTAAAGAAGACAACCTGGCCCCAGGTTATCGGATCAGATAGTTAGGGCTTAAAAGCATGAATCAGTTCCCACGCTGGAGAGGGTTGAAGCACATACCGTCACCAACAACGATTGACTACTCAGAGGGGCAAACATTTGTGGATATTCTCAAGGCACGTCAAAATTCTGGGAACTCACCACTTTTCATATTTCCATTCGTTTTCAACCTCTAAACGGGGCAGCAGACTAGTAGGGACTAGGGAAACATGTGGGTATGGGGTACAGATTTTTCTAGCCGGTATAGCAAGTGCAAACATTATTTGCCTCAAGATCCAACAAGTCACTGCATTCCAAGGCCCCCTAGACTCAGTGAGCCTAACTTTGTCTAGGGTCAGTTTAGGTGTGTTTGGTCCCTAGGCAGACCCTGTGTAGGGCCCTAGACAGATATTTTGCCTAGGAGTCTCCAACTCCGTGTAGCCTCTGTGTAGGTGTGTTCGGGTGTCTCTGTCTAGCCAAGTGTAAGTCAGTCTAGGTTAGTTTGGATGAGTGTAGGTGCCTAGTCAGAGCAAAACAGACATACTTTTATGCCTTTCACTCCAAAATCCTTATAGGGGGTTCCGTTGATCATCAGCGCATCAACGTTGATCCTGCCGTCGGCGCATCGCACGTGAGACGACAAAGATGCCACAACAATGCCAGCCACAACATCCGCTTGCGGCTTGTTGCTCGGAGTTCATTTAGGTCCTCCTTTGGGCTTCAGCACGTGGTTCCTCCTTTGTTCCTTCTCTTCCACCTGCCAAATACATGTACCGGGTGCTTCCACAACTAGTCCATGGCACCATGCAGTGACACGGGGCTTTTTTGAAGGTTCTTCATCAGGAAACTTAGGCCTCTCTCGTTCCTCGAAGCCGCGTTGAAACGATCCAGAGTTGTAAGCACTAGGTATAAACCCTGCATTTCGGTGACGATCCGCTAGAATTGGCTTGACAGATATTTTTAGAATCATCAGCTTTTAACTTTTGATCACTCCGCCGTTGGTGTTGCTCCAGGGACGCTCCTTCGTGAGAGATTTGCCGCTCGAGGCGGAGCCTGAAACTTGACTCACTTTCTTCACCCACTACAGCTGCATGGCTCATAATGCATAAGGTCGGTGGACACTCAAACCAGGCCAAACCTTATGCATTATGAGGAATATGCATTGCGAAATATTTCCCACGGTGTGTGACATGTGTGACATATACGTGACACTGCAAAGAAATCAAGAAATTCTGTCGATTGCTACATTTCTGTGCCATTTTTTAGCCCACATGTCAGTTAATGTACTGTACTATTTCGACCAAGTGTTCACAGGGTGTTACACATTACGCAGTAGTGTTCACTAGAAGTGGTGTTCATTCCGTGGGGAATTGCTATAATAGGGTATCCGGGCCGCTGATTTTTTATTTTTGACCCCGATTTTGACCCAAATCTGGACAAATTCTAGCCTGTTACGCGTTACGGGGGTCCAAAGTGTTCAGTTCACAGGTCGCCGTTACGCGTTATTTGAACAGTTGGTCGAAATAGTACAGTAACCTGCTTCGCATTCCTTGCAGATGTGCACGGAGCATCTTTCGGCACTTTGGGGTGTCGTATTCCTCATTTGTAGGGCTCCGCTGGCACAGCTCGTGGTTTGCAGGTCTTTTCCGCTGCTGGCATGGCCAATGCACAGATAAAAAAGTGTTTGTCTGTGCTTCCTGATTCAGTGATCGAAAACAACGGGTCCACATCACGTCAGATCTTGTCTAAATGGAGAAATTTGGCCAAAGTAGCTCAATTATTGACCCTTGAGTCGGAATTTCACCCATTTGACAGACCAAAAATGCATAAATTTGTGCTGAAACCCTATGCATTATGCATTTCAAGCATTTTGCATAATTCTCCACCTACCAAGCCCGTGGATGCCCCAATCCTATGCATTATGAGGATTATGCATTATGACCTAATGCATTATGAGCCATGCAACTGTATACCATCCATGCATTGACGCGCTGGTGACCAGCGCACTTATTCACGCCGTGACCGTCCAGTGTACGAGCCGGATTTTGATCACCATTACAACCCTTCCGTTGCCTCGGACGACGAGCATCCAGACGGGTGAGATTCCGCCCTCTCTTGCCTTCACGCCACTCAAAACTTTTCAGCTACCATTTCACTCCGGGAGATGATCGCTACCAAGTTCCTAATCAGTGCGTTCTTTAACATACCGTCCTATTGAACTTCTACAAAGTGTACTCTGGTCAGGTCCATATATGCGATGCAGACGCGCTCGTGCTCTTTGAATATACGCACCACAGATGAAAGGTATTTCATGTATGTTACTGCCTCTGATGCCCACACTCAAGAAAAGCCAGACCACGACCATTTAACAATCCAGACTCGTTCAACGATCGCTATGAGCCCATCGGGCGTGGCCCGCCACCTCAGTCCGTACTGATTGCACTAAAAGTTTCATCTTTCTCATGCTCACCCACAGTTTGTCCAGATCTAGATCCAATACACGCTCTGTCTCAACGAACATTTTTCCGGAAGAAGGCGTCGCACACCACCGCCCAGGCTCCCTCAATCCACCTTCTAGAGTCTACCGAAACGATAACGACGAGATTATCGCACGACTCGACGCATTGACTTTGAGAACGGACTATCTCGAGGCCGAGAACCGACAGTTGAAGCAGCGTAATGAGAAATTGGAGGCCGCAGCTGAAACACAACGTGCCCCTTCCTCCGATCTTCGTAGTGCTGCGTCTTCTCGTGGAAGGGCTCTCCGAGTCAAACGACAGTTGTCCCGCAGCCGTCCCCGTGGTCAGGCGAACCGCTTGGCCGAGGAAGATGACCAATCCGACCCCAAGCCCTTTTCTGAGCTGGAAACCGAGCTCGCCACAGAACTTGAACACCCTGAAGCACAGACTTTCAGCCTGGGTACGCCGACCGCGGAACTTCCGACTCCCGAGCTCCGAGCAGCTCGTAATGTCCTGCAAGTGTGTTCAGTCTCCGCATATTTGTTCGAGTTTTATTTCCTGACAGTCGAGTTCAGATTCAGGATCTTGTCTCTCTGACCTTTCGCGAAGTCGTCGGTGTTCCGAGCACAGTTTGGCCTAACCTCACTGTTTGCCGTTCCAATGATCTAACTGGCGAAGAGTATCTCAACCCGGCGTTCGAGGGACACGTAAATAGCCAAGCTAATGTTCATATACTTAACAAGGTCATCAAGTCTGTGAATCACAAGTTGAAACGTGTGCGTAACTTCCTTGAAACATCGTTCATTTTCAAATCGCTTATAAGCTGTCCAACATTCTGGCCGCCAGGTCTTGCGGTAGAGGGTTTAAACATCACCTGGGAGCACCCAGTTATTCCAGAGATGGCTAAAAACCGCATTCCGCTCATGTAAAAAACAGTGGCGCAGTCAGACCGATGCCGAAGTCGCCCGCCGCAACGAAGAGAATCAACGTACAAACCGGAGGCGCGAACGCCGAGTCGGGGTACGTGTATTGTTGCCTGTACCTTGAAATCATTGTCGATGTCGGCCAACAGAAAGCTGGGCGCCGTGCGAAGGGAGCCGTTATCGAGGTGTTCGCGAAAAAACATGGGGTGGATTCGAAGGACGTCAAAGAGGCCATCCATGAGCAATGGATGTCGGATGAGGCATCCAGCCCAGAAGGTGATACCTCAGAGACTGCTAAGGAGGTTTGGAAGACGCGGATGGCTTTCGCAGCCGGCCTCGGAAATGTCTCTGACGACAGGTCGGCCAATACTACGAACATCCTCCAGGTTCTCGAATGCGCGTGGCGCTCCGGAAAGGGACGCACTTTGGTATTGTCGCGCTCATTGCCTCTCTGAAATTCCCTAGTTTTCGGAAATGCTGCACGAGTTGTCGGAAATCGCCGACGCGTTTGAACCCGCTGGGCTGAAGTCCAAAAGACAATATGTTCGTGTTGGCAATACGGGCCGCATTTCTCAGCGCATTGCCGAGACGTCTCCGTTGTGGAAGGGTAATGGTCCCGGGAGGTGGATTCTTGATAAGGGACAAACAAAAATGTACCTAAAAATAAATGGTAATCCGTTTTAGAACCGAAACTAGCGTGTGGATAAATTTCCACACGTCGGCCATACGGCTCTGCCACACCGTACAATTTTGGAATCAACATGGATTGGTTCGAAGCGAACAAGAAAAAACCGGTGTATGTTCATCTTCTTCAAGACTGGGGTCAGTACACAGACCCCGAGAGCTTTGCGACGTTGTTGGGGAGTGCGATTGAAGAAGCTGTGGCGGACAAAGTTGCGGTGGAACAAGGTGCTGTGCAGGCTGTAGTTGGAGAGGCGATCGGAGCGGAACTTTGATATTCTACTTTTTTACTTCATACAGATTGAGCTAGTTATCGTCAATTCCGTCACCAAATTCGTGTGTGAGCAGGGAAGTTGGGTACTGTGAACTTCTAATAAATGAACAACGAGATGAGTGTAGATAGTACTCACTCAATCCATTGTGGTACTTATCCACATCGGCGGCTCGGTGTGTTTCAAGGTACCACGAGATATTTGGCACTCGACCTTGCTCAGTGGCATGATAAATGGTTTGGACCCTTCAGCCCTAGGGTCTTTGTACTCTTCATACTCCAATGTGTTGACACCCAACTCAGGGCTACAGTCGAAGTCAGTCAGAAAAAAAATGACAGTAGAAAGTAGAAACACACAATTGATACCACACGAAACCGCGGTCCCCACCATCGAGAGTGCTAAACTTCGACTCGTTCATCCAATTGACTGTAATCAGCACCGTCTCTTCAGCACTTGGGATTCCTGGTTGTCGATGCAGGAATATTGTACGAACTTTCCCCGCGCACTCCTCGCCCTGGAATCGGGCTTGGATAATAGAGGATCCGGCTTGGTTTCGGCAAGAGCGAGTTGTGGGTGTAATTCTACGACCGTCGAGAAGGGCATATTCATATACATCGGCATAAGGGAGGAGGACCGGGAGGTCCCTTCCGCCTTCCCAGGAATTTAATCGAACTCAGGGAGGCTGCACGTCCCGCCCATCGTAATACTTCAAGAGAGCAAGCCTCATTCCATCATCGTCTATTGGCTTCATTCTTGTTTTCCAACTTGAACGTGGTTGAATCTCAGCTCTACAAAATAGCTATGAGATTGAAAGTCATCTCGCAGTGATAAGGTGCTTTCTACCTGTTCGTGCAGCATCCTGAAGAGTTCCTAATGCCTCCATCTTTGTGTCTCGTGTCACAAGAGCCCGAATGAATTTGGATTCTAGAACAAGAGATGGCGAGGAATCAGTGGCGCTGTTTGACAGAAAACGATGTAGCTGTGCGCATTTAATTATCGGCATGTAATTGGATGAGTACAAAACTTACAGTCGAATCGAGTACGCCATTGCGATGGAACTCTCGCATCATCAATACCTCCAGTTCCCCTCCAGTCCAGTTGTTGCTGTTGAGATTCTTTAGCAGCTTGTTCAATCTTTCCGTCAAGAATGCCCAGAAATTGTACACCGGTCCATAATCTGGTAATTGGTCTGGGACATGTACTGCCCAATGATGATTCGGCATGACTTCGCTCTCTCCGTAAATCTACCGATTGAAGTTAAAAGTCAAAACTGGTGTCGGATATGTGAACTCACGTCCAAGTATGTGAGTAGATAGTCGCGCAAAAGTGTTTTTACACAGTCTAACTGGTCGAGGCGGACAGATCGACCAACAATGATTTTCAAGGCGGTAGAAAAGCGGAGGAAATTTAAAGCCTCTTCCGGGACCATCCTTGGGGATGGCTTTGGCTCGCCTGTGGCTTTTCCGGCTTACTTCCAGGTTTTTAGTGCGCGTTCATAGTCTTTATCGGAGTCCTTCATGAAGCGCTCCCATACAATTGGTATCTGGAACCTTTGAGACATCAACTTCTGTTGCCACGCAAGCTTACTCACAATCAGTGCCCAGGGACCAGTAATTGCAAATTTATATTCGTCGGCTGTAAGAGATCCGCCGGCTGGTTCTCCCACTCGGGTGGGAAGACGCCCGGCCCATAGGGGAGCCTCATCCTTTGAAAATAAGTTTATTAGAATCTCAACACGATTAATATTGATAACAAAGATAACTCACGCTTTCAAGGAAGGTATGAATGAAATCCAGGTGCATTTAGTACACGGGGCAATTTTGTGGTTCTTGTGCGCGAATCCACATAGTTTACACATCGCAGGGTGGTCTGCGATAATGCCGACTAAGGCAACACGTACAAGTATCCCTGAAATCTGGTTATGAATATATTGACCAGCGAGAATTTAACTTACCGGCCGGGTATTCAGGGGTTGTTATGAGTATGCCGTTATCATAGAGTTCAAGTAAAGCATCGACAATTAGTTTGAGAAAGTGCTGGAGCTGATCGGCGTTGGGTTCCGTTGGTCCCGGTGGCATTCCACTAAGTATGAGATTGTGGGCTCGGTACCTGTTTGGTAAATTACTTTACTAAGCCAAAGAGTAAATATTTTGAAGTCCATACCGTTCAGATTCCAATAAATTCTGAATACAGAACGACATGACACCGGAAGAATGAGTCGGCCCGTAAGAGCTGGTTTTGCGCCCAAACCTAAAAAACGCGTCAACGAGGGATTATATCGGTACAGAATTCAACAAACCAATCAAGGCTAAATGTGGTCCCAAGGCGGATCTCATTCTCGCCGCTGTGCCCGAAGAAGAAACTTCTCCCATCGGGACCTTTAATGTCTTGCCATACCTTACCATCCTGGATTGTATTTAATTCTCCAGGACTAGTAGGTCGCGACTTCCACAGGTTGACAGCTGCGATCATTCCTGGTCGGTCAAAAAAATCTCCTAAACCATCAGACAAGACCTGGATAGGAGCCACCAGGTGTGGCTTTCGAGTTGGTTCTCGTGCTGTACTGCCAGTCATTGCAGAAACAACAGATTCAAAGAGTTGGCGGGTGGCTGGGAGGAATAATGCAATGTTACAATCTGGGCAAAGAGTATCTGAAGGGATATCTCGTGCGAAAATTCGATGGCACTGATAGCATAGAATATGCTGTGTGAACCGGTCGTCCTTGAGGCCGAGCCGGGAGAAGACCGTTTTCAGAGTCACTGGCATAGCTTGTTCGGGGTCCATAAGCACTCCGGGTAGGTTCAGAAAGATGAAGTTGAGGCAAATGAGGATGAGGCCACAGGCATGGAAAGAGACTTGATGACGGGTGTGCAGAAAAGCGACAAGAAGTAGCACGCAGCGTATATACCAGTGTGGATGCAGGCGCGCTCTATCCGGGTCCAAACTCTCCACAGTTTGTTTGGTGACCTTGGGTGGTTGAATTAGCATCGTGACCACTGTTTCCTAATTTAAGTAGATTATGAGAGAACATGAGACTATGTACTGTCTGCAGATTAGCCTGTGATGATAAACCACGACCCAATGGCGGAGGACGATCCTCGGGAGGGGAAATGGGGGGCCCGTTAGGCTGTGGTGGTGGCTCAGGGCGCCCCACAGCTCTACCCCTCATAGCAGCTGCAGTTGGTGGGTTGCTTCGACTGGCACCCCTACCAGGGAGGCAGCAGTGGTTGCAATAGAGTCCAGCGGATCTCTTCTGTGGGCTTGGGACCCAAAAGGTTGTCCCCGGAGTCCTCTGGAATAACTTCCAGACATGTCGGTTCAGGGATAGTGAACAAGACGAACGGCCACATCTCATTGGCTTTTGTATTCCATCCCCTGGGAGAATGAATCATGATTAATACAAGTGTCTTCTAGGAAGCAATGGAGTTGCTAATGTTATGGCCAATTAGAACTCGTCTATATTGAATTTAAACAGGCGTGGAAACATTGTTCACTCATGATGCAAGTGTCTGCTAGGTGGCAAGGGAGTTGGTAATATTATATAGCCAATTAGAACTCGTCCATATTGAATTTGAACAGGCATGGAAACATCGGTGTAACTCCATTTGAGTCGGACGGAAGCCGGATGGACGATATCATTGATCTTTCATTTTAAATTTGTGATTAGATCTTGCTTCCAGATTCGAGTTTATGCGCTACCTCCGATGACCCAAAATACTTCTATACATTGTGCGAGGATGTTTAGCAACTTTTTTTGACGCAACAAGTAAATGGTGAGTCTGTCTAGGTACTATACTGACCTAGACTGACCCGAACTGAGTTCGGCAGACCAAGTCTGACCTAGACAGAGCTACAAAGAGCCTAAACAGACCTATACAGATTCTGTCTAGTTACCTAGGCACAGATCTGTGTGTAGGTATGTCTAGAACACCTAGACTCAGCTGAGTCTAGGGGGCCTTAGAATGCAGTGACTGGAGTCCGCACCATCTTCGTCACTTCGTTACTTCGCTTAAATTCATTTTTTTTGATGGCATTCTATGAAAGTTCGTGAGTTCAAGGAAATTTCGGTCAATATTGAATAGGGCCTCAACGCAGTGAAGCACGTGTTACGTCGATCCTGGGAAAGTGACGAACCTTCGCCGAAATTTCCTTGAACTCACGAACTTTCATAGAATGCCATCAAACTGGTGAATTTGAGCGAAGTAACGAAGTGACGAAGATGGCGCGATAGGTAGGTACTAAGGTAGGTAGGTATTATTACACGGCACGGTCCGAATAACGAACGCCGGTTTCCAGGAATTCTCCCGGTGTACAAGCAAGCGTAAATACAACATCGTCCCTGACTCGGCAAATTGGTCGCTAGAGCGATTAAAACCGAACGTGCCGGCCCGTAAAACCCTCGGCATTCCGAGGCCATTTGCGGCCAAATAAATCCCTCGAAGTGACCGATTTTTCGCGCTGGCGGAGATGTCTACCAGACATGACAATGGACGGACTTCCAGCCTAATGGGATTTTCTTACCTTTGGGTTATTTTTTTTCCCGCGCGTGGTTCCAGCTCGAGGATGTACTTGGTCAGTGCGGCCACAATCTGAGGATGCAGGTTTTTGGAAATTGGTATTGCTTGTAATACATTGGAGGCATTTTAGTGAATCCTAATTACAAGCTAGCTCTTCACCTCCAGCTATGTTGTGTACCCCCCGGGCGGACACCTTTCCAACCGATGAATCGATGACAGTCAAACTCATTGAACAGTTCCTTCCCGATATTTAATTAGGTGCCCGACGGACCACTGGCCAAAAAGAAGCCGCCAGTGGCATAAAAACGGCCCTGCTCGCCCTCGCCATAATCCAAACTCATCCCCGTCTTCCTTCATAAATTCACAATGTTCTTCACCTTCAACTCACTTGTCACCCTCGCCACTTTGCTGACGCTCGTCAACGCGGCGCAAGGGTGCTCAACCTTAGGTGGCTTCTGCGGCGCGATGGCAGGAGGCGTTCCCTGTTGTGCTGGCTTAACTTGTGCCACTAGCAGCGTCAGTCATCTTCTTGAATATTACGCATAGACGTCTAACCTCTCCTCGGCAGGTCTGTCGCGGCTGTGCAACCTCAGGCGGATTCTGCGCCGCGGTGGCGGGAGGCGTTCCCTGCTGTGCCAGCCTAACTTGTACCACTAGCAGCGTCAGTGATCTTCTTGACTATTACACATAGAAGTCTAACTTCTCCTCGTCAGGTCTGTCGCGGCTGTGCAACCTCAGGTGGATTCTGCGGCGCGGTGGCGGGAGGCGTTCCCTGCTGTGCCGGCCTGACTTGTACCACTAGCGGCGTCAGTCAGCTTCTTGACTATTACACATGGAGGTCTAACTTCTCCTCGTCAGGTCTGTCGTTGAGTTTAGGACATGTCACATAATCAAGTAGGATGACTGTGTCTTTGAATTGGGGTGGTAAACCGGAGGTGTGTATCAATGGGGAATTCAAGGTGGAGGATGGATCGCAAAATAGATAAAATGGCGGGAGAAATTAAGCAAGTAACGAACAAATATCTAATTATTTCAATAGCACGAGTCGGAACAGTCTATGCGTACCGTCTGTATATATTCACCAGCGTCGCAAATATTATCCATGGATATCTTGTCGGCCCGCAAACGAACGACGAGAGGGCGGGGTACTTGGTGTCCCAGCGCGACTTTTTGCGATCGCGTACACGATATCCTCAGCAGCGCCACGAGCACGCCATGACCGCGGCGGGCCGAGCGAGGACGTACCGAAAAGAATGCGCAGCACCTGTCACCGGAGTAGACCTCCCTCTCGCGTTGGCAATAAGTATGTGTAGAGTGACTAAATACTCGAGTATTTACCTACCTATGTACAGAGCAATGACGCGGAGTCGAGAGTCCGAACACGGTCACTTGAACCACACAATGAGCGCGCGCATGGTAAACTCGGCGAGCGACAGACGTACCGAGAAGCGGCAGCGCCGTCCACCGTTGCGCACGCCGAGCGTACGGCAGATAACAGTTGCTGAATATTTCCAAGGGAAGGACTGGGAAGGATGAGTAGTCGAAGAGACAAGTCGGCAGCATGGAGCTCACCTCCACCCACATCGCCCAGCCCAGAGCGGATATCCCGCAAATGGTGCACAGCCGCTCACTTGGTAAGTACGCTGAGTCGCGAGCCCGCACACGATATCCTGAGCACATCGTGAGTGCGACGGGCACCGGGCAAGCGCAGGATGTACCGAGGGGAATCCGCCGTATCCGCGCATTATTCGGCGCCGCACGTGGAGAGTGCGGGGGTTACCTGCTGCTGAATGCTTCCTAGAGTTGAGCCACTAGATGAGTATGTCGTGGGTGCAGCGGCAACTCGGTGAGCGAAGGACATACCAGGGAAAAGCGGCAGCGCGTCCGCCGTCGGCGTTGCGCATGGAGCCTCAAGCATGCGAGCGCTTATTATGTGTCTGCTCGCGGAGTTGCCAGCACACGCTCAGCGCTCACTGAGTCGGTGGGTGGAAGTTCGTAGAGAAACGCAGGATCGGGGGGCTCGCCGACAAAGGATATCCACGCGGCGGCAGATGGTGCGCAGCTGATCGTCTCACCCTCTCCCGTGCGCCTGTGCGAACACCGAACGCACGAGAATCTGCCTGGTGGAAACGGTAGGTAAGTGGCAAGCGCGCGCGGACGGAGAATGCTCGTGGCGTTGGGAGTTGGGCGCGGCAGTGAAGCGGCGGGCGGCGCACGAATTACACGCAGAATCGTCGCAGATAGTCGGGTGGATGATGGCTGAATCGTGAGGTTGGCGTCGTGGGCAGGCGTCGGCGCAGCAACCGCGCTCTGTGCTTGATAAACCCGAGTATCATACTAACCTCGTGGTCACATCGTGCGTCTGTCGTATGACCGAAAAGCTGCACCAGGGGCTAGAGTCAGAGATTTGGAATAGAAGACGTGCATCGGGACGTACCAACGACAAATCGTGCCACCAGCAAGAAACGATACGGCCAATATTGGTTACTCACACCAGCGCGCCCGGGACGTCGATGGCGAGGGCGGTGCCCGCAGTGAATGGAATGCGACCGACGAGGGACCTCCGCGGAGACGGGATGTATCTACGAGCTGATTAGCATGTGACCAGCAGCGAAACCGGGCTTTACACACCTGGAATTCGTATTTCAAGTCGTCCCTCTAAACGCGACGATTTCTATGGGACGATAGGTTCGTGGTCCAGCACTGCGACAGGCATTTAATTGGCTTGAGCAAGGAACGGAGCAGAGAGATTGAGAGGACGTGCCAGAACGCCCACACAGCTGATGGCACACATGGTGGATGTGCGACAGAAGGCCGGAGGGAATGGGGAGGGTGGTTCTGCGAGGAGTGAACGAGTTCTCCAGAATGAGAAGCGGAAATATTGAGTGCTTTGAGCCAACAGACGAGGATTAGACACAGCACCGGCGGCAGAGGATGAAAAGGAGATCGAGAACAGAGGATGGGCGAGGAGAATCCACCCTAATCCGCTACGCAAAGAGAGTCCCCAGTCTGGGGGCATGCAATTTGTGAGCCCCGAGAAAATTCCGAGGCGTCAGTTTACACATTCGCGAACCGTGGACATGGTAGCAGAGAAAGAGGTCGCACATGTTTACGCAAGCTTGGCGCCTGATCGCCGCTTCGGCTCCTGCCGCCACTCTCTCTCTCCCAACTCTCATAGCTCTCCATCGTGGCATCGCCCCAAGGCTCCAAAAAATGCTCGAGAAAATTGCTACTCGACTGCCTAGAATACAAGCTGTCCAAGATGGCTGTTGACGGCTGTCCAGTGCCTACGACTCCATCTGAAAATTTCAAGACACCTGGATCATACATGTGTTCCCTTTCTTCTATGTATCTCATCCAAGAATAGGGCACCCTATTCCGTTATCCTATAGGCTAAACAACTGGCGTTACCAATAAGGAACCCAAACACTGAAAGCGAAGAGCTCAGCTAAGCGGAGGGACATGGATGGGAATAGTTACCTAAGATATGGACGGAGACCCTAGCCTAAAGATTGCTGCACGCGATACTGGAGCGGGCATGTTTCAAGTCAGCGGTTCGCGATGATTGCGAAGAGGAGCCCCGTAGTCGCTGTTGAATTAAGCGGAGCGCTACTGGGCACATCACGGGAATCGTTTGCCTGTAGTCCACATGGGTCTGGTTAATGCGAGCAGCTGGAATGGAAATAGAATAGGGATACTCGACCAACCTGCATCAAATCTACAGAGTAGGCATTAGAATCAGCCCACTAAACCGAAGAAAAAATTGCACGGACGTACCTATGTCGATGATACGTCGCGCCAGCACCAATTAGTCTTTTCGAGATCGTAGAGCCCTAATATTGCGGCGGCGGAGCAATCCGTAAGTGGGGAGTGGTGGTATGCGCGAGATAGTGACGAGAACTGCCAGGAAAATCCCTGGTGTGCCAAGACGAACGAGAAGTGGAGGTGACTGGTGGAGGGGTTAAATGAGAGATGAAATAGTAATATTCGAAGCACCTGGGGAAAAGTACATAGGAAAGAACTACGCAGAGTTTGCGCGCAAGATGTGAACAAAAATTCTGAAGACGCACTGATAGCTCCGTGCTAAAATTCGTGCACGCAATACAAAAACGGGCGCAGTTCAAGTCAGCGGCGCGCAGTGTCTCCAAAATGGAGACCCGTAGCCGCCGTTGACTTGAGCGCGTCGCAGGCGCACTTCACGGCGCCTAATTCGGCACGACGCGAGAAAGGGACGAAGAGGGCGAGGGACAAGCGGAGGGTGGGGGAAAGTAGAATGGGAAAGGGGCAGAGAACCACACACCCAAGGCGACCAACATGGGTAGACACAATAATCAAACATAGGGCGCAAATAAGATTGTGCGAAGGCACCCAGGTCGCCGATAACTCGCACTGGTGGGCTCTACACCGTTTTTAAGACCGCAGAATCGGAATATTGAGTCAGTGGAACGGTCCGTAAGTGAGGAGTGGTGGTACACACGAGATGGTGACGAGCGAGCACTTCCGAGGACATCCCTTGCATGTTGAGATGAACGGGAGGGGTTGGAATAGGGATGAGATAGTAATATTCAATGCGCCAGGAGTAAACTACGAAGGGAGTCACAAAAAATCAGCAGCATTGGCGCAGAAGCGAATAGACAATATATAGACGTACCCTGGCGGCCGAGACATCGTGTCGATAGGTGAACCGCTGGTACCGTGGCCGCAGAGTGCGATCACCGCGTAGGCGAAACGAGCAGATAGCGGGGTATCGCAGGTTGCGCGAGGACGCGGAGACAGTGACGAGGGAGCGGGTTTGAGGGCAGTAAGAACCGGGATCCAGATGGGGGTGACTCGAGCTCACCTGTACCAAGACAGGGGTAACTGTGGAGAATTGGGGTGGGGCCAAACGGATTAGTCGCAAAAAGGGGGAATATATGCGTATATCACGCACCTGGACTGCTCGGTATGTCCAAAAACGGTTTTACACCTGGTGTACACATTCCTCCCTCGATCTTGCGATGACAGCGACAGAGGGATGGCCGAAGGCGCAAGGGGCCGGCGCTCTATGGCAACGATGCGTTGGCGTGCAGACGGCCGCATGGGAACGGCTTCTAGCTTGGATCCACTTGAGACGTGTACAGGGGGTCAGGCCAGCAACGACGGCGAGTTCGTGGGAGCGTAGATGCCTGCCAGACGACGGACAAAAGAAAAGACGCAGGGAGACGAGAAGCATCATGCTCTGCCTAGTTTCGGGCACAGGGAAGTTGGAATGGGAAAGAAGGACAGCCAGAAAGGTCAAGTACACTGTGCGAGTTCGTGAGGGGCTTTAAACAGCGGAAGGCCGAGATTCAGTCTGAGGGAGGGTTCTGATGAGACGAAGCTGCGGAGGGTGGTGGCGCGGAAATGGAACACGTAGACAGAGCGGTAGACGAAGATGGAGACTGCCAAAAAGATCCAGTGGGTGATGTGGGGCGGATAATGTAACAGACAGCAGAGTGGCGGGGGCATAACAGTGCCACACATCGCGGCCCGGCCCACTTTGCCGGACGTTGCCGGGGACGCATTGGCGGCGCGGGCGAGGACGGGTAGTTGGGGGCGACAGCCAACGACAGCGCGCTGGCGTACGTGTGGAGGCCGGTCCCTGGGAAGTGGAAAGCGCGGGTGCACACGCCCACTGTAGAACGAGAAAGTACTACATATAAGTGTTTAGGTACTATTTTGCCTATTTTAGCACTTCAATGAACAGCAGAAGGATTCCATCTCCAGTCAGTGTATCACCTACCGAAATTGGTAGCAGCACTCCAAGACCCGGACAAAAGAGGAGATTAGTTTTCCCAATCAAGCCGTAACGGTGCAATGATCAGTTTCGACTGCATTGTCTGGTGATTGTTTCAATAACCGGGGATATTGTGAGGCATATTTGGCAGCTTTTCTGTATTGAACGATGTTTACTATGTTCACATTGAAAGGGCACTTAAACGATAGGATGACCGTGCAAATGAGATGCATGGGCACTTTGGGGAGCCGAAAAGCGCGCAGCTCGAAAGAAGAAGTCGCATCAAGAATTGTCAGCCTCCGGCAGCAGAAACCGCGGCTGCCGGAACTGCCGGCGAAACGAAGTCCCATGCTTCTAGTAATTGAAGAACCGCGCTCGCGGGGCCCGATCAGAAGAGTCTGGGGAAAGAATCGCAGGTGGGATCCTCTGAGTTATTAGTGTCTTAACGTTGAAAGTCCAGTGGATGGAACCAAAATAACCGTATACGACGGGCTCCTAGGAGAAGAGAAACGGGAATCATGTTCTGGTACAACACACAGCTCAGATCGCGCAATCATTCGCGCGTAATTTGGCAAAATAAATATTGTTATTGACTTCTGTCGTACAACCCCCCCCCCCCACCCCGAGTTAACGTCGGTGGGATATGGCGAGAAGAGGGAGATCCGGGGGAACAAATGTCATGGTACCCTCGCATCCATCCGATGGCCGAATAAACGCCAAAGGAATAATAAAAGCGAACTAAAAAGGCTCACAAATTGCCCCTCGAAGATATACGCCCACCCCTTGTCCCTGAGCTAGTCCCTAGGATCATTTCCTGCGTTTCGGGGGTCTGAGGTGTGTGTCAGTGATAATAATGAAGCAGGAGGGGAATACGGAGTGCAGGCGGGAGGTTGGCAAAAAGAAGAAAGGCGGGTGAGCGCCAAAGAAAGATTAGACGTCGGGCGACACGCAACAAGTTCCATCGCCCCTTTTGGCGTCGATGCCCGCGGCCGCCACCCACCAACCTAAAGAATCGAGTCCCACGCAGTCGAACCCCACCTGCCTCCCCTCCTGCCAAAAAAAAAATTTGCCCCACGCGCCGGGGGGGCCGCATACATTCCTCACCACGAATGGGAGAAACAATCCAATAATAAACGTCCCACAAAAAGGAAGAAGAAACCAAATAATAGGGAGAAGAAGGAAAGAAGGAACTAACCTGTCCCGCCCACCATCCGTCCAACTCCTCCCGCTTCCCGTCTGCTCGTCCGCGGATATGCAGACGTCGTATTTGCTGGCGAATCAATAATCAGCAAATAAATTCAGTGAATACGATCGTGGGCGCGCAAAATTAAAATTTGATTTGGTTAGGAGGAAACGAAGAGCTGGTCATAAAGAGGAAGAATCGCAAGAATGAATGCGCAGACATCACTCAAAAAAAGCGCATGGTGAAGACGATAGACGAAGGCGCAAGCCACTATTCAAATGTCCAAACCAAGCATAAAATACAAACAAAACAAAGACAAAAATTAAAGAAAGAAATGAAGAAACAACGTACCCAACGGAACTGGTGGATTTCCGCGCAGAGTTCTGGAATCTCGACGACACCACGGTCCGAGCTGCATATATGCTGAAATAATGACCCGCGCGCGGTCCCCAACAGCAGGCATTGTATTTGTCAGTGAATGAGTATGCGCAAAACGAAGACATTTGATTGGATTGAAAACGGGGAAACGAAGATTTGACTGGAAGGATGAATGGAATAAGAGAATGAATAGTCTCACCAATGACCAGACAGCAATAGTCGCGCCGATGCCCGGTTAGTCAAAAGTCGTGCACGGCGAAAATGACACGGAGGCACACCGACATTCAAACGTCCAAACCAACAAAGGATGGGGAAAAAGCAAAAGAAGGAAATAAGAAAATAAATGAAGAAACAGCACACCTTTCGAACGCGTTGTACGGCAGCTGCTGGATAAGAAGGGGTCCGCCTGCGTTGACGACGGGGGAGGGCCTGCGGGCGAGGAGTGTCAGTTAAAATGGAGGAACACACACCCAAGAATAAATCCCACCCCGCCCGCCGTATGACGTGCGCAACTCCGTCACAACACAAAGAGGGGAACCAACGAACCTGATCAGAACTCCTCCCCCCCGCGCCTTGCCCACAACATACCCTCCTCCACTGCGCTCAAAACAATCTCCCGTTGGGGCCTGCGCACCGCGGTAGATGACGCAGGCACCACAGGCCGCACTCTACCAAAAACCCGAATGTTCCACTCCAGCTCCATCACCTGCCGCAACAAAGGGGAGATCCGCGGGCGGAGGGGCTAGCGGGAGGTGAGGTCCATATTTCGGGAGCACTGGAGAGGTTGTGGGAATACAGGGTGCGCGGACTACTCCCTCCTTCAGCAGATGGCGGAGTGAGAGATCCAGCGCGGGGAATGGGCGGAGAGCACAGTGCGATGGGGAGAAGAGCAGCGGGAGACGGAGTGCGCGGAGATATGGAGCGAGATGAAAAAGGGAGAGGATGAGCGGCGCGCGCAGCATGCGGAGTGGTTCTCCAGCTCTTCGGCGTTTGCTGCTTATTCATATTTGGCTTTGCGCTTCAGCGAGGGGTTTGCTAGTGTTGAGCGTACAGGCGGTGTGCATGGTTTGGTACGTGCAGAGTGGGTTGGGTATGAGTAGGAGGATGGACGGACGGCGAAGGTAGTGCTGGTCAAATTGAAAGGGAAGAGAGCCTTCAAGAGACGGAGGCGGCACGTGTATGGCCAAAGACGCCACAACAACAACGCGCTTTTTCCCAGCGCTCAACTCTGAGTTACCGCCGACCTGTCTGGCTTACACCCTTGTTAAAACTTGTGTTAAACCAAGTCTGTGAGGATGTAATTAGAGCAGAAAGGGGGGCCGGTAAAAATGGCGCAGTGTTGACCAAGTTGGGGTTAACGTTGTATATGGCAAGGCTGAGGGTGCTTAACTCATAATTCAAAATTATTTTTGGTCGAGTCATTAGCGCACCGTGAACGCTGAGATTCAGATGCAAGTGGGAGCCTTAAATTGTATTCAATTTCATTCAAGATGCAGCTTACATGCATGAATATAATCCTTGAGTCCAGTGTTTCAAAATTAATGCTCGAACCAAGTGTATGAGATTGTCAAATTGTTGAGGCCATTCACTGAGCTGATTTTTTTTTTTTGCAATAGAATGTGGTTTTCAGGCTTCTATATATGCAACCAGCCTTGAAGCTTTAAAGTTTCAAGACTTCGGGAGTATGTATGTTTCTACGCACATCTGATGGCTGACTCTCCTTCGGGTGACCAATTGCACCAAGCAACTTTGGAACCGGACCTCTTTTGCCCATTATTTCATATTCTTTTCTCTCTTACGCGATCGGTTCCTCGCACCACGGGACAGGCTAGCACGTTATCCTCTACCCTCCTTGCCACCCGCGTCCATTTCGTCCTTCCCTTACCCTCGTATTCAACGGCGTATCTTTATCAACATTTTTTCTTCTCCTCTCTTGACGTTGCGCACCCCAATTCTCCAAGCACAATTTACGAGGCGCTCCGAAAAGGGCGGGCCGCAGCCACTCCGGAGTTCGACGGGCACATCTATGGTCTGCACAATAATAATTCGTTCAATCCATACATAACCTACTGCGGTTATATGTGCCTATTCCTCCGCGCTGCACAACACTCGCCGCACTCAATGCACTGGGCAGGATTGGGCTTGATGGGAATGTATATGTTACACCCATTAATATTGCCCCAGAAGGAAAGTGGGCGGGATAGCGCCACAAATAATAATAATAATGTAGAAATAGAAGCTCGAGGCAACTTCGTGTAGTAGCGTAGATGCGACCAAATACTTAATTAGCTCCAATTAAGTTCTAGGCGGCTGAGACCGTTTTTGGCACTTAAGTCATATTACATCTTAAGTTCTGCGAATTAATATTTGTACCCTACCTACATACAATATCTTACGGGGGTCTTCCTGAACTTGAGTTTCCTCAGGTCTGAGTTTTTATCACTCAAGCTCTGGTCATAAACTTAAGATCACATAGAAGTCTAAACTGGACATATAATCAATCAACTACCTAAGTTGCAGAAGAGGTTGAGAAGAGAACTTCAGTTCTGCCCGTGGACTTGAGTTCGTGCAGAACTTAATTTCTACTGCAAGACATGTATCAAATTTAAACAGTCAAAGAATTAATGGAATACTTAAGTTTTGACCAGACTGAGGTCTGTCTTCAGTTCACAGCGAACTTAAGTTCCGGAAGGTGGCATGAATCCCTGATATCGCTGATGACATTAATATTGAGGAAAGATGAAGGACGCCACACAGTACCTACCTCTGGCACGGATAGTCAATACTGTGGACCTATTGGGTTGCATCATTAGTTCCCGACTTTATAAACGCGAAGAGTGGCATACTGGAATGCCACCGGATGGCAGCAACCCACTGACATCAGAGGTCTGTCAAAGGTCAATACAACTGCTTGCACAAAGCAAATAATGGGATCAAGTGTTGAGGAGAAGAGAGAAGAGGTCATGGAAGTTAGAGCAAAGTCGAAGTGATATGTCATGGCGTGTTTGGCGATCTCAGCCACCCTTTGTGATTCAGTAACGTCATGCGTTACTCATTCACTTCTCTCTTCTGACCACTACCCACCAACGCACTGAACGCGCCATGACCGACCAGCTACCTGGCCCGGGACAGGGCACCACTTATGCCTGCCTCCGCTGGCCAATGACACCTTTGTTGGCAGTTGGAAACTTGTGCCACCCGCTGACATCATCAGCCTGACACCGAACGAGGAAGAATGAGAAGGGAAACAGAATGGAACAACAGGTGAGTGATGTCTTGTCTCTTGCCTGGGTTATTTCAACTGACTTGCTCCACAGCTCCGTCGTGCACACCTCGTCAACGGCCCACCCACGTATGTGTTATTTCCGTGTCCGCACATCATGCACGTCGATGCTAAAGCTGTATGGGACTTGAGTAGCATGGAGTGATGGACGAACTTCAGTTGCGCTGAATTAAGTGGAGCGGGACTCTCAAGTCAGGCAGAAGTTGTGTACAATAAATATATCTTCTTAAGTTCTTGACTACACTTAAGTCCACACCGTGCAACTCAAGTTCTATAAGGGGGAAGAGGAGCTGGTTTGTGGGGGTACTAGTAGTACAGTGTGAGGTATGCGGAACTTAAGTTCTCTCACAACTTAAGTTCAAAATACGGTCTGAACCGCCAAAACTTAAGTAAAGCTAATTTTATTTCATATGCGACGAGCACCGGAACTGTATTCCACCCGCGCAGGCGTCACGCAGGCGCACGCGCACACGCAACCGCGGTCGACATGACCAACACATGCATGTGCCTTCCACAAAATGTGTTCTCACAAAAAGCAGAAAGAATAGTGCCGCCAAAAAGAGACCCCGCGACAAAAAGGGCCGACAAACGAATACATAAGGGACGACAAAAAGAAGAAAAAAGAAAGGAACGACTTACTGCTCCCCTGCCCTGCATCTGTCCAGCTCCGAGTCGCCCGTATGCAGACATACCTGTGGCCAGAGAAAGAAATGAGCTCACAATTTCAGTCGGTATGCGCAAAGCGAAGAATTAATTACCCGAAAACGACGAATTCATTTATATAATTCGAAAAATGTGACTCTACAAGGTCGGCCAGGTGCTAGAAGTATTGGCAAGTTGGCAAGACCGATCTCTCCACTTCATGATTTTTCATGCACTTCTTTATTTTCCTTTTAGACCTTATTTTATCTGAATTCCTTCCTTTTCTCCATTCAAAGATTATTTTATGGCATTTACCACCATTTTCCTCGCCTTGCTCGCAAAGGAAAATGTTAGCATTTTCTCGGATTAGAAACATAGACATTATCTTGGATGTTCAAAGAAGCCTCTCACTGAGGCCAAAATTGACGCAGGTGGGAAGTGCAACTGACGGTGCAAATGTCCGAACTGACGCTGCGAGGCGCTGGTTTGTCGTCGTTGAGAATCGGCGCAGTAACGCGTTTGTGACGCTGTGACATTGACATTCAACTGACGCTGATTGACGTTGCAGAAGATTTTGTTGCATATTGTCTAAAGCCTCATCGCCAACTATCTGCTTGTATCCCTCCTTTAACGATGTATCGATGACTCAAGTCGATGCCCCCCAAGATGGGGAGGTCGAGGACGGCACTCAAATTCAGCACCAAAAGTCAAAATGAACTGACGCAGACGGACACGTTGCATGCGTCAAATGTCAGTGCAGTGTCAAAATCCCTTTACCTCTCATGCAACCAAGAGGTAATTTTCTACTCACGCACCGCCCGCAAAAGGTGTGGTCTCGCCATGAGCCTTCTCCCGAGCCAGGCGGCAGGAGTCGACTGCTGATGTTAGATGCGCATCGATGCTGCCTTCACCGAACCATTTGGGATACATCATGAACGTTGAACGTTGGGCACCTGCCTCACATTTTTGAGCCCGGATCCATCGGCGCACATTACGTTTCGAATGCGAAGCTGTCGGCATTCCCTTAGCACTGACGGTGCTGCGACCTATAAGGGAGCGGATTGCCCCAGGACCCACACAATCCCCCACCATGTCATTGACTCAACTCCTTCTTCGTGTCACTCTCATCGCCGCTCTGGCCGCCGCCTGCCTCGCCGTCGACAACGTACCCCCAATTTCTCCCACGCGCACCCGTTCCCGCGCTGCCCCCGCTGTCACCACTCCGCAATGCAACCCTCAAGATTGCAGGGCCGAATGTGGGAGTGGGTGCGGTGGCGCGTGTGAGCGAAGCGCCTCAGGTGCAGTTGTACGTGTACTTCTGGCTTGATTCCGCTCTCGACGCTTACACGGATTGCAGGCGTGTTTCTGCGATTGCTGAGTCTGGTTCCACTACATACTACCATACGGTACGCTCCAAAATCTTTCTGCACCTTCCATGTAATTAATATTCACAGGGTCGGTTCGGACTAATCGAACATGGTGCGATGGGACTAGGACATTATTCGAGGCTTCATGTTGCCTGACAGGGTGCACCTACATGCTCATCTTGGCCAATGTACTGGCTTCTTTGCGTGATTTCTTTTGCATCTGTGCCAAGGCATCCAGCGCACATTCCAGCTTTTGTTCTCTCCCACAATTTCCACATGATGGTGGGAGCGAAAGAGACGACGTGGCAGCGCTGATCACCGCGGCGCGGACGGATGGCGGCGCCACGCAGCGGCAAATAAACGCGGCGCGAGTGTGGTGCGGACGGAGCGAGGCTGGAGCGAAAATGCATTGGGCCAGCGCAAGGAGTGGACGTCGGGAATATCGGGCGGAGGGCGGCAGCAGCGGCGGGCAGAGCTCAATCAAAAGTCGGATTTTGTCGGTGGGATTTGGGATTTGCGCCGGCGAAGCGCAGCGTGGAATGTGTGGTTCCACTGGAGGGAAGCGCTGAGGGGCGACGAAGCGTCGGGAGGAGCCGGGAAGCAAAAGCTGGCGCCAGCGAAGCAAAAGGGAAAGAGCGCGGTCGGAACCGGCGTTGTCAGAGATATAGGGGTTGCTTCGTGGGAGGCGCACGGAGCACCGCTAGGGAGGACATAGGGGGTGCCGGATTCGTCGGGGATGCGCCGTGCGAGGAGACGAAGAAGTAAAATTCATCCAACAGAAGCGTCAAATCTTTGAATATTTTTTCAACTCTTTGCATGTGAACCTACCTACCTACCTCCACTTTTGCTCCGAGTCGCCCTCAATTACAATGCTATGTTGGTGCGGCCATAACGCGCTCCTCCTATGATCACGTCTGCCCTCAACAGGTTAGCGCACACAGGTGAAAGAGAAGGTCCGGACAGGTGGCTCAATGCACCGGATGTACGTTTGCACCTTCAAAAACCACGCAGCCTGCCTTTTTCACCCTTTTCCATCTTGCCGCCGGCGGCCTTTGCATGCATTCCAATGAAAGCGTGGTCCTAAAGTAGAGGCCTGGTTAATTACAGCTCTTTACGAAAGTAATGATAGAATAAGAAAGAACAGCTTCAACACTCCGACTTTCTTGGCTCATTTCTCATCCTATTCTCAACTGATTCCCATGATTCCATGTGCTTTCGAAAGCGGAGAAGCAGAGCTTCCATCCCATGCCCAATACCCCCGAAAAAAACAGCGCATTTTCCGATCTCAAAATTTCCGCAGCCTGTTTTGAGCTGGAAGTCCAAACCCTCTGTTCTCAGTCATTTCTAATCGTGACGCACTGAGCAATGGATTATCAATGAGAAATATTTGAAGGCAGCCACCGTTGTAGGCAACTACATCAAAAGTCACAAAAAATTTGTAAATTGTATGTAAAAACCCTGTAAATACACGTAATTACTGGACAGTATATCGCCCATACAGGCCGTCACTTGCAGGCGAGTCGAAAGGCCGGTGAAAGTGGGTAGGGATGGGCACCAAAGATGCGCCGGACATTCGATATAGACGAATCTGGGGTCTTCGATCCGTAAAAAGGAGCCCCTGCATCACTATCAGCCGGTGGGCAGGCAGTTGACATACGGTGCTTCCGATAGTTTCGTCAGAATTCCAGACAGATGGGTGCGGATAGAAAGCCATTTCCTCACATATTCAATTGCAAGGTGTCTTCCGAATGTAAGATAGATGAGCGTGGATAGAGAGCCTTTGTCCGACGTATCCGGTTGCAAGGTGGCAAGATGCAGGCCGTCACTTGAAGGCGAGCGGAATGGCCGGTGCGACTGGGTACGGATGGGCACCAAAGATACGCCGGACATTTGATAAAGACAAATATGGGCTCTTCGATTCGTAAAAGTAGCTCCGGCGTCATTATCTGTTGGTGGGTTGGCGGCTAAACATCCAGGCACTCTTCATTCCATCAGACTGGATTGAAAAGATTGAGAGAATCTCAGGTGACTTATCGCTGTGCTAAAAATGCTGTATTCGAGCTCCCCGTGTTCTAGTGAGATAAGCCGCCTCTAAGCTTTCTGGCTGGGGCGGGCGCGGGCGCAGCGTCCGCGCCATCTTCGTCACTTCGTTACTTCGCCTAGGGTTGCGAAAGTTCGTGATCTTGATGGAAAGCTGGGAAACCTCGTGAGTTGCGCTGGACTTTGGTAAACTTCATCACTTCCTCTACGCTCTCAGTATACACACTGGGAAAGCTCATAATTTGGATCAAGCTCACATGGGAGTGACCGTGCGGACGAATTAACTCTTGTTTCAGAGTCTACTTGCTTCATTCACTCGACCTGTGCTCGTCCCCGGTTCGAAAATATCGACCAAAATTTAACTGACACTTCTGATGATTTAATATGAGGAAATTACTGCCCACATGATACAATGTTGAAGGAGAGATTGTGTTCGATTTCTGTTGAAAGAATGTCTGGATCGATTCTAAAGCTGAGGGCCTCCTAGAATTAATCTACTATGAACGGGCAGCGGAACTCAGCTCCCCTCGACCTTGATTGATGGGCATACGGACCCAGAATAAATATCCGTTATATACATTGACCTTGGAAAAATTGGCATCCGATTTGCACTGTTGCATAATTGATCTACTCTAAATGATTCCTGGATAAAGTGTTGGTCCTGGCAATTAATTGTACATGTGGCGGTTCAAGAAACTGTATTTGAACCATTAACAGGAGAGGTAGAAATTTGAACATCTCTCCAGTTACTCTCTGTGCTCATGGTTTTCAGTCGGCGTAAGTACAATTGATGTCGTGTATGTAGTTATGGGACCCGCTAGGTTCCTTATTGACGGTGCAAATACACTTCCTTCCTTCCTTCCTTCCTAGGATTTTTTGAAGCGAAGCATGGAAGTTGATCTTGCCGACGTTTGGGTTTAGCGTCCTAGGGAATGTAAGATTTTCAAAAGGAGGCACATTGACCATGAGACTCGACGGTGCTCTGGCTCCGATGATTCTGTGGTCACGAAACTATGTTTGTCGAAGCACAGAACGGTCCTCCCTACAGCAGATGTGATGACGTTGATCGCATCGTGTGACACTGATGGTTACTGTGACAGCAAGATATAAGTAGTGACGGTAGAATACAATGGAAACCACCTGAAGAGAGTGAAGATTGCTCAAGGAGTCAAGTTTGGGCAGTAATAGAGCCAGAGGAAAAAAAAAGAGAGGTTTGTCGAGGTAGGTCTACAGACGTCGGCCAACATAGACCAACATAGACCCACCTATACCAAGGTGTGACTATGTCACATAGCCCGCCAAAGACCCGGCTCGCCCCGATTGGGGCTATGTGGCCTAGACCGGGTCGGTCTAACCGGATAGCCAGACCTAGGCAGACTGGGTTTATTTAGGGCCGGAACGCAGTGAGCATCATAACATTACTCAAACATTACTTCCTGTCGGAGGAAGGTGGGTCGCACTTTGGATACAAGTGGGTTTCCTCAAAACCATTCCAAAGTCGTGTTTTTTTTTCGTGCTTTCGGGGCATATGAGATGGTATATCGCCCATATCCGTGGTCCGATGGACTCGTCCGGGCGGGGCGGAGCGGATCGGCGCAGATCGCGTGCGGCGGACCGCGGCGGTGGAGAACCTCAAGGGAAGAACGCCGGCCAAAAGGGATGACATAAGCCTAGACGAGGACAAACATGACTACCTACGCCACGCCACGCCCGCATCGCCACACGGGGGCGGCATCCGCCGCCACCACACCGATTTCCTTGCGGCGAACGCCACTGGGCAGGAAACCGCTAAACTGCCCAAATTTCGACATTATCTGACTTCAGCCGGGGTCAGTCATTCTCAAACCTCAGTTTTTTTTCTCGGCGGTGTCGGTGACTTGTTTGTTGCCTTGGAGCAATGGTTCAAGCTTTCCCCGATCAGCAAGTACGTTACCCTCTAAGCGAAGGGCATGTTATATTGTTGCCTCAGACGTTACCCATCCTTTCATGGCTCAAGTTTTTGAGACAGGTTATCAATATTGCGGTACAAATATCAGACTGAGTGGATTTCCGATAAGGAATCATCAAGTCTTCCCTACATGAGGCGGGACGTGGAAACGCTCCTGCAAAACAATATAGCTAAGCACCATCATCAAGATTCGAGCCCTGGGATCAAGGCCGCCGTGAGGCGGGAATGTCGGCGACTCCAGGTATTCCTCCAGCTGATCTTTAATGCCAGACCAGCCGATGAACCCGAGATGTTCAACCTTCTCCTGAGTGATGCGGGCTTTGAGATGCTTTTGAAGAGGTAAAAGCGTATTCGGGACGGCGGGTGGACCGGATGGAGGCGGATTAAAATGGACCTTCTTGCGATAATAGACCTCCTCAGTGATGAACGGCTTGGCTGCCTCACGCAGGATCCATTTTTCGACAAGCGTCCATTCACTTGACTCATTTTCGTGAACCGGCATGATTTTCAAAGACCTGCAGCAAAATTGATCAAACATGCCCTCAACAGACTGGAGCCAATGTTGGTCACGCACGGAGGCAGATTTTGCACATATTCAACAAGGTGATGATCCAAGAATGGTGGACGACTTTCAAGGGAATTTGCCATGTCCGCGCGATCTCCCGCCGTGCTGAGGATCATCCTACCGAGAAGAGTCTTGGTGATGACATACTTTTTTGCAGTGAGAAACATCCAGGATCAGAGTTCAGAGACATACCAGGGAGACATTCAAACTATGCCATTTCCCCATCACAGAATTATGACGGACGATCGGCTCAATGCCTTCCTCGGCGCACCGCACGACGTCGGATCCACCGGTGTGTTCGAGTACTTCGGACAGGAAAGTATCAGCATTCTTGGCGAGCAGGCTCATGGGTGCGAGATGTGAGGTAGTCCTTAGGAGGGGACGCGGGGCGTTGAACTTGGGAGCAGCCTTTTCACCGACCGATGCAAAGAGAGGTCCAGCGCCAACCGCGTACTTGGCTGATAGGGCAACACGTTCGGCTTCGGACGGCAGCGGTATGCCCAAAGCTTCGCCAGCAGGGTCTGCATCGCGGAGGTAGTCGAGCGCGAAAAACGCGTAGCCGCCAAATATTTCATCCGACCCTTCGCCAGAAAGAACTACCTGTCGAAGCGATGCTCAGCTCCTCATTAATGGAAGGGTATTAAAAGAGAATACCTTGTACCCCGCCTCATGGACAGCCTTGGATAAAAGCATCTTCCCTGCAGCGTGGAAAGTTACATTGGGCTGCTCAGAGTGCCAAATGCTCTGTTCAAGAACGTCGACTAGGGCGGCTTCGGTAGCGCTGACCATGTGGATTGCGGCCCCAATGTGGGCAGCCGCGCGAGCTGCGAGTGGCGATTCGTCCGTGGTGGGATCGTCTATTGAAATCAAATTAATACCTAGAACATACTATTTCCAGGACCTGGTCGTGAGCTCACCAACATATGCCAACGTGAACGTTGTCAACTTCGCTGCCGGATCTTGTTCTCTGAGCAGCTGCGTAGCAATTCCCGCGACAGCAGAGCTGTCGATCCCACCGCTGAGATACACGGCCAGCGGCACATCTGACCGAAGTCGCAGCCGGACGGACTCCACGAGGAGGTCCCGCACCGTCGAAATCATGTCATCCATCGTTGCACCCGGCACAATGGTCGGAGCCGGGAAGCTGATATCCCAGTATGAACGCGTCTCAATCTGTCCGGTCGCCCGACAGATGGCCAAGTATCCGGGAGGCAGCTGGATTCATTCGTGTCATATCAATCAGGGCAGGAAAATAAATCCCTACCTTCTGAACGCCTTGAAAACCGTGCGCTCGCCGCCGAAATCACCGCTATGCACGATACTGTCGATATCCCACTCCGCCTGCCAGCCCAGCCCCATGAATGCCTTCATCTCGCTGGCGAACATGATGCAACCTTTGAACGTGGTGTAGTAGAGCGGTTTAATGCCGAATCTGTCCCGCGCAGCGAACAGGAGTCGACGCTTGAGATCGTACAGGACAAACGCAAATTCGCCACGCAGATTAAGCAGCAGATTGAACCCATCTCGCTTGTATCTGTTGCACCGTTCCACGTCAACTCACGTTGGTTCTGAATGTAATTTAAGTTTTTGCTTACAATTGAACCACCAACTCAGAGTCAGATTGGGTCTTGAACGAATATCCCTGGCTATGTAACTCCGCACGGAGACGGTCATTGTCGTAAATCTCGCCAGTTACAACACAGTGCACGAGTTCATCCTCGTCGGAGAGGGGCTGCTGGCCTGTCGGAACATCGATTATCGAGAGCCTGGCATGACCCAACCCTGGAAGGAGATGTATAAGAGTCTGTGTGGTAAATAGAAACAATTAATTTTCCGCGAACTGACCAACATGAGCATCCGGCGACACATAGACACCATTGGAGTCGGGTCCGCGGTGCTTGATGAGCTCGAGGGAAGCATTGAGCTTGTTCCTCAGGTCGTGAGCAGATGGAGGATCGACCGAGTCTGAATAAAATGCAGATATGAGACCACACATCGGATTGGTGAAGGGCTGATGCTGGGGACGAAATTCCTCTCACCTTTTTATGGGTTATCTGATACAACGATCACACCTCCTGATATCGTTATCATATCAGATAAGATTGTTATCAGCCTGCCGAGCGTACGTGTCCTGTTGAACATCCTGAGCCGAAACGATCCTGAGAGTAAAGGAAGCTCGGCCTGGCGATGCGCATGGGCGCAAGACTCAAGAGATAAGATTGCTGATTCGATCCGGCTCTGATACAACGATCACACCGCCTGATATCGTTATCATATCAGATAAGATTGTTATCCGCCCGGCGAGCGTACGTGTTCTGCTGAACATCCTGAGCCGAAACGATCCTGAGAGTAAAATGTCGTCTACCAGGATGCGATTGGGCCCGGAATAATGGGATTCACGAGGTCCGGAACCTGCAAATGGTCGAAAGGGAAAAAGGAAACGAAATTCGCGTCATGGAGTGACAGCGGTTACAAGGATGTCGAGGCGAACAGTTAAAGCGGAGCAGGGCAATTGACTTGAGGCCCGACAGAACACCGTCCTTACAAATTTCCATCACGTTTACATTTGCCGAAAGCTAATGCACAATACAATGAATCGTAATGAGTACGACATCCAACACAGCAATGTAGCAGGCCAAAAAAAAATGACCCCAAAGTAGCGGGATGTTGGTCAAGAAAAAAAAGTAGCGGGATTCGAACTCGCGACGCGGGTTCCAAAAAGAGTAGCGGGATTACGACTTTCGCGACACTCTGCTTTTTTCATCATTTTGAACGTTCATAGTAGCGGGGAATGGGTCCAAAACGCGAATAATAGCAGGAAATTTGCATAAAGTTGAAAAGAAAGTGGCGGAAGATTAAAGGTGCAAATTTACTGCCATACGCCTGCGGCTAGAACATAACTGACGCAAAACCAAAAGCAAAAATGCAGCGCGCAATAGGCCCAGAAAGCACAGGAAAGCGTGGACGCGCAGAGACCTGAAGCAACAACCAACGCGTACCGCGCGCAACCACACACGACAACGCGCACGCGCACAGCCCAGCCAAAAAAAGCGTGGACGCGCAGAGACCTGAAGCAACAACCAATGCGTACCGCGCGCAACCACACACGACAACGCGCACGCGCACAGCCCAGCCAAAAATCCACTTCAAACCATAAAGAAACGAAATATGCAGGTCGATAAGCCCCGGATTCTCTCTTACCAGGTCCGAGATGCAGTATTTGTTGCCTGTGGTCATCCCACTGCTGGACACACCGCGCCAGTCTGTGTGTTTAGGGCGGTTTTTAGCAAGCGAACGATTAAGGTGGACTTCGGTAAACAAGGAGGAGTGGATGATAGATGGCAAGCCGTGTCGTCGGAGTTTGGGCCGTGTACAGAATCCGTACAACGCACACGGAATACGCATGACATACGGACCTCCGCACGTCGCTCCCAACCAAGCCAACACGTCCCAAAAAAAGCCCCGAGAAGCGAGTCCCAAAAAAATTTCGCCAACAAACCCGGGAAACGCACAGGAAGAACTGTAGCAGAAAAAGGAGAGTACCAAAGAAATCGCAAAAAAAAAAACGCGTATATATTTTCGGCACCTTGTCCTCCCACGGCCATTGTCCGCATATATATATGCGTAGTTCCTGCTCCGCCATGAGCGTTCGCAGCTAGTCTCCCTAGTCAGACCATAGACAAGATTATTTTTCTGAAAAAAAAAAAAAAGACAAAAAAAACCTTGTTATATGGTCTGCTTTTACTCGCGCTGGAAAAGCCGTAGGTCAGCCTTCCGGATTAGGCTTTTCCCAAAAAGGCGATTGATGCTTCCCACGCCCATCTCTTTCCTTCGCGTCGACGCGTATAAGCCACAGTCGTGCTCTTAATTCTCGGCAAGTCAAGAAAAGAATTGCATTGACTTCCTTGAAATCCTTTGTCAAATTGCCACACCTTTTGTGCCCCCATATGTGCTACCGGTCGCCCCGGCTGAGTGGCAGTGCTCGCAATTCACACGGTTATGGGGAGTGAATTTGGGCCAACTGCAAACTGCAATGGTATTTGAGTACTGGATTAAAGACAGTGAAGTTCAGATATTAATCTGGTGTTGGTCACTTTGCCTGTGGACGCGTCGAATACTCAGATCAATGAAGTCACGTGCTTCTGAAGCGCGACCTACGGCTAACTTATGTCATGTAAAACTAGACTAGTTCGCAGCAGTACATACTGCAATAAAATAAAAATGAATAAATAGTAGGATTCCGAGACAATTAGTGGGGGTCGGGGAACAAAGGACGATCGGCGAGAAGGAAGGAGAGCGGGAAGAAACGGATGGTGGATGGATGAAAATAGACGGAAGGAGGAGGGATGGAAGGAAGGAAGGAAGATTACGGATGTAAGGACAAGTTGGAAAGCACAATTGAGGATGGAAGAATGGAGGGAGGGTGATTCGTAGAACGGGAGGAAGAATGGATAGATGCGTCGAGGACGAGGCGGTTACCTTGTTGAAAAGGAGAATGGATGGATGACTCGGTAAAACGATGCGGGATGCGAGGGACGGACGGATGGGATGTTTCGGCAAATGGGAAGGGATGGAAGATGTAGAAGAATGGATGGGGGAAAAAATAATAATAGAACGGTCAGCGGCACAAACAAACAACATGTGTGTGCTTCAAACGAGACGAAAAAAATCAAATTAAATTAAAAAGAGCACGAATCAACGAGCCACGCAGGAAGGCGTGTTTCGCACACAGGTTCGCAAGAAAAAGCACGCAGGAAGGCGTGTAAAAACCTTGATAAAAGATAGGCCACACGCGGAACGCCGCCCGCTCAAGAAACCCCAAAAACCAAATCCACACCCCCCAAAACGAACTTGGCAAAAGGAAAAAAGAAGCGCGCTCACCTCCGTCGTGAACAGCACGTCCGCAGAGCACAGCAACTGCTGTCCATAGGGTACAAGTCCGTCGTGGAACCGGGCTTAGCGGAGGCGATGAGGACTGCAAAGATAATAACAACAGAAGCTCAGTGTGCGGTTGCGGGGAGGGAGAATGGGTGGAAATGAAGGAATGAGCGCAAGGAGGGGGGGAAGAGGTAGGGAGGGACCACCAAGCGAGTGCCTGCGTAGCGGCTGAAGAACAGATTCTTTGTGAAAACGGAAATATACCCCTCCAAAAAGAGGACGAACGCAGAGAAGGCAGGAAAAGTGGGTGCAGAGAAGGCAAAGAATGAACGAGCGAATAAATAAAACAATGACGCACATCCATTGTCCGTATTACCATTCTCTGCGAACCCCGCGCCCCGCCGGGCACAAATGCGCCCCCGCTCTGGTGCTCAAAAGTGTCTGAGGTGGGGTGCGGGGCGTGCTCGAACGGTGTGCTATCGTTCAAATTCAAGGCATCATCTGATTGTGTTTGCCGCAGGCACGAGAAAGAGCACCAGGGGCGCGATAGTTGAAAGCGACGCGCAGCTCGTCGCGGCCATTGGGGAGGGAGAGCGTGGGCAGGACGCCTGAGGAGAACTAGAGCGGGGGGTTAGCTTGGGGAGCAAGAGTACGGGGTGGAATGGAAGTACAATAGGAGGATACGACGAAAGTGAAAAGAGATATAATGACGCAACAGAATGTGAAGTGAAATAATGAGAATGAAGAAGGGAAAGGGGACGTACCTGTCCCAGTGTGGCTGCCCATTGGCCGTACACCACGCCCACGTCGCCGGGAATGTGCACGCCGCCGCCCTTGTCGATCTCCTCTACTGCGATCTCCGCTGAGTCCGCTTGCAGCTGTACACACTGTCAGCTCAACGCCCACTCACCCAAAAAGAAAGAAAGACAACATGCACCCTTTCCGCTGCCCTCTCCACCATCCTGTGAAAACACCGCGGGTCGCGCGACACCAGCTGATAGAACGGCGCCAAGTCGCGCAGGACCTACGCGTAGTCGTCCACCAAGCACGTCTTCTCGATTGTGTATACAAGCCACTTCTCGTAGTTGAGCGGCGCGGCGAGCCCGGGGCGCAAGGGGTAACGCGCGGACGCCTGCGGGAGGGTCTGCGGCTGGTGCGGCAATGATGTCAGCGTCGTCTGGTGGGGTATTGGGCTGCCGCTGTGCTAGTCCACGTCGGGTATTAGGGGCGCTGTGCCCGATGGTGGCCGCAAAGAATGTGATGGACGCCATCAGCGCAATATCTGCCGTGAGCTGCGGAGTGTTCTGAGAGCGGGGTACGGCGCGGTGTCTCGGATTAGGGACTAGCAGGCAGATGCAGGGAGCGCAGAGTTGTAGGCGCAGCATGTCGTCAAAGAGCATCCGGCGCCGACGCCAAAGCATCCGATGTTATGTCATGCCGTTACTGCGGACGCACCCCGATTCTCAAATGCCGCCGCTCAATCCGCCACCCGATCTCTCCTCTTGTGATTCGGACCAGGTAAACCCCTCCCTTGTGCTAGCCGCCAGCCAACCTCCGCCGCCGCCCCGCCCTCCATCTGCGTAGCGCTCGAAATCCTCGGCAAAACGAATCTCATCATCAGGAAATTTGTCAACTCCGTACTTGACCCGATCACGCTCGTGATCCGACATCGGATCCCGTTGGGCGCATCAGCGCTCATATGGCCTTACCAGCTTGTGTCAGATCCCAAGCTCCTCACGACTCAGTACCGGTGGCTTACCATCCGACAGACATGGGGTAAGCACATATAGGTACCTCTCAGGTTCATACCAGACGTCATGGAGCATCCATGTATTAATTGATTCAATACCTGCTTCGTGGCTGCTACGGCCAAAAATTTGGGCGCCTCCGTTCACTACATGAATAATAGGCTCCATAATGCCCTCAATTAGAGATTTTGGCTGGAACCACCACTCCCAGGGAATTTTACCTCAGTTCGTGCCAGTGAGGAATCTCAACTTGGGATCAAATTGATCCCATTCGCGCCTCTCACAAAATCTTGCTCAATCCTCCGATGGCACACAATCTGAAGAAATAAGTGGTCTCTATTGCATGCCAAGAATGTTGTCTGCATAACAGAATTTATTCATTTAACAGCCTCATAGAACAGCGCTTCATTTTTCCAAAAAGGCAAATACAAAAATAACAATATCTCCAGCGCGTCTCGCCGACTGCCTAGGTAAATTCTAGGGCTTATTTAACTTCGATCCTGTGATCGTCTCGCTCTAGACCCTATTCGCTCCACCTTTGCGGCTCTTGGCAAGCTTTGGGGCCGTGGTCTCGCTGTTCGCGCTCTTCCGTGCCAGCTGCTTCTTTTTCTTTGGTACCGTGTTCTTCCTGGGACTTAAATCTGCATCAGAGGCCTTTCTGACGAGGCTGCTACTGGCTTGAGGCTATGATAAATCAATGACTATTTACACTCCAAGCTGCAAAAAAATGGGACAAACTGCAGATGGTTTCTGGGGCCCCATGAGGCGCATCACATCCTCTTCGTCATCCTCCATATGTGGTCCATGCTTGTGCAGAAAAAGGCCGAGGGCCCTCTCGTATTCGGCCGGTGACCAGTCAGGCTTTGTCTCCATCCCCGGAGGAGAACACCCTGGGAACCTTTTCATAAACCAGTGTACATCCATCTCATCCGCCAGAGTGAGGCCAGATTCATCGGAGACCCAGCTCATTTTCGCCCAGTTGGCCGTTTCTTGACCAATTCGGCTGCGATGATATTGTTCCGTTAATAACTGACTCGGTCTATTCCTGGGTCGACATACCGTTCGTTTTTGACAAAGAACATTCGTACTTTCGTGGTGATGGTGGAGAGCAAGCTGATATCTGTGTGACTTCAAGTTTCGCAACATCTCATCATTTACACATTAAGGATAGTTACAAAGAGGCCGTGCCTGAGTACTAATTTCTAAAGACAATAATCGCTCGAAAGAGAGTTAAAATTAAAAGTCGGCAAATCCAGAGTCCACCCGTACATTCTCATCTTCCTCAGGTCCGAAGTCTTCACCGTCCTCGTCCTCCGGCCGGCGTTCACCTGGCCCTGCGTTCCCAGCACCCAACTCGCCTTCGTCATCGTCATCGAAGTCCGCCTCGGGCTCGCTTTCGTCTCCATCATCCTCGCTGCGTAGATCTTCCTCATTTTCACCCTCCGCATTGTCCTCATCCATCCCATCATCTGAATCCAGGTCATCTGCAGAGGAGACGTCTAGATGCCCAATACCACCGCCGAAATATCGCATTAACATATCCCTGTCAGCGAATCTGGTAGACCAAGAGTCAGCGCAAGAAAGAATTGAGAGAACTGAACGAGCGGCGCACATATTCACATGATAATTTGCCCAGTCTTCGGTGTCATCAGCGGCACGAGCAGCGGTGAAATGGCGCGTAGCGAGAAGCTCATTTGTTCTTCCTGCGGCGAAATCCGGAATGAGATGGCTGGCGCGAATAACTTCGGCGGGATCCAGGAACCCAAATGCATAGGGGTCAGATTCGGGAACGAATCCGACCTTCGGAAGTCGCCCGAGCCTGATTCCCGAGCGATGACCAGGTTCTGCACCAAGCCATCTGACCCAGAGAAACTCCATCTGCGCTGGCGATGTGGATCCGGTGGGTTTTACGAGAAAGACAGTGGCGTGGAATATCCCGAGAACCTGGCAATACCAATACGGATGCGCACCGGCTTCTGTCTCGGGTGAACGAACCATAAGGAAGGACTGCGTGCGTGGATTCAGAGTGTCCTGGTCCCGACGGACGTCGTAGGTAGTGTAATTGATTCGGAGAGTTTTGGTGGCGTAGATTTTGTTGCCAACAATGCGCACGGTGTTGCGATCGTCCACAGTAAACTCTTCGTGAGTGTCGCCGTCAAATGAACGATTGAGAATACGTCCTAACAGGTGATCTTGAAGTTTAGGGATAAAATTCTGAGCTGCGTGGTCAGCTATAATATTGATCAGGACTAGAGTACACACCAGCATCGCCGGATCACCGTTCCGATTTCGAGCATTGAAGTCCTCATACATATCGAGGGGACATTTACGGGCATTGCTGGTGTGATGGTGGACTTCGACAGGAGTGAAACCGAGAGGATCTTCGTGTTCAAGTCCCACCTGATGTTTGTGCTTTTTGACCCGCGCTTTATCTGCCCTGGCCGCATGCCTGGCTGCGACTCTCGCACGAGCCAGTCGCAGATACCGTTTTGCAATTTGGGCAGTATGCGCCCTTTTGTTCGTGAGATCCCACAGCCGCTTGACGAGCCGGTGGAGACTCTCGCCCTATATTTACTGTAAGTGCCGAATCAACTTAAAACAAATGGACTCAACCAATTGCGTTGAATATGAATCGGTAGGGCCAAAGAGACGAATTGTCGAAACATAGTCACCAAGCGCATGCCATTTGTAGGTGTTCAGATTGAGCGTCATCGTCTTCCTAGATTTCTTGGCAGGAGCGGCAGGCTCAGTAGCGGCGGGACCAGCGGCGGGAGCAGGTGGTGTAGGTTGCGCGGCCTGGGCCGTAGCTGCACGCTGTTCACGGCGGGTTCGGGCAGCGACCTCTCGCGGCAATTCGAATGTAACGAACACTGCGCAGGTCGTATTTTTGAATCCTCGCATGAGACGTCCAATTTCGGGTGTCAACCGTGTCAAATGATCGAGCGTCGGATCGGTATGCATCCGGAGTAATGTTGCCGTGACTCGATAAGTCGAGTCGCGACTTGTCAAGTCGACTTCAATTTAAATTTGGCTCGACTCGACTCGACTTGGCCTGACCAAGTCACTCGAAGTCGACTTGAGTCGACTCAAGTCGTTCAAGTCGAACCTGTTTTTTGTAAAATACTCGCATGGATGCACAGTGTCACCTAGGTACATATACATATTCAAAAAATACTGGAATCATTTAGGTGAAGCCCTCAACGGGCGCCCAGATCAATCGCTCTGCTCCTCCGGCATTTCAAAGTGCACAATGTCCGCAAAATCGCAACTGTCCGCAATCTCCCTCCTGACGTCTTGTTTCTCTTTATCGTCGGTCGTAGAGGCCAAAACCCGCAGCCAATCCTCGTCGTCGTCTGCAACAGTAGCCGACTGCCATTCAGACATGAAGTTGAGACGGGACTTTTTGTAGTTGAATTTTAACATCTGCAAGGCTTCCATGAGTATTGGATTTATTCGGTTACGGCGCTTGGTGTCTGTTTCAGCGGATGAGGAAAACACTCGTTCGGAAGGCACAGATGTGGCCTGAACTGCGGCATAATCGGTGAAGAGGCGGTATATCCTGGGCCATGTGGTTTTCCCATGAATCTACCGATGAAATATTGTTAGCAAACTGCAGGCGAACTCAGGATAAAAATATACCGCCCAGTAGCCGACTAGGTCCGTTGACTTTCTCGGAGGAATCACACTGCGCTCGTAGTGCTTCATCTCCTCCTCAATTGATTGGTTTCCGCCCCCGCTTCTGCCTCCCATGGAAAAATCAAGAGATTGCTGACCACGTCGATAACGCTGGGCCACTTGAACTAGTCCTGTGAGGGCGACTGGTGCCGTTCTTTGAGTACGGGATCCAGGGCGAGAATCACGGGACTCCCTAGAATCATGAGACTCGGGAGTGCTTTGGCCCGAATGATCCACTTCGCTGGTGTCTGCCTCGTATGCTTCAAGCTTTGAAATTTGCTTCAGTACATATTTGGTGCAAGGAGAGTCGAACAACCTTGTCCAAAATGATTTGTCTCGCCTTTGCCTGGTCCTGTGCCGACCAATTCTGCCTGATCCATTCAAAACGAATAGATGGATTGATGTCTAATAAGAAGTGAGACATGAGAAAGCGCAAAAGACCGCACCTACACATCGCAATGATGTATGCATCAGTGTCATCAAACTTCTTATAATACTTTGTTGCAATAGCCAGGCCAGGCCGGATAAATCGTGCGACATTCTCTGCCTCCAAATCGGCATCGTTAACCATTGACTGCCACGAAGACATGAAGAGTTCAAATGCAGGAATAGCCCCAGATAAAATAGGCGTGTCCTCTGCAGACATTCCAGTTTGAACAATGTGAGGTTGCTATAGAATGTTTAAAATCATAATCCTGAATGCAAATGTTCAAAGATACCTGGAGTATCAACTCCATCAACTCCAATCGATTCCAATGGCGAGTCTCAAGCGGGTGGTTGAATTGACGGGCATCACGGTTCAAGGCGAAGAACTCTATAACAGGCTGTGGCAAGTGCGTCAGCCTCAACGGTTATTATGTTTGATGTGGGGGCTGACCTGCTGCAAGTATCGAAGTCGGCGGAGCATATAAAATACTGAATCCCAGCGTGTTTTGACATGTGGAAAAACTGTCACTGTGGCGAGTACAACGGGATTCTTGACAGCCGTATTGTTGACCACAAACACCTGCTTCCACAAAGAATTGGTATTTCCCTGTTTGATGATATCCAGAAACTGGTCACGACGCTGGCCAGACTTGCGGATAAAGGCCACGGTTTTGCGGGCTCGGCGCATGGGACCAGCTTTGCGTGTGGCTCGCGTGGGCTGAAGATTAATCACTTCGGCATCGTCGTCTGTACCATTTTCCGTGTCAGAATTGGGGTCTGTGTCGGAATAGGCGTCGTTGCCGTCGTCCTTCTCCATCACGCGTATTGTTGCCTGAGAGCATAAATTAATAATATGGGCGAAACACCGGACATAATTCTTCTTGGCATCAAATTGTACACCAATCTCGTTCAGGAGGATCGCAAGGTGGGTCATGAAGGTAGAATTGTTGGATGCATTGTCCAAAGTGAAGTGCCCAACCTGGAACTGAATTAGTTACTACTCAGCAGTCAATATGCTGTTGAGCACTGACCTTGTGCTGAATTCCGGCGTGTTCCAGGATACCAAACACAATTCGGGCGAGCCGCTGGCCACTGTGAGCACCCCGGATTCAGCGAAAGGCGAGTAATGCTTGGCGGAGAACCATTTGATCGCCCTCCCCCTTGCGCCCCAACCAATGAGCTGTCATCGCAAGGAACGGATGTAGCCCCTTGCTGCTCCAGATATCCGCGGTGAAACTAATCAAACCCACGGCTGCCTTTGAAAACAAACTTTCAGGCAAATTGAATTATTGCAGTTGAACGGACTTACTGCCAACTCGACTTTGAGATCAGAGTAGTAGAGAATCCACGCATCTATGATCAAACTCCGGAGCTTCGTTCGATGCGGGATCTCATCGTCTTTCAGAGATTCCCGCAGAAGAAGTAAAAGATCGCGAAAATCCCGATTCTCGATCAAGTTGATGGCCTAAAAGGAACTAAATGTTGAGCATGGAAGAATATAATAAGAAATATGGACAGACAAGATCATTTGATACGAAGACCTTGACCAACTGATCCGTAAGATTCTGGACAGAGAAAGGAAGTCGTTGTGCCTCATGTGCGCGTTGCTCTGCCAGCTGTTTGAGGCGCTCGGCGGGAAGTTTGTTGTCCCACCCGTATTTAGTGACAACATTAACATATTCAACAGCATGGGATTCAAGTTGCAGATGTGTTCTGCATGTCGTCAGACTCGACTGAGCAGCATAAATTTTCCTTGTCAACCATCAGAACAAGTTTCAATCCACAAAGCCTACTGAGCACATACCCACAAATCCGGCACTTCTTACTGCCATGGAGCGTGTGGACACCGAAGAAATATTTGCAGTCTGCAGTTTTGACATGCCCCAAGGTTTCGGCCTCTGGCCAAGCGTAACTCTCGCCATCGACCACATACCCATGCCATTGATCAACAGCCTGAGTGTTTCGAGGTTGGGCTGCAGTGTCCGAAGATGCACGCCCACGACCACGCCCGCGCCCACGAGGAACTGGCCGTACAGATGAGGGTTCATCAAATTCCTCATCATCAGAATTCAGGTTGACAATCACGGGAGCTGCCCGCGGTATTGCAATGCGGCGGGCCGTCGGCCGGCGCACAGGGTGATCATCGGAATCAGAAGACTCAACATCACTTTGGATATCGGTGCGATCACGCAGACGCGGACCGGGGCTGGCCATTCCGCTCAAGGGCCCAAACCGCTGTGCCATCCGATCTGCAACGGCACGACCCGGAGTGTGCAGTGGTTGACTCAACAGCGGTGATTGCAGAACATGGCCTTGAGATGGTGTGGATGGAGCCTGAGGTGGGCGTGCCTGCCGATGGAAAGATTCCATTATGAGTGCTTGATTCAGCAAAGTGAGAGAGTCACGAGTTCGGGGATTGGGGCCAAACCCTGTCCAGCGGTCCTCGAAGATTGCGCATCTGGGAAAACGTGAATCTGGTGTTGCAAAGTCACGCAAATCGCATCGCACCGGTGGTTAGGGTTCCTCGAGGTAGGTTGGCTACATACTCAAGATGAGTAGATTTTAGCGAGGAAGAGTAATTCATACAAGATAGTCCACCAAAACCGCGTTGCTCCGTCGTTGCACTGACTGACCGGGAGGTTGTTGGCTGCAGGTTCCCGGCGGGTGCCCCAGTGTTGTCGACATCAGTTGCAGTGGTTGCAGAACGCCGAGTCATCCTTCTTGACGGATTCGGCTCATCTGTGGATGGCGCGAGCGGCGGTGGGTTATTAGAAGATTTCTTTTGCGGTGGCATGAGGTGAATGTGGGTGGTTGAATGGCTGGGTAACAATATGCAGCAAATAAGTAGGATGTCCAGACAATTAAAATAGCAGAAATCACGTACCGATAGAATAGGCATAGCTCAAATCTCACAGCGCCACTGTCTTCGAGAACTTGTTGGAAAGCGTGATATATTGGTTGGATATTAAATCCACCTGAAGCAATCGCACCACCATGCATGGAAATTTGTTAACTGTGAAGGTAACAAAAATGTCGGTGTACAGACGATTAAAATAGAAGAGACAATGTACCCATAGGATAGGCATATATCAAATGCCAGAGAGCCATTGTCTTCGAGAACTTGTTCGAAAGCGTGATATATTGGTTGGATATTAAATCCGCCTGAAGCAATCAGCGCAACCATGCACAGGGATTTCTTAACTGCGAAGGCAACAAAATGGCTGTGTACAGACGATTAAAATACGGGAGATCAAGTACCCATAGGATAGGCATATATCAAATACCGGAGAGTCACCGTCTTCGAGAACTTGTTGGAAAGCGTGATATATTGTTTGGATATTAAAACCACCTGAAGCAATCAGCACAACCATGCACAAGAGTTTGTTAGCAACAAAAATATCGTTGTACAGACGATTAAAATAGAAGAGACCACATACCCATAGGATAGGCATATATCAAATGCCAGAGAGCCATTGTCTTTGAGAACTTGTTCGAAAGCGTGATATATTGGTTGGATATTAAATCCGCCTGAAGCAATCAGCACAGCCATGCACAGGAATCTCTTATCTGCAAAGGCAACAAAAATGGCCGTGTACAGACGATTAAAATACGGGAGATCAAGTACCCATAGGATAGGCATATATCAAATGCCGGAGAGCCGCCGCCTTCAAGAACTTGTTGGAAAGCGTGATATATTGGTTGGATATTAAATCCACCTGAGGCAATCAGCATAACCATGCATGAGAGTTTGTTAGCAACAAAAATGTCGCTGTACAGACGAGTGAATAATATACCCGGTGAATGCGGGTCAGGATGCAATCAATAGCTTGATATCAGGTCAGGTCCGAAGATATAAAATGTCCTATGACTAGATAGGCATGAACGTGTGAAAACATGGGAATCTTTTGCGGTTTATCTCGCACGCTGAGCATCATGATAGACTTGAATATATCATGTTGCTGAAAGATATGAAATGTCGGAGGAAATGAATGTCAGACGACCAGATGTGCGAGGAGGGGAGATGAATACATCCAACATATCCCAAATGCGGACAACGCATCCCACACACCCTCGCACTCATTGAAGTTCTGCCAACAGTTGTCTACAAATATCGGATAGGTGCCCCACATTCCCCAATGGTCTCGCCACCTGCACCAATCCTCGATGCCCCCGCATTTCAGGCCATTGTTCAGACTCTTTCTGAGCGTGTCGGGTACCTCGTCAGGGACAATAGCTATAGGGCAGTCTTGTTGGCTATTTTCATAGTTTTACTGCATTTCTAACGCCTGCGCCTGCATTATTTATCAGAGTGATTCAACCCGATGGTTGCCAAGATGGATTCACATCGATCACTGGCACTCTCTTATCACACTGGAATTCCATCCCAGAATGTGCAAATTAATCAACCTTGTGGAGGCCGTTGATAGTATTACTGAGCCCTTGGATCGCCTGTACATTGTTCAATTTCCAGGGAGTAGCATTGTCTTCCTCGCATTCAAGGACTCTGATTTAGGGCTACTTCCTCTCGAGGTGAGTGAATTTTCCTGATAATAAAGCTTTATGATACTCAATGTGCAATGGAGGTCTTGATCGATACTATGACATTTTTCCTCGCAAAGAAAGCTGCTAGCGAGGCAGCGACCTATGCCGGACTCAATTTATCCTATTTTATTGGTCGGGGTAGACACATTGGTATCACTTGCGATGGATGGTACAGGTATTCTGGTGAACGGCATGATTATGATTCGGATGAGGTGCCGGATCTTGTGTAGTTGTTCAAAGTTGGAATTTGTTGATGTAGGGAAGCAGGGATAAATTAAACGAGTGTTCCTAGCAGTTGTGGTTCCTTGACTGGCGCAGAGAGCGTGTGCGCTGGAGGTGGAAGTAAGAGGTCAGTGAGCGGGTCAAAGTAAGAATCATTGATGGAATGATCGGGATCTTCGTCGGATACAACGAAAGGTTCTATGGTGTTCATACCGACCTAGATCGGCTTCAGATACCAAATTGCTGACTATTGTTCACTGCTAGGCATTTCTCAAATTTTCCTTGACTCAAGTCGACTCAAGTCACTTGAAGTCGACTTGAGCAGACTTCCGAGTCGAGTCAAGTCTGACATTTGACTCGACTCGACTCGACTCAAGTCGATGCAAACTTCGACTTCAAGTCGCTCAAGTCTCAAGTCGCGGCAACATTAGTCACTAGTCAAAAAAATCGATGAAATTGGTGATCTGAGATTTGAAAGGGACGATACTTATTACATAAGTACTCGTAATAGATTCAAACTCCGAAAGATTGCCGATGTCAGCCGCCGCTGACATTTGCCGCTACGGCCAATTCCCGAACTTTGTGGTCGTGAGGGCCTTTAAAATCATTAGCATCAAGTTTCCCCAAAGCGAGGGCAATGCCACATCTGAACTTTCGTGCCTCAGGATATTAGGAAAGATTGTGGAGAATTTCTTTGCAGAACGGTAGTTTACCTAGGACATCAGAATGAAGGCTTTGGTTTAGCTCCAGGCCCTCACCTGGGTTTCGATAATCAATGCACAGATCTTGCATTAATTGCGGGTTTTCTTGACTTGGTATTTTCCTGTTGAAACACACTGGCATGTTGCAAGTGCAACAGTAATTTCCTGTTCCAGAAAACAATGTTCAACCAAAAAAGGAATGGAGAAAGTACAGCCAAAGCAGGGTTGTATTAGCCACAGAAGAGTGGGGTTGAATCACTAGGGTTGCAATTATGTGTTAGGTTGGATCAGTGGTTTCAACGAAGGGTGTTTCTGGGACTGTGCAATTAAATGTATGGTTGAATCAGCTGGGTTTGGCAAAATAAAATTGAACCAGTGAGTGCGTAAGCTTGAGATAATTAATACAAGAAAACCTCCTAGGAATATCGGCAGCCAAAATTTGGAGCTTGTGTAAAATAATGTTTGTGCTTACTAGTTTATTCTTGAAAAAAATCTGGCTTTGAATTTGTTGCTGTGTCAATGGGGTTAGACATCAGATTCTCCCATGGCCGATTTGGAAACTATTGTTTCCCTCCCTTGGATGCACATTTCCCCCACATAACTTAAAAGCCCTCAGTCTGCATTGGTTTACTCTGTCTGTATCAAAAGTGTCTGCATGTCTGCACATGTGTCATCAGTGTCTGCATCAAAAGGTTGTTTTGCATGAATGTACATTTGTTCTATCAATGCCGATGGCTTGCGAAAATTGTGTATCTCAAAGCCACAAGAGTGCTCTTCCATACCCCATCTAGACCCCAGAAAACAAAGCTGTTTTGGATGAGAAATGTGCCAATTAAAGACAGGGGGTGGTGCCATTAAGGGATTAACCTAGGTCCGGTATGGGGGGCTAAAGTCGGGTTTGGGAGCCCTACCAGGCACGGAAAAAATTAAAGTGGAATGTGAGGGCCGATATGGGGGCCAAAGTCGTGTTTGCGTGCCCTGGAGGGTGCCGAAAAAAAAAACCAAGTCGGATTGATGGCATTGCACTTGGGTACCCAAATGACACGACTATATAGGACCTATATAGTCGTGCATTATAGGTAGGCGGTGGAGATGGCTCCACAGGCAAGATCTGTGGATTCCGAGGCAGATGGGCATCGTATGAGTCACCCAGAGCACCAAGATCACCTGAGGAGTTGTAGTCAGAGTCCAAATCAGCAGCACCGCAGTAGAGGGTTGTCAATACTTGAATATCATCAGGAAATTTAACCTCCGCTGATCTGGCGCGATAATCCCATATAATTGATGTCCGATGTGTCAAGTGCCATAATCTGATGAGTTGTCTGACAGCCACCGACATGGCCATATCGTAGCGAGCGAAAAGTATCAGTACAGACGGGATCTGACCAGCTTGCTGTCCTGCTGGGGGACGATCAGTAACATCTTGTCCAGTGGGGTACCCGCCTCAGACAGTGTTGTAGTGCCTGCTCAGCCTCCACGGCATTGCAATGAATATTGATATCCCGGCTCGCCTGCCCCTTCAATTCACGCCAATGGATAGACTGAACAAAAATAGGATTGCATAAATGAATACAGAAGGACACTATCTAGAGGAGCCGTGAACTACGTCTCCATGGCGGCGCGCTGAGCCCGGAGCTTGGCAGAAGAGGACACAGCCGTGCGCTGAGTACCGGCGGAGGCTGCGTGGCCGGGGAAGATTTGCCTGCAGGCAATTAGGATTGGGAATTGGACGAAATAAAGCCACGTACTTGTTCCACCATTCGAGCAGTTTATCGGCGCGTTGCTTAGCTGCTGTGCCGGCACACGGGGTCTCAAAAAAGTCGACGATGAAATTGTACATTTGCGGGTACGAGATGCCGTAGTATTGGTCGACCCAAGAGGTGGCATTCGTCAAGGAGAAGTGTTCCTGAGTTAAAAATCAGCCCGGTGCTGCAAGATATAGAGCACACGTACAAGTACTGCGATGTAAGCGAGGGAGCGTCCTGTCACCTTCCCATTCATATTCAAGATGTCGGCGACAGATCTACGGGTGGGTTTCTGGGAGGTCTTAGCCTTCTTCGCAGGGGGGGTATTCTCATCTTGCTCGGCCGACGACGGTGCAGTGAATACGGCCTTATAGCCCTATGAAGTGGTAAGTAAGGGACAGACAGAGAGGCAGCCGGGCTTACCTTCACGAGATACCGGCTCTGCAAGAAGCCTGTTTCAACTGCGTCGGGGTCACCATCAAAGTCGGCGTAGAAGAGGCGACAGTAGAAGCTGGAGTTGAGCACGGCAGCGTTGGGGTCAGGAGAAAGAGAGCGGAGCTCCTCCCGAATCCTGGGAGAAGATTCGTCAGCAACGTGAAGAACAAACAATCGCAAAGAAAATACGCGCTTTGCTCGATGCCAGCGGTGCTCAATCTGCGACAATAGGCCGCCCGCAATATCATGCTGGATACCTCGATTGCTGCGATCTCCAGGCTTGAACAGAGGCGCCCTCTGACGGACTGAGTGTCCTTCGTCATCTTGAAGCGGTGGAGTGTGGTCGAAGCTCTCCAGCGCCGGAAGGTCTCGGTCCTCGTTGAGCCAATTGCCCATGCAAATCGAAACCCTCCAAACGTCGTCGCTGCGCGCGTCGTTTGCGCCCTTCTGAATCTGTGGCCTGGTTAAGAATGGAACACTCAGGTTTTCAAGCGTACCGCTCCGTAGAAGTGGATCAAATCTTCTGCATCACTATCTTGGAGTCTCTTCGCCAGGTTGGGGATGATTCGTTTCATCTGATTGAAGGACTCGAGGTTCCTCTCGCATCTGGACTGTACTGAATCAAATTTTAAGACCAATGGAGCTGAAGATACGCACTCTCGTTTGTCAAAAAGGTATTGCTCTTGTTCTTCAGTGAGTTCCAGAGGTTCACGAGGTTCCTCGTCCTCGTTGTCCTCGTCTTCTTGCTCGTCTTCTGGCTCATCTTCTGGGTATGGATTAGGCGCGTATTCCTCGGCATCTGTAATTACAGCGGATATCTCGCCGAACATGACGGCGACCTTGCGGATACCTCGCCCCATGGACTGAGTGCTCACGAGTTTACTGAGGTGAGGTGAGTAGAGGCCACTATGGGTGAGAGACACTACGGACTCATCACGCTTCCGCTTCTTCTGCTTCTGGAGTTTGTCGTGTGCTACGCGGGCCTCGTACAGCGCTCGGTAATCCACAGGCGGCTGTTCTGGCTCCCGATCGTGATCGTCGACGCGCCGGTTAGAAGGCGCGCCGCTTGATGGCCCATTTGTTGTGCTGGAGGAGCGATGATGCGCTAGAGGTAAGTGTCAGCATCACCCCATGATCTGGGGCAAGCGGTTACCTTGGTGGGGACGCGGTGGGGGAGTGCGTGAGTGCGCACGGCGGTCAGGGGAGCGCCGGGCAGACGGCGCACCGCTTGATGGCTCATTGGTTGTGCTGGAGGAGCGACGATGAGCAACAGATACGCGTCAGTATTGTTGCATGACCTAGTCAGAGTGCTTACCAGGGCCCCGGCGCTGAGGGGGACTGCGGGAGCGTGTACGGGAGTCAGGGGAGCGACAGCGGGGGCTGCCGGAACGACGATGTGGCATGTGTGCGTAGAATGAGCGGAGTTGGTGAAGGATGATGAGGGGGGAAGGCAAGAGGTGAATCTATCATTCGGTTGGTTTTATATGCGTGCTAACGATAAACAATCAACAAATAAAGACGGCGCGCTCTTACACCACATGTGATCGTCGTATTTGAAATATATGCAGTGCTACCCAGTGATCCCAATAACAGCCGTCTCCATCTTCCGCCTCCCCCCCGCCGATATCTGTGAGCGGCGCCAACATCTGGCATGGCACGCTCCCGGGCCAAACAGCTCTCAGCGCTTTTTTCCCGTGACTTTCGACTTGCATTCCTCATCTTCTTGCTCATGAGCCTTGTATGCCGTGGCTGCGAGCTCTCCGTCGGAAATAAAAGCTCGCTATCAAAACACCATACAACCTGCGGGCCGTACAAGGCTTACGTCCAGGGTTCGATTGAGGCTAGGAATGCTGCGCCAACTACTCGTGGTACTTCCCAGCGCAGCGCGGCTCCCCCGAAACGGCGGGGGAAGTATCCCGCCAACAATAAATTGACCTCAACGCTTCGGGATCGCAAGGCGCGAGCGGGATCTGATGTACATCAATTATCTGACATTTATTGAACCCCTTTTCGTTAATTTGTGGCTCCCTAGGCGCCACGGAGCTCCCCCGGGCCGTCTTCATTCAGTCATAACTTTGATATGGGTGCCGACGTCGATACGGAAGACCCTGATGTCTTCATGCAGGATGTTGACCCCTCGTACTCAAGATCCCCATCGGCCGTGCCCGTCCCACCACCTCCTTCCCCGCCTCCAGCCCTCACCGCTTCCGGGAGGATCAAGCGGAAACTGCGCTTGCCCAAGCGCTACATGGATCTCCTCCCCGAACCTCTCCTTCCGGCAGATGTGGCGCCACCATCGGAGGAACCGACCTCGATCCTACCTCGAATAACGCTCATCGTGCGTGATACCTTCGACACCGTCGCAAATGCCTTCGGCTTGTGGAGAAGCTATCTTCACCGCCCGACTTACGACCCGGATACCCTCATATCCGTCGAGGATCTATCCAATCAGTACCTGCCCTCCAACTCCGACTCAGAAGACTCAGAAGATGGTGCCGAAACTCTCCCCGCATCCACGAGCAGCAGCATTTCAGAGACACTCCTGATGAACTGGCAAAATAACGGCAATATCACCAAATCGGAGGGCGAGCTGAATTCGCTCGTACGTGATGTATTGCAGCACCCGGACTTCAATGTCGAGGATTTGGAGAATTTCGATGCTGGACGTGCCAATAAACGGGTCGACGAGGACGCCAAGGCCGCCTTCCCATTTCTCGCTGGTTTCAAGGAGACCAGCGTCGACATAGAAGTGCCGTCTGGCTCTACAGATGTGCCATCGAGAAAGTTTTCCGTTCCTGGTCTTTTTTATAGACCTCTCGTCTCAATAATCAAAGGAGCGTTCGCAGATCCCCTATCTCGGCATTTCCACTTCGCGCCATTCACGCTCTATCACAAGATTAAAAGCAGCGCTCAGCAGATTCGGGTCTTCAGCGAGCTATACAACTCGGACGTCTTCATCAAGGAACACGACAATCTTCAGCGGCGCGGAAAACTTCCCCCCGATGACCCTCGTTGCAAACGCGAGAAGATAATCGCTGCGCTCATGTTTTGGTCGGATTCTACGCACCTCGCGAATTTTGGGCCAGCGAAACTCTGGCCCATTTATATGCTCTTCGGTAACCTTTCCAAGTACATTAGGATTAAACCCGACATCGGTGCGGAACATCATGTTGCTTATATTCCATCGGTGAGTTGTCATTGCAGTTCTGAGGAGCGTAAATAAATGACGCGAATTTTTAGTTGCCAGACTCGATCCAGGATAAAATTTCTCAATTCCACGCAAAATGGGCGACCCAAAAGGGAGACATCCTGACGCACTGCCGTCGGGAACTGATGCACGCCGTCTGGACACTTCTTCTCGACGATGAATTTCTGCATGCGTACACATACGGAATTGTAATCAAATGTCAGGATGGAGTCGAGCGTCGGGTTTACCCGCGTCTTTTTACTTACTACTCCGCTGATTACCCAGAGAAGTAAGCCCTAAGTTGCGCTTAAATTTCATGCTTACGCTATCTGATAGAGTTCTCCTCGCAACTATTCGGGACGGTGGTCTCTGTCCCTGTCCCCGTTGCTTGGTGCCCAAATCCGAGCTGCATCTAATGGGATATGCTCGTGATCTAACGTCGAGAGTCTCTCAGGCTCGCCAATATCTGGGTAGAAAAAATCCGTGCAGCGAGGCGTTTTATTTACGAGCAAGCATTCGGTATTGGGTCTGAGAAAGTCAACAGTCTTCTCAAAGAAACATCTTCTGTCCCGACTTTGGTACGCACCGTTTTAGCGCCTTTTTCTCAGACTGATTCCGCGTAGAACGCCTTCATCGAGAGCCTGGGCGATGATTTTCAGCTCCACCGAATGCTAGTTGTGGACTTTATGCACGAGTTTGAGTTCGGAGTCTGGAAGTCTCTCTTTACCCACCTGATACGATTGTTGCAACGCTCAGCCTGAGGGGCAAAAATTGGTGGACAAACTGAATCACCGGTACGTGTAGGGTTTTATTATATTGTAAATAACCACGCTCATGGTCATTGGCAGTTACCGCCAGATGCCCCGTTTTGGGTGCGACACAATACGCCGGTTTACCACGAACGCCGCGGATATGAAAAAACTCGGTGCTCGGGATTTTGAAGACCTGTTGCAATGCGCTATTCCGGCGTTTGACGGCCTCTTCCCAGCTGAGCACAATGAGCGGGTGCTCAAGCTGCTCTATCGCATGGCTGAATGGCACTCTTTTGCCAAACTCCGGATTAATGTTGCCGCGACTTGAGATATATATATATATATATATATCGGTGGCTGTCAGACAACTCATCAGATTATGGCACTTGACACATCGGACATCAATTATATGGGATTATCGCGCCAGATCAGCGGAGGTTAAATTTCCTGATGATATTCAAGTATTGACAACCCTCTACTGCGGTGCTGCTGATTTGGACTCTGACTACGACTCCTCAGGTGATCTTGGTGCTCTGGGTGACTCATACGATGCCCATCTGCCTCGGAATCCACAGATCTTGCCTGTGGAGCCATCTCCACCGCCTACCTATAATGCACGACTATATAGGTCCTATATAGTCGTGTCATTTGGGTACCCAAGTGCAATGCCATCAATCCGACTTGGTTTTTTTTTTTCGGCACCCTCCAGGGCACGCAAACACGACTTTGGCCCCCATATCGGCCCTCACATTCCACTTTAATTTTTTCCGTGCCTGGTAGGGCTCCCAAACCCGACTTTAGCCCCCCATACCGGACCTAGGTTAATCCCTTAATGGCACCACCCCCCTGTCTTTAATTGGCACATTTCTCATCCAAAACAGCTTTGTTTTCTGGGGTCTAGATGGGGTATGGAAGAGCACTCTTGTGGCTTTGAGATACACAATTTTCGCAAGCCATCGGCATTGATAGAACAAATGTACATTCATGCAAAACAACCTTTTGATGCAGACACTGATGACACATGTGCAGACATGCAGACACTTTTGATACAGACAGAGTAAACCAATGCAGACTGAGGGCTTTTAAGTTATGTGGGGGAAATGTGCATCCAAGGGAGGGAAACAATAGTTTCCAAATCGGCCATGGGAGAATCTGATGTCTAACCCCATTGACACAGCAACAAATTCAAAGCCAGATTTTTTTCAAGAATAAACTAGTAAGCACAAACATTATTTTACACAAGCTCCAAATTTTGGCTGCCGATATTCCTAGGAGGTTTTCTTGTATTAATTATCTCAAGCTTACGCACTCACTGGTTCAATTTTTATTTTGCCAAACCCAGCTGATTCAACCATACATTTAATTGCACAGTCCCAGAAACACCCTTCGTTGAAACCACTGATCCAACCTAACACATAATTGCAACCCTAGTGATTCAACCCCACTCTTCTGTGGCTAATACAACCCTGCTTTGGCTGTACTTTCTCCATTCCTTTTTTGGTTGAACATTGTTTTCTGGAACAGGAAATTACTGTTGCACTTGCAACATGCCAGTGTGTTTCAACAGGAAAATACCAAGTCAAGAAAACCCGCAATTAATGCAAGATCTGTGCATTGATTATCGAAACCCAGGTGAGGGCCTGGAGCTAAACCAAAGCCTTCATTCTGATGTCCTAGGTAAACTACCGTTCTGCAAAGAAATTCTCCACAATCTTTCCTAATATCCTGAGGCACGAAAGTTCAGATGTGGCATTGCCCTCGCTTTGGGGAAACTTGATGCTAATGATTTTAAAGGCCCTCACGACCACAAAGTTCGGGAATTGGCCGTAGCGGCAAATGTCAGCGGCGGCTGACATCGGCAATCTTTCGGAGTTTGAATCTATTACGAGTACTTATGTAATAAGTATCGTCCCTTTCAAATCTCAGATCACCAATTTCATCGATTTTTTTGACTAGTGACTAATGTTGCCGCGACTTGAGACTTGAGCGACTTGAAGTCGAAGTTTGCATCGACTTGAGTCGAGTCGAGTCGAGTCAAATGTCAGACTTGACTCGACTCGGAAGTCTGCTCAAGTCGACTTCAAGTGACTTGAGTCGACTTGAGTCAAGGAAAATTTGAGAAATGCCTAGCAGTGAACAATAGTCAGCAATTTGGTATCTGAAGCCGATCTAGGTCGGTATGAACACCATAGAACCTTTCGTTGTATCCGACGAAGATCCCGATCATTCCATCAATGATTCTTACTTTGACCCGCTCACTGACCTCTTACTTCCACCTCCAGCGCACACGCTCTCTGCGCCAGTCAAGGAACCACAACTGCTAGGAACACTCGTTTAATTTATCCCTGCTTCCCTACATCAACAAATTCCAACTTTGAACAACTACACAAGATCCGGCACCTCATCCGAATCATAATCATGCCGTTCACCAGAATACCTGTACCATCCATCGCAAGTGATACCAATGTGTCTACCCCGACCAATAAAATAGGATAAATTGAGTCCGGCATAGGTCGCTGCCCTCGCTAGCAGCTTTCTTTGCGAGGAAAAATGTCATAGTATCGATCAAGACCTCCATTGCACATTGAGTATCATAAAGCTTTATTATCAGGAAAATTCACTCACCTCGAGAGGAAGTAGCCCTAAATCAGAGTCCTTGAATGCGAGGAAGACAATGCTACTCCCTGGAAATTGAACAATGTACAGGCGATCCAAGGGCTCAGTAATACTATCAACGGCCTCCACAAGGTTGATTAATTTGCACATTCTGGGATGGAATTCCAGTGTGATAAGAGAGTGCCAGTGATCGATGTGAATCCATCTTGGCAACCATCGGGTTGAATCACTCTGATAAATAATGCAGGCGCAGGCGTTAGAAATGCAGTAAAACTATGAAAATAGCCAACAAGACTGCCCTATAGCTATTGTCCCTGACGAGGTACCCGACACGCTCAGAAAGAGTCTGAACAATGGCCTGAAATGCGGGGGCATCGAGGATTGGTGCAGGTGGCGAGACCATTGGGGAATGTGGGGCACCTATCCGATATTTGTAGACAACTGTTGGCAGAACTTCAATGAGTGCGAGGGTGTGTGGGATGCGTTGTCCGCATTTGGGATATGTTGGATGTATTCATCTCCCCTCCTCGCACATCTGGTCGTCTGACATTCATTTCCTCCGACATTTCATATCTTTCAGCAACATGATATATTCAAGTCTATCATGATGCTCAGCGTGCGAGATAAACCGCAAAAGATTCCCATGTTTTCACACGTTCATGCCTATCTAGTCATAGGACATTTTATATCTTCGGACCTGACCTGATATCAAGCTATTGATTGCATCCTGACCCGCATTCACCGGGTATATTATTCACTCGTCTGTACAGCGACATTTTTGTTGCTAACAAACTCTCATGCATGGTTATGCTGATTGCCTCAGGTGGATTTAATATCCAACCAATATATCACGCTTTCCAACAAGTTCTTGAAGGCGGCGGCTCTCCGGCATTTGATATATGCCTATCCTATGGGTACTTGATCTCCCGTATTTTAATCGTCTGTACACGGCCATTTTTGTTGCCTTTGCAGATAAGAGATTCCTGTGCATGGCTGTGCTGATTGCTTCAGGCGGATTTAATATCCAACCAATATATCACGCTTTCGAACAAGTTCTCGAAGACAATGGCTCTCTGGCATTTGATATATGCCTATCCTATGGGTATGTGGTCTCTTCTATTTTAATCGTCTGTACAACGATATTTTTGTTGCTAACAAACTCTTGTGCATGGTTGTGCTGATTGCTTCAGGTGGTTTTAATATCCAAACAATATATCACGCTTTCCAACAAGTTCTCGAAGACGGTGACTCTCCGGTATTTGATATATGCCTATCCTATGGGTACTTGATCTCCCGTATTTTAATCGTCTGTACACAGCCATTTTTGTTGCCTTCGCAGTTAAGAAATCCCTGTGCATGGTTGCGCTGATTGCTTCAGGCGGATTTAATATCCAACCAATATATCACGCTTTCGAACAAGTTCTCGAAGACAATGGCTCTCTGGCATTTGATATATGCCTATCCTATGGGTACATTGTCTCTTCTATTTTAATCGTCTGTACACCGACATTTTTGTTACCTTCACAGTTAACAAATTTCCATGCATGGTGGTGCGATTGCTTCAGGTGGATTTAATATCCAACCAATATATCACGCTTTCCAACAAGTTCTCGAAGACAGTGGCGCTGTGAGATTTGAGCTATGCCTATTCTATCGGTACGTGATTTCTGCTATTTTAATTGTCTGGACATCCTACTTATTTGCTGCATATTGTTACCCAGCCATTCAACCACCCACATTCACCTCATGCCACCGCAAAAGAAATCTTCTAATAACCCACCGCCGCTCGCGCCATCCACAGATGAGCCGAATCCGTCAAGAAGGATGACTCGGCGTTCTGCAACCACTGCAACTGATGTCGACAACACTGGGGCACCCGCCGGGAACCTGCAGCCAACAACCTCCCGGTCAGTCAGTGCAACGACGGAGCAACGCGGTTTTGGTGGACTATCTTGTATGAATTACTCTTCCTCGCTAAAATCTACTCATCTTGAGTATGTAGCCAACCTACCTCGAGGAACCCTAACCACCGGTGCGATGCGATTTGCGTGACTTTGCAACACCAGATTCACGTTTTCCCAGATGCGCAATCTTCGAGGACCGCTGGACAGGGTTTGGCCCCAATCCCCGAACTCGTGACTCTCTCACTTTGCTGAATCAAGCACTCATAATGGAATCTTTCCATCGGCAGGCACGCCCACCTCAGGCTCCATCCACACCATCTCAAGGCCATGTTCTGCAATCACCGCTGTTGAGTCAACCACTGCACACTCCGGGTCGTGCCGTTGCAGATCGGATGGCACAGCGGTTTGGGCCCTTGAGCGGAATGGCCAGCCCCGGTCCGCGTCTGCGTGATCGCACCGATATCCAAAGTGATGTTGAGTCTTCTGATTCCGATGATCACCCTGTGCGCCGGCCGACGGCCCGCCGCATTGCAATACCGCGGGCAGCTCCCGTGATTGTCAACCTGAATTCTGATGATGAGGAATTTGATGAACCCTCATCTGTACGGCCAGTTCCTCGTGGGCGCGGGCGTGGTCGTGGGCGTGCATCTTCGGACACTGCAGCCCAACCTCGAAACACTCAGGCTGTTGATCAATGGCATGGGTATGTGGTCGATGGCGAGAGTTACGCTTGGCCAGAGGCCGAAACCTTGGGGCATGTCAAAACTGCAGACTGCAAATATTTCTTCGGTGTCCACACGCTCCATGGCAGTAAGAAGTGCCGGATTTGTGGGTATGTGCTCAGTAGGCTTTGTGGATTGAAACTTGTTCTGATGGTTGACAAGGAAAATTTATGCTGCTCAGTCGAGTCTGACGACATGCAGAACACATCTGCAACTTGAATCCCATGCTGTTGAATATGTTAATGTTGTCACTAAATACGGGTGGGACAACAAACTTCCCGCCGAGCGCCTCAAACAGCTGGCAGAGCAACGCGCACATGAGGCACAACGACTTCCTTTCTCTGTCCAGAATCTTACGGATCAGTTGGTCAAGGTCTTCGTATCAAATGATCTTGTCTGTCCATATTTCTTATTATATTCTTCCATGCTCAACATTTAGTTCCTTTTAGGCCATCAACTTGATCGAGAATCGGGATTTTCGCGATCTTTTACTTCTTCTGCGGGAATCTCTGAAAGACGATGAGATCCCGCATCGAACGAAGCTCCGGAGTTTGATCATAGATGCGTGGATTCTCTACTACTCTGATCTCAAAGTCGAGTTGGCAGTAAGTCCGTTCAACTGCAATAATTCAATTTGCCTGAAAGTTTGTTTTCAAAGGCAGCCGTGGGTTTGATTAGTTTCACCGCGGATATCTGGAGCAGCAAGGGGCTACATCCGTTCCTTGCGATGACAGCTCATTGGTTGGGGCGCAAGGGGGAGGGCGATCAAATGGTTCTCCGCCAAGCATTACTCGCCTTTCGCTGAATCCGGGGTGCTCACAGTGGCCAGCGGCTCGCCCGAATTGTGTTTGGTATCCTGGAACACGCCGGAATTCAGCACAAGGTCAGTGCTCAACAGCATATTGACTGCTGAGTAGTAACTAATTCAGTTCCAGGTTGGGCACTTCACTTTGGACAATGCATCCAACAATTCTACCTTCATGACCCACCTTGCGATCCTCCTGAACGAGATTGGTGTACAATTTGATGCCAAGAAGAATTATGTCCGGTGTTTCGCCCATATTATTAATTTATGCTCTCAGGCAACAATACGCGTGATGGAGAAGGACGACGGCAACGACGCCTATTCCGACACAGACCCCAATTCTGACACGGAAAATGGTACAGACGACGATGCCGAAGTGATTAATCTTCAGCCCACGCGAGCCACACGCAAAGCTGGTCCCATGCGCCGAGCCCGCAAAACCGTGGCCTTTATCCGCAAGTCTGGCCAGCGTCGTGACCAGTTTCTGGATATCATCAAACAGGGAAATACCAATTCTTTGTGGAAGCAGGTGTTTGTGGTCAACAATACGGCTGTCAAGAATCCCGTTGTACTCGCCACAGTGACAGTTTTTCCACATGTCAAAACACGCTGGGATTCAGTATTTTATATGCTCCGCCGACTTCGATACTTGCAGCAGGTCAGCCCCCACATCAAACATAATAACCGTTGAGGCTGACGCACTTGCCACAGCCTGTTATAGAGTTCTTCGCCTTGAACCGTGATGCCCGTCAATTCAACCACCCGCTTGAGACTCGCCATTGGAATCGATTGGAGTTGATGGAGTTGATACTCCAGGTATCTTTGAACATTTGCATTCAGGATTATGATTTTAAACATTCTATAGCAACCTCACATTGTTCAAACTGGAATGTCTGCAGAGGACACGCCTATTTTATCTGGGGCTATTCCTGCATTTGAACTCTTCATGTCTTCGTGGCAGTCAATGGTTAACGATGCCGATTTGGAGGCAGAGAATGTCGCACGATTTATCCGGCCTGGCCTGGCTATTGCAACAAAGTATTATAAGAAGTTTGATGACACTGATGCATACATCATTGCGATGTGTAGGTGCGGTCTTTTGCGCTTTCTCATGTCTCACTTCTTATTAGACATCAATCCATCTATTCGTTTTGAATGGATCAGGCAGAATTGGTCGGCACAGGACCAGGCAAAGGCGAGACAAATCATTTTGGACAAGGTTGTTCGACTCTCCTTGCACCAAATATGTACTGAAGCAAATTTCAAAGCTTGAAGCATACGAGGCAGACACCAGCGAAGTGGATCATTCGGGCCAAAGCACTCCCGAGTCTCATGATTCTAGGGAGTCCCGTGATTCTCGCCCTGGATCCCGTACTCAAAGAACGGCACCAGTCGCCCTCACAGGACTAGTTCAAGTGGCCCAGCGTTATCGACGTGGTCAGCAATCTCTTGATTTTTCCATGGGAGGCAGAAGCGGGGGCGGAAACCAATCAATTGAGGAGGAGATGAAGCACTACGAGCGCAGTGTGATTCCTCCGAGAAAGTCAACGGACCTAGTCGGCTACTGGGCGGTATATTTTTATCCTGAGTTCGCCTGCAGTTTGCTAACAATATTTCATCGGTAGATTCATGGGAAAACCACATGGCCCAGGATATACCGCCTCTTCACCGATTATGCCGCAGTTCAGGCCACATCTGTGCCTTCCGAACGAGTGTTTTCCTCATCCGCTGAAACAGACACCAAGCGCCGTAACCGAATAAATCCAATACTCATGGAAGCCTTGCAGATGTTAAAATTCAACTACAAAAAGTCCCGTCTCAACTTCATGTCTGAATGGCAGTCGGCTACTGTTGCAGACGACGACGAGGATTGGCTGCGGGTTTTGGCCTCTACGACCGACGATAAAGAGAAACAAGACGTCAGGAGGGAGATTGCGGACAGTTGCGATTTTGCGGACATTGTGCACTTTGAAATGCCGGAGGAGCAGAGCGATTGATCTGGGCGCCCGTTGAGGGCTTCACCTAAATGATTCCAGTATTTTTTGAATATGTATATGTACCTAGGTGACACTGTGCATCCATGCGAGTATTTTACAAAAAACAGGTTCGACTTGAACGACTTGAGTCGACTCAAGTCGACTTCGAGTGACTTGGTCAGGCCAAGTCGAGTCGAGTCGAGCCAAATTTAAATTGAAGTCGACTTGCCAAGTCGCGACTCGACTTATCGAGTCACGGCAACATTAGAGCTAGTAAACGCAAAACAAAATACTTTGACTTGCACATGCGTGCCCATCCGACAGGTAACACACGGCCATCACCATATGGAATCATGACTTCAAGTTCAATTCCAACTCGTGGTCAGAACTTGATCAATTTGACTCTTCGGTGAGCTTCACTTCATACATAGCAGCGTATGTAATATTCCTGTGCGAATAAACCAGCTAAAAAATCTACCACATAGGTTGAACATATAGTATGTAAATCGTGATCATGAATTGCTCGTTTCACAGTAATGCTAGCCTGGTCATCTCCACTGCATACTATGATGTACCAACTACAGACCCAATGGGGGTTGGTAGTAGGTCCAGCAGCGTCAGCCGTTGAGAAATGAGTGAATTCAACATCGGCGTGAAAAGCTGAAAGATCGGCATGGAAGCCAATAAAGTGGCGTGGCTTTGATGCGCATGAGCAGATTGGCTTGCACCAGCAAATAACTACGCCCATGCCAGCAAAGCCAATCTGTACCGGCGCAAACCGTTTTCTACTCCAAAAAAATGAAGTCTCAAGTGAACGACATGTTTTGACCTCAGGTCGGAGTTTGAATTTGAGTCCCACGGTTGAAATCCTTCGATTTCGACGTTCTTGATGATCAGATATACCTAGAAACGGTGTATATCTGAACCTCATACGTGCCAACACAGGTCATGTAAACAATTGAACTACTAACGAACATTTATGAGTGAATCTGAGCCATAAAAAGTCCCAATCACCCCTCCCATCATCAACAACCCTCTGAGAACATGAACTTGAACCACAGAAAGGTGGAATGCTCAACAAGCCACCGAAATGAAACGATTAGATGCTCTGGCGTGCCAATTTTATACGCGTTTTATACGAAAAGTTCGTCCGAACCCACCAAAAATAGTTACAATGGCCCGACCTTGGTGTGGCGGACTCCTATGGTCACTATCAACCGTGTGCACACGTAGTATACGCGATTACGACCGCCTACGACGATATTTTATCGAAATCAAACATTGGCTTGGCACGCCGACAAAATGGCGTGGGCTTTGATGGGCGTGAGCCAATCGGCTTGCGCCACCAAATGCCCACGCACACGCCAGACAAGGGCCCAATCTGCGCGGGCGCAAGCCATTTTGGCACGCCAAAAAGTGAAGTCTCCTGTTGTTGTCATCCTGGGATCAGTCTGCCATGTTGACGAGCAGCTGGGCAGTTAATCAAGGATGATGTCTTCTCGCCTGACAACGACAGTGATCTTCTTTCTGGACGCGGGCTACTCTTGCTCTTAACGTCGACGAAGATGCCTCCGGGCGTACCAAACGGTAGCGAAATGTGCGATTACTCCGCCTGCTTCAGTCCTTCAGCACAAACCCTGATCCTCCCATGCATCTAGCACGAGTTCAGCCCTTATCGGGTCTTTGCTCAATTTTCTGCTTTTTGGAATGCTTGCCGTCCAGATGGGTACGTACTGGCTCGCGTGCTATCGTCTCTTTCTCGTTGATACAAATATCGTCAGCCATGTATACGAAGCTCTTCCCACAGGATCGACGGAGGGTAAAGGCGCTGGGTTAGTAGATCATCACGCAAGATTTATGGCATCGAAATCATCTCCGCAGTCTACGCCGTCTTCCTCATGATGTCTGTGTCGCTCTGCTTGAACGCATCTGATATACACTTTCTGTTTGCGGTACACTTCGGCGATTTTGCCACCTTTCGCAAAGCGCGTTTCTCCGCGTTCTAGACGCCTGTCATCGGGTCTTTGGTTGGACTCCTTGTGCAGGCTTTTTTCGCATATCGCATCAGAATGTTTCGCGGGGCTAGGTGGGTCGCCGGGCTCATCGTGCTTGTACGTGTGACTCTTCGTCTCTCAACAAATGACTCGAATTTTTTGCAGATATCCCTCGCGCAAGCGGCAGGTGGGATGGGATCCGGCCTGGGCGTGTATCTTCCGGAGACGAGCCCCAAAGATAGCGCCGCCACATTTGTAAATTTTATTCGCATCCCCTTACTCTATGTGCGTTTCTTTCCAGAACCCAACCAAATCATCAGTTTCTCACCATCCAGGCATATATAGTTATGGCTTATAGGATCAGCAGTCGCAGACATATTGATTGCAATTTCCATGACTTATCTCGTATATGCTCTCCGCTTCCCCGTCACCTATTTCTTACCCTCATACAGTTGCTCAGAGTCGCTGAACCATCGACACAGCACATCATCAGACGTGTCGTACGCCTTATCGTCGAGACCAACGCACTGACGGGTGTGTTGCTACATTTTTTCTAGGATGATCTCTTTACAATTCTTCCCAGCCTCGGTTGCGGTAATTGCGCTTGCTGTCTTCTCAGGGTTCCCGGTTCGTGGCATCACACTTTCGTCCAACCCCATTACTTATCATAATGTCTAGGGAACAACCTACTTTATCTGCCCGTATGTCGCCACATTTATCGTATGATCTCAGCATCTAATTCACTAACTCTGCTCGAAAGAACCACAATTCTTCCAGGACTGTTCGTCTCCCGCCTCAATTTTCTTCTTAAAATCGTCCTAACTTTTTTCGGTAGATATTCCAACACCCTCCTCGTCCTACTCAACAACCGCGCCTCTCCAGGCCGTGTTGTGGCGTTGTCCCGGGACTCCAATAACGCGTCCAGTCCTAACGCATACTCGCCGAATTCCGTACGGCTAGGGCCGCTTACCCAGAATCCCCGACCTTTTATGATCCCAGGACGCATGGGAGGCGATAAAGTTGTGTCTCCGCCTCTGCCTCCTCTACATGAAGACGTGGATGTGCAGCCGGTTTATTCTCGGCGAGAGGGCAATGGAGTGCCGCGGTGGGGTCAGACTACGCGGGCTTCGCTTGATCTTGACGTATACTCATTTTTTTCGTGTATGAATGTCGATCCTGATTATTGCGTCTTTTTGTTTTTCAGGAACATCCGTACGGATCCGGGAGCTACATGGACTTCAGGTAGTCTGGATGGATCCTGTTCTCGCCTCGGGTGGTTGTGGCTTTGTATTTCGCGCATCTTGTAACTCTGCAGACTTGTAGCCATTATGTATTCATATCACCGACTCTGTCGTTATTATTTATCATGTAATGCAGCATACTTCGAGTTCTCTGTGTTGTGTAAGATCAGGTTTGATTACATTCAGTATCAGCTAGGGCTGTCCTTGGGCTCTGTAAACTTCTGGCGTGTCCCCAGTCGTTGCTTTCACTGCACAGTTCCTGACGCTGAGTTGTTACTGTGAGCGGAGATGGTAATCGTATACAAGAAAAGCTTTCCTTCAACCACGACTGAAAAACTCACCTACCAGGCCAATTGCTGAGGTGCTTTCTTCCCCGGCGAGATCGGACCGGAAACCGTTCAAGATTAGATAAGATAAATTCAGAGTCCGAAAACGAAAACATTTACAGCTGAGTAAGTGGGTGGGTCGAGATGGAGATTAGCATCCAGATTTTTCTCCTCGAAACAGTGGCTGAACACTTCACGAAACGGTGCAAACGCAGCCTCAGGATATGCACGCAGGGTCTTTCGTAAAATCTCTCTGGCATCGAATAGAACCTCGATTCGGTTGATGTCACCCCAGAAGCAAGAGCATGTTGTAGCAAATCACCTTTTGCATAAAGTTTCAGGATAATAATAAGCATGAAGGAACGCACATACCACAATTTGAATCATCTGCGGGCGGGATATTGAGACACAAAATGAAATGGCCAACTAAATGACGACGGAACGGCTAATGACGGAACGTATTGTCCTGCTCACGAGGAGATCTGAGAGACGAATCATCTTCGGCTTGAGTATGGGTAAGGCTCAATTCCGAGACGTAGCGTTCTTGTTGGGAATGGGGAAGATGACCGCATCCTGGGAGCGGAGGATCATGAGTCACGGGAGAAATTTGCGAGCTGGAGCGTTACGGTTAGGGATGTAGAACAGGCGTGTAGTCTTGGCTAGTCTTGGAGGCAGTCCAGATCCACGTCCTCAACAAGATGGGAGTCAAGAGCAAAACGACATGACACGACAACAACGACAAACTTTACCACGTGCAGACTGATATGCTGATCTGATTCTTGACTTCGACTTGCAAAACTTTACCCAGCCAACTTGAAAGTGGCATTTGGTCATATGCAGGATGACTCCGCAGACTTGGAAAGAACTTGCGCAAGTCCACGGAGCGGTTATCATCCGGCCGCCGGAATCGGCCCACGGCTGCCCGCCATGATGCGCTGTGGAGCAGCCAGTGGCTGAACAGTCGATCAAGAATGATGTCTTTCCGCATGACAACCGCCTTATACTTAAACTTGTTTTTCTGGATGTAGGCTATCTCTCAACTTCGACGAGGATGCCTCAGGACTTGCCAAGCGGTAGCGAAATGCGAGATTAGTACTGTGGCCCAAACGTTCAAAGTTTTAAACTGATGTTCCCGTTCCTCTAGCACGAGTCCGGCCCTTATCGGTTCCTTGCTCAGTTTTGTACTTTTTGGTATGCTCGTTGTTCAAGCGTGTACGTACCGATTCGCGTACTATCGTCTCGTTCTCGTTAATGAAAATCATATCAGGTTTGTACACGACACTCTTCCCACACGATCGCAGAAGGGTAAAGGCGCTAGGTTAGTAGGATATTATATCGAGCAAGATCTGTCGCATCTTCCCTTACGAAAATGCGCCCACAGTTTACGCTGTCTGCTTCATGATGTCTCTATCGCTCTGCTTGAACGCCTCTGGTATGCACTTTTGGTTTGCGGTACACTTTGGTGATTTTGCCGTCTTTCGCAAAGCACGTTTTGCCGCATTATACACGCCTCTCATCGGATCCCTGGTTGGACTACTTGTGCAGGCATTTTTTGCCTATCGCATCAGTATGTTCCGCGGAGCGAGGTGGGTCGCCGGGCTCGTCTTGCTTGTAGGCTATGTCCTCTCGTCTGTGAAGAAATGACCCGAATTTTCTGTAGATATCCCTCGCACAAGCAGCAGGTGGGATGGCATCCGGCCTCAGCGTGTATATCTCGGAGCAAACCAGCAGAGATAGCGCCGCCACATTTATAAACTTCATTGGCACTCCCCTAGTTCATGTGCGTCTCTCCTCTCCATATCATTCTTCTCTCACCATATATAGTTATGGCTCATAGGGTCGGCAGTCTCAGACATGTTGATTGCGATTTCCATGACCTATCTCGTATGTGGTCCCAGCTTCGCCTGCTCAATTTATTTCTTACCCTGCCACAGTTGCTCAGAACGGCTGAACCTTCGGCAGAGCACATCGTCCATCGTGTCGTCCTGCTTATCATCGAGACCAACGCACTGACCGGTGTGTTACTACATGTCTATCCAGAATATGCTTCTAATGCTCTAGAGATATAATCCCCCAAACGGGAGGGGGCCTTCGGTCAACGCCGGAGCCGCCCGGAGGGGCCCCCGGGGGCAGGTCCGGAAAAATCAGGGGAGCAACTTCGATTGTCGCCCGACACCGTTTGGGCTTGTTTTGGACCCGCTACGACCAAAACAGTCCTAGGAATATTGGCGACCAAATTTGGATCTTGCGGCAATAATGTTTGCACATGCTATACATGGTGGAAATATCTCATCCTCATATGTAGGGTCAAATGTGCGTTCAAGGGAGGGCAACAATAGTTTCCAAATAGGGCATGGGAAAATCTGATGGCTAAGCCCATCGACTCAGCAACAAATCGAAAGCCGGATTTTTTTCAGAAATAACCTAGGATGGGTGTTGCTGTATGGGGCCGTCGCACTGCTGCGGGACAGATCCGCAAAAGGGGGAAGTAGGAGGTGCTCAAGGTCACCGAACGTGTAATTGGAGGAGAACGGCGCAGCAGGCATGTGAATCTGTTGCGGCAAGCACGTCACTGAAGAGAACGTCACGGACCTCTCTGATCCGATTATCGGGCGATCAGGGGTTTGTCACGTGTCTTAATTTTGGGTAAGCTTGGAGTCGGCAACCCCGCCATCCCGAGGGTGATCGCAAATTGGTCGCCAGACCGATTCTTTTGGCTGACTTTGGTGGGAAAACCCTTGCCAAATATGGGGCATTCTGGTCAATATAACCCTCTTAATGACCTATTTTTCGGACTCCGAGTCCCCGACTACGACTAAGCGCCTCAACTGCTGTATCCTTCACGTAGTTAGATCAGTGCTAAATTGGGAGAGGAATAGTAATTAAATAAAAACCATAGCTTTGACCCACACAGCTCCATTTTTTGCCCAACATGGCATGCCGGTGCACATTCATGCAGATTCCGGCATTTTCCGATACAGTAACAGATGGTTCATTATTCTCTGCCCCTTCCTTCCACCATTCTCGACCAACTTGTCTCTCTCTTTGAGCCTTTCTTGATTTTATTTAATGCTCCGCACGCCTCTTCCTTCTAATTCACGCGTGCTGATGATTCATCTTTGGTCTACTTCCGTGCCGCGCTCCACGCCTTCCTCGCGTACTCCTTCCGCTGGTCTATCAAGTGCAGCACTTGATTCAGTACATATTCTCTCCCCTCCTCTCTTCTCCGCGTCTCCGCCCTTAAGTTCCCTGTGCTGTGGTGCTCAGCATTTTTTTATATCTCCACAAGACACGCCTGCGCTTCGCTCCGGCAACGGGGATCTCAATAACGATGTTTGTTAAAGTTGTACGCCGATCAGGATAAAACTCGTGCTGCTTTACAGCATTGAAAATAAAATCTGTGAAGGAAGAGGACTTGCACGAAAAAGTTTTTATGCCATACCAGTCATTCAAAGTCGTCCAAAAAGTAAAATATACCTAACTTGCGAAAGGAAAGGTTTGTTATTTGGTCTGCGGAGAATTGCTATCATGATGCGGTAGCATGAGACTTTTCCAGATGTTGTAGGAAGTCCAGGAGACCCGACGGACGGATTGAACGAACAGACTAGTGGAAAATGACAGGTCTGGCTAAAGACCGGGTTTCTTTCCCTTTATCCCACTCTTTTGTGGCAAGCTCCTATATATGCTTCTGACGGGTTCCTGACTCTGCTGAACTTTTTTTTTTTTGAACCACAATATATGCATATATGTTGTGGAAGTGCCACTCGCTCCGCTCGTCGCCTTCGACATCTGAGCCAGTTCAACCTGCCAATCACGTATCCCAGCACATTATGTTCAAGGTTTGTTTTGTTCTTCCATTTGCTCTCACATGTTCATTTTACCATTACTGACATTCACTTCACCAATTCCCTTTCAGACTAATAGACTTTGTGCAATTCAGTCGCAAGTCAACTTATCCAAAGTAGTCTTCTCTTGTTGCGTAAATGTTTTATTATTGCGTTTTCGGCTTGATTTCATATTCCTACTTGACTCCATATTCTTACTCTTTAACAATTGGAAAAGAGTTGCGGGAGAATAAGGTCAGAATTTTGGATCTTTTAGACATGAAGAGAGATGAAGAGGTGTAAATTTTCGCATTTAATTACAGGGAATGGACACTATTTCTACTCATTACTGCTGCGAGTGGGATGGTGAGAAAAAAAAGAGCCGAGACGATCTCACCCAAGTCTAAGGAGTCAAAAGAGACACCTCTGAACATCCAAATTGTCTCCAAATTGTCCCCTAACCTAGGGGACAATTTGGATGAGTTCGATTGTAGCGGATGGAGAAAGCTCGCAGTGTCCTGTGTTCATGGTTAAACTGCTGAAATCGGAAGTGCCTAAGTTTTTTACAGAAGTTTTTTACAGAATCAAATAGGATGTACCCATAACCCACGTTCCGGCTTAGTTGTAAGTACTGAAGAACGACTACATTTGAGCGGACACATGGCACAGACGTATAAGATAACCCACATTGTTTGTCATGAATTGAGAGTTACGGGTGGATGGTCATGCCTGGGGTTAAAAGATGAAAGGGAGTGAAGCGAGAACTATTTAAGGACGTGCGGTCGTGTATGTTCATTGGAACCATGGGTGCACAGCTATTACTGGGATCATTCAGGGCTATGAAATAAAGTACAGAATACGCACTGGCTGGGGATACATTGAAAAAGTAGCCGTTGAAACTCAGCAGGCTCAGGCCACCTTTCTGTAGAGCACATTGTGTCACTGAAACCAGTCAGTTACGAGGTACGAGGCCAGGACATACTCAAGAGCAGAGACTACCGAATGGGTTAGGGTAAGGGAGCATGGAGGAGCGGGAAAGCAGATATGTGAATATAAACAAAACTGGCGTATTGGGGGGAAAGAAGCCGCGAATCTTGGTGAGCCTGCAGATATAGCTGAGTAAAGACATAGGAACAGTGCAGAATAATGGGAAATGCACAGCAAATGCACACTGCCAGAAAGAGAAGTGAGATAGATGGAGAGACGGTGAGGCAACGAGCCGAGCGGAGGAAAGGAGCCCAAGCAAAGCTAAAACAGTTGATGCAGCCAGCCAGCGACAGTTTTGCTGTGTTTGATCGGTGGCGGTCATGAATATTTTGCGGAAATATTCAGGAAGCGGAGAGGAGCTGAAAGATGTGGCATTTGTGAGCCGTGAAAAAATCGGTGGGATGCGGGGCTTTTATACGAGAGGCGATACAAATATACGTGGCTGCAGTAGTGTCTTCTCCTGGGGCGCAGTATGGCTCCGGAGCTTGCGAGGTACGTGTCATGTCGGCAGTCAATACCTCAGCTTTGGACTGCAGCACAGTTGAGCACATGAGGTCTTTTAATTTCCCTTCATCAACCACCTGACTCGGGGCACAGCAGAATGGGAAAGGCTGTATCATTGCTGCGAGATGGTGGGAGCTGAAATCAGGTTGCACAAAGAAATGCTGGAGAGGAACCGCAATGGAGATACGACTAAAGGGGATGGGACCAAATATATGCAAACTGATTCGAGACATCTCGTTAAGAGAACGGATAATCCGTTTACCTTTGTCGTCGTCGGCGCATATGTTTGCGTTATTGTAGTACAATTCTTTTTTGTCCCGAATCAACTAAGCATTTCGGATTCAGGTAAACTTGATGGGTATTTTTTGTCCCCCAGAAGTATTAAGCGTAAATAGAAATAGGGCCACCCCGTGTACCACCGCGATTGGAATGGTATGCCGGATGTTCCGACTTGAACCGCACCTTGACATCGAAGGTTCGGGGCCAGGCTCCGAAACCAAGGATTGAATGAAAATGAAAAAAAAATTGGAGAACCGGTTGGTGCTCCTCATAGAATCGGGGTAGTACTTCAGGAACATCCGCACCTTCAATTTCATCCATCCTCTGAACTCTTTGAGTTTTTTCAGGCCTCCGAATCATAGAATCTGTGCTGATAGACCTTGACAGTGATGTACTTGCTGTTCATGGCTTCGGAGGAATCGAACGTCGAATGAATGTCTCTTCTTTGAGAACGAACTGAGTCACTCATCCTACTTAACAAGTGAGTGCCTTACTATGGACGATGCTACCGTATGCCGAGAGAGCGGCATGCGAGTGTCCTCCGCAGTCCGACTCGAGACTCATAACTTCTGACTTGAACTCCGGCGGTAGACAAAGCCCAGCCCTTACTTCGATTTCACCCCTAGTCTAGTGTGAGTCGTAAGCTGTGCTCCACAAACGCTTGTATTTTCTTATTTGTGCGCAGCATTCACTACGTTCCCTGGTCTGCTAGGCAGAAGCTGGCTAGGTCTGCGGAGCTGTGGATAGGTCAGCGTAGGCGGCTAGGCAAGCCCTGCCTAGGCCAAATAGGCACAAATTTGCCTAGGTGATCGGAGCTTGGCGTAGTCCATGCCTAGCCGTATAGGCAGACTTCTGCGTAGCCCTGAAAGCCCTGCGTAGCTTGGCATACGTGTGTCTAGGTCATCTAGGCATACCTCAATCTGCCTAACAAGAGGGTCTCATTTAAATTTATTTTCGTTCAAACACAATATTTAGAATGGCTAAAATGACAATTCACCACAGATTTGTACCTCTGCGGAGACGTCTAGGCAGATCTACGCTGACCTAGACTCAGCTAAGCATATCTAGGCAGACCTACGAAGACCTAGACACAGCAAGGCATACCTAGGCAAACCTGTCTAGGCAGCCTAGGCAGAGACCTCTGCCTATCTCTGCCTAGAGATCTAGGCAAGGGTTCTGCCTAGGTGGCCAGGGAACGTAGTGATTATGGATGCACACCCCATGGCGATGATGTGGTACTAATATTATCAAAATAAAAGAATGTTCAATGCAGCGGGGACTCCAAAGCTGCTAAAAACTCAACTCCTGGAGAGAAAATCGATAGACATGCCCAAACTCGAATCGTCCGCCTCGACACCAGACTGTTTCCGTACGCGCATTACATGAATACGAGGCTCTGAGGGATCATGTAGTATTTAAGTAAAGGAACCCTCCTACTAAATGAAAATTGGGATGGGACTTCCAAATGAAAACAGGGTATAGCTCACCCACTTTTGGCGGGACGTACGACATTGGTGGGCCCGTATGCGGACGGACGAGGCTGAGATGCGCAGGCGACGGATCCTGCGAAGGCCAGCTCAGTTAGGAGCGAGATCAAGAGGAGCATTGTTGAACGCTTGTTTTTGTCCTGCCAGAGGATAATGACCAGGTTCTGAACGCTGGTCGCTTTATATGGCTTAAGAACGGCCATCCGGTCTCCAGATGCCGCTTGGAGCAAGCGTTCTGCAAGGAGCTCTGCTGGCGAAATCGCACCATTTTTATTTCGGCACATGAACAGTTATAATAGGACAATAATATACGGTACCTTGCAAATGAATGAATGCATTGGATTTTGGAATCTGTAGACGTTGCACAGCGCAGCAATTCGACGAGAGAGAGCCGAGTTGAAAAAAATTGAAGAGCGCACAAATTGACGTGTCGACATGGTAGGAGTGAGCCTGTGCGAAGACTTGAATAACTATGCTGCATGTGAATGATCAAGTTGGACGCGAGCCGGGCATTTATTTTTAAAAGCCGTCGTATTGTCGAGAAAAAGTAGGTGGAGGATGTGCAGGAATGCCCGTCCGAGCTTGTCCAGTATTGCCTTGAACGAATGGCGGACCACAGAAGCTGCATGGATACCCGTTACAGGAAGGGGCAACACCGCCCGAGTCTTCTTCCAATTCGGAATCAGGGCCAAGTATGAGCAGAGTTCGAGCCACCCGAAGAGCGACAGCTATATACACTGCTGGCGAAATAGAGAAACAAGTAGACGTCGTACGGGCGCAGCAATATTGTGATTGCCAGAAAGTCGACGACAAACACTAGAACTGGAAGCGGATCCAAGAAGGATTCTTACTGAATCGCAAAGTAAGAGAGAAGAGCGCGAGCCATGTTCAATTTAACGAACTACCCGCGGCTTTATTTTCGGCCGGTGGATGGGCGGAGATTTTTGGCACAATAGCGAATGCCGCGTAGAAACATGCCAGCGGAGAACTTGAGGGGCGAAGTTATAATCCTAACAGGGAACCAGTTTTCGTTCAGAAGGCGAGTAGACGGGCAGGATTGAAGCGAATCATCCCCTAGAAAGCCTCGGAGATATGAAATAGATGGCGCAAGCAGAAGAGAGGACACAACGACGGTTTATAAGTAGCCAGAGGTAGATTTGCAAAGAATATCAGCTTGAGGAAAATCCAGCAGTCGAAGAGACCGGTGACGTGGGCGGAACTTGGCAACTCGCAAGGATTCTGGCCCAGGGGAACCACGGTGAGCTAGGATGGGGCATATCGTGAGACTGGTATAAAGCAAAACGACGGTGCCTCGGTGCATTCGCTTCACGCTGGTGGTATGAAGTCAAGACTCAAGGATGTGCTGGCAGTGCTGCACTTGCGTGGGGTATTCTGGGAACCATCTTCCCGATGCTCTGGCACAGGAAGACATGGACGCTGAATTTGTTTCGTGGCTGATCATTCCTGCCGTCGGATACAGAATCAGTCCACCACGCTGGCTTGTGCGTTATTCAGCGCTCCTATCCCAGACAGGGAGCAGTAATGATAGGAGCGCCCTGTTCAATTGTACTCGGTGACCAACCATATAGTCTGTAACCCGGTCCACGAGGAAAGCCTCATCGGCAGCTGTCCATGTCTTGCGCTTCATTTCCGTCTCCACATCTCGAGCGACACATGCGTATCACGGGCATAGGACTCGTCTTGAAGCTTCACAACCTTTGATTCTATATTCTTAACAGAGCTCAACTTCGGCCGCATATGGTTGTGAGCACGAACATATCGATGGATGTCTGAATTGACTCTGAAGCGCAAAATACAAGATGAGATTTTTCGGTGGATTGATCACCTGAATCCACCCGCCAACCATCCGTTCTCTACCTGGAAGCCGTATACGCTGTGCGCCATTGGAAATCCCTTCATACTTCCCCATGGATTTAGGGCAGGTCCAAGCGCGGGATGCAACGCTGCACCGGCAGCACGCAGCATTGCCGCGTCCCCTTCTGCATCCTCGCGATTGTATGCCTATAACATGCTGGTGAATGAACAGTATCGTCCTCACCACACCGGCATACCGTGAACAGACTAGGTAGTTTACGTTCTACGAGCATTTTGAAGGTCGTCGGCCACGTATACCAGGTAACCTGGGCCGCCCCCGAATTGAAGCCAATGCAGAGATCGGGGTTCTCGAACTCGCTGCCTTGTTTTTCCACAAACTCGTGGTATGGCCTGAAAATACACTGAATGATCCGCAGGAGCGATATAAGCAAGGACCGACTCTGCAACATATTCGAGCACATATGAGCGACCGAGCGCCATGCAATCACTGGAAGGTAATCAGTGAAAGGTCAATGAAGCGAGACAGAACATACGGGCAGATTTCAAGGTCAAGCGACTCGCGTCTGGGTACGTTCGGACCACACATGATGAGCTATTGGCAGATGGGCTAATGCCTTCGTCAGGAAGACCGCTCACACCTTCAGTGTTTTCACTTCGGGGGTGCGATGCAGGATTTCTTCAAAGACACGACGGCAGCTGTCTTCTCTGATGCTGGCACCGAGGATCTGTTAACGTTCAGAAACGCCAGAGAAATCATCTGAGGAGAGAATAGGATACGTACATGCACCGTCAGCCTTTGTTTCCGGGTCCAGTCATCATTATCGTTAAGCTTGCCAAGTCCATATAAAATCGTCATAGCCATAGAAAGAGTATCGGACGCCGCAGTTATCAAGAATGTGATAGGGAACGGCGCAGGCATATCGAAAGACTTGCGTATCTCGTCACCGAACTCGCCTTCCCAAGATACCCCCTCCAGAGGCATCCACCCAGATTTAACGCGTTGTGGTATCCAGACAAACTGTCTCATACGGTCAAGCCAGGAAGCCATCCTGGTCTCGAACATAATCTGTCCGCGTGTGAACTTGTTCATCTGGCATTGAGAAAGCCTGTCGCGCAGTTCGTCAGACGGTCCATGATGAAGGTTGTGTGCAGTTTCCCAGTGTGTGGGTGAGCAGCAGAAGCTGAGCATGCATTGCGGGCAAGGAGTCAGGCGCTTCGTGTCATCCGCTGTCGTCCCATACATCGCAGCCTCCATCCGGATCACCATGTCTGTGCGCGTGCTGAGGGAAACAGAGTCATGAGAACACGAGAAGATGAGAGCGGGAGCGGCGAACCAGACTATGCACCGCGGTTCACGGTCAAGCCAGGAGTGTTCCACTGCAGTCGGAGGTCTTCGAAACGTCAGCGCGCGCGCAGAAAAACGAAAGACCGATACCTCTGCAAAAAATTAAGACAGATATCAATTTGTTGATCGGCCAGTTTGCGTATTTCTTCAAGGTCTGTGATTGGCCGCTTGGGAAGCAAAGATACGAGTGTTGCTGCGGCAAGGGAGTTCTTCTCGAGCGAACTGAGAGCCTTGCACATACGTCTGTGGGCTTTCCAGTCCGACTGGGCAACAGAATCAGAAATGTGAAATCTTTTCAATGAGCGCGCACATTTTGGCACTCTGCGATGTTGTCCATTAGCCAAAGGCAACTTTGAAATGCCACTCGACCTTCGACGCATCTGTACCACAATAGCTGATTCTGCGGCATCCACTGCATCTAGACAACTGAACGTCCATCTCATTCCAGCACTTGTGGCAAGCCAGTCCGATCATCGCTGGCAAAGGTCCTAGCTCCATGGTGGTCGAAAGAAAACGAGGAAAATTTTGAAGTTGATCGTCACGTGACTTGATCGGAACAAATCGGGTTCACCACCCGAATCTGTCAAAAGTCTGCATTCTGCATTGATTTCATTTTTTATTACTGCGCCGCGCGAAGAGGGGGAGATCAGGCTCTGGGTTTGAAAGGCGGCATGCCTGGCATGCCGCGCACTCCGACCAGTAGTGGAAGAGCGAATCCTGCGATGATCATCCTCAGCGATATACGAAAAGGAAAGCAGTAAGGGTTGAAGCTCCTGGTGAAAATTCCGTGTGCTGAGCTATACTTAAAACTGCTCAAAACTGCCCTCTCGAAGCACGGCAGAAATGAGCACATATGAGCAGCGAAATGAGCCTATAGCACATGCGCACTGTGCTCCCATCTGCTCATTTGTGCTCATTTTATGCTCAGGTCTGCCGTGAGCTGCTCACATGTGCCCCGCTCCACTGCCCCCACTCCTGCCATCTCCAGCCATCTTCAGCCCACCCTGCCAGCGCAACTTCCGAGTTGCGATGTGCGTCTTTAAGCCCTCCGGCTACAACGTGTTGGTGAAGCAAACCTAAAAAGTATGGGAATGATGAGTACGTACGCCATATGTGGAAATCAATGAGGCACCTTTGCTTCAGATAACTGAAATGGACGGTACAACGCTGAGGTACGCCACTGTAAAACAGTACGTACATTCATTTAAGAAGCAAAGACGTACCGTTGTTGTACACACTTTTGTGCACGATAATCTACAGCATGCGTCGCGATGGTGGATCAGTGCATGTATGCAGGAGGGAAAAGATCTTGCCACGTCTGAGACGAAGAGTTTCAGACAACGGGGGAAACAGACCGCAGGTCAGCAGTGTGGCGCCACCCCGTCTACGCCAGTGAAGGCGAGTGGTGTAAGGTTGGCGCGGGGCTGTCGGAGGAGTGAGCGGAGGAAACATTGACTAACTGAATGTACTCACCATAAACTCGCGCAACGCGACGCGGTTGGCAGGAGTGTACGGATGGAAAGGCATCATCCCGCTATAAATAAAGCGGTGAGAATATCGCTAGAGAGCGCCGTAACCGATGCTCACCGCGGCGAGCCCTGGATACGAGAAAACCCGTTGAATGCGGTAAAACGGTTGCGCGAGTGATGGAAGGACATGACGATGGGGAAAAGATAATCAGAACACGAGGCACTGGTACGAGGGACTCAGTGGAGAAGCCACTAACCCCATGTTGCGTGCAACACCCAAAACATTGATTTCTATATCACCTAGCTCGATATCTTGGTCGCAACACGCGTGAAAAACACCTAGCTATCCAATCCTGGGATTTGGCGTCAAACTCCAAGATTAAAGATTAAATAGAAATGGGTTGTCGAGTAAAAGTCTTCGAAGCAGCAGGGGGTGGCATTGCGCACGTCCAGTTTGCACAGTGAGCGAAAAGGGAGGTAAACGAGACATCCGCCGACCGGTGCCAATGAAAAAGGGCTTTAGTAACCGTATCTGCCCGCATGATTGTAGGACAATAGACCCTATTCAAAGGAAGGGATCCGGCGTGTGACAGCCATGGGTTGAGGGTCTCCGTCGATTATTCGTCACCGAGGTCGAGGCACTCGGGGGTGGATATAGCGATCTGGCGCCACTGAGACCAATTTTGGGCCACTAGTAGTGGTGCTGTGGTTGGGAATGGACGTGGGGTAGATCCGACGAGGATACAGTGTCCGAAGATCTTCATCGTAACTTCTAAAGAAAGGGAAGGAACCGGGTAAGGCTGTCGGATTAAGTTCCAAGTTTGGCATGGAGGCTCTGCAGCAATTGCACAGCTGCTTGCTATGCTAGGATATTTCATCTGCCCGCTCTTGCGAATCCGGACTTAGCTGGACAACAGTAACCCATGGCGTCTGTTCATTTCTCAACCATTCAAAGCCACGCTGAATCTGTCCGCCGCAGCTCGACGTTGAACCTGCCCGCATCATCCAAGCCCATGGCAAAAAAAAAAAAATGCGAACCCAGAGTGTACAAATGCCCTCGGGAGGAATTGAAACCTCGATGCATCCTGGCTCCGATCAAGATCTATAGCCATGGATTCTCGAAGGCTGGCTTGAGATGCTGCTTTGCGGATCGCATACGGTACGCCTGCCTTTGATTCATGACAACCCCTTCGCTCGAATATGCAATTTTGTAGGCGACAGGGATCTGCTGGCTCTCACGACACGCACGCTACGGGCGTACGTCGCCTCAAGACCAGGGAACTGTCAACCAGTCGGCGCCACTCCAAGCCTTAACTCACCAATCGAGCTGAGTAAACATGAAAATTCCGATTCAAATAATTTACGTCTATCCAAGTAGGTAGGTAAAGTCTAAAGTTCAGCGAGCGGCAAGACGACATTTTCTCTTCTCAGCGAACGATCTATGTGTATTTTCGGCATCAGCGGAACGCAACGGGTCTTCTGAATTTCCAGCCCTTTGTTTCCAAAGTAGCGTCCGCCCTCGAAGTTCCAGCAGTCGTTGCTGCGAGGCCAACCGGCCAAGTGCTGGATGTACTCTTGTAACTGTTCGTCAATTTCTGGGCCGAAGGATGGGACCGTCTTCAGCGCTGCCAGGAATTTGGCCTCGATCTCATGGTGAAGGTCGCATACCACCACCATGGCGGCCTGTAGATCGATGTTGAACTGATGCATCACAATGGTGAGGATATTGTAACGGTCGTCGCCCGCAGCTTGCTCTTTGTTGTACGACGCAATGTCCTGAAGCCGAATATCAGGCGGAGGTTCAAGGTGCGCTACTCACTCACGTTATCGAGAATGATGAGGTCGGTGATGTAGGACTCCAGTTCCTTTACGACAGGATGATAGAAGACTTCATCCGGAAAATCGAGGTGAAGTTCTCCAGGCACGTAGGAGGGGCGAGCGCCAATATTCTGGCGGCGTATTTGCAGGTAGCTGTTGACGGTAAGAAAGGTGTCGAAAGCACGACCCTCCGCCTGCACGACCAGGGAATCGAGGTAATCCTTGAAGGATTCGACGAAATGTCTCGCCGAATTCGGGGAGGCGGTTCTGATCGCTAATTCCCAGAATCTAGATCCAATTTAATACCTGCAGGCGCATGGAGACAGCTGCGACTCACTGACGCGTCGCCTCTCCGAGAACAATTTCGCCTTCAGGACGAGGTTTGTGCGGATTATTCAGCGCATCCATGACGATATCCACCATGTCTTGGACGACAACTGGGCTCTCTACGTCGGTGTACTCCTCAACAAGGAAGAAGATATTCATGAGGTTGCAGCCGGTTCGCAAATGCTCTGCGACACATATCAGCGGTGGGTTCGCATTCTAGACGCAAAATACGAACCCTTCGAGGCCTTCGCATACGCCAGAGCGGCAAGACGACCTACGTTTCGAGTTAACAAATTCAAGCGCGGCGCGACAGAAAACAAAACACCAAAGTCGCCCTTGTCGAAGGCATACTGGGATCTCTTACTGAACGCGTTGAAACTGTGAAACCAAGCACTTGACTCCGCCGAAACCTCCTCGTAATGCGGATTGATGATTCGGGGCCACGGCCATGTCTTCATGGTCTCGGGAAGGTACAACATCGGCGGCTTCGACCCCGGACAAGTGGCGACTGTCATTGCGGACTGAATTAACCGCACCGTGGTGTTAGTAGCGATTTATAAATACCAAGGGTATGGATGCATCAAGTTTTAACTGCGATTTACTTGATGTATCAATCCACCCAGAACTCTCCTTGGCATGTGGTAGGTCTTGGTAGGTAGGCGAGTAGGTAGAATGCCATGGTGGTCTAGGCCGGGAATGGCATCTGCATGATGACATCAGTAATCTGACAATCGCGTTGACAACGCGTTGTGGCATTGTTGATGAATTTTGTCGACGCGTGGAGCTTGTAACATTGGACTTGAGATGATTTCTTCCCCTCTTGCAGCGGTATATGAGAGGCAGGCTCCGTTAGGTGAGAAAGGATTTTAATTCCCGAGTCGCGGCAACATTATACCGTCACCAGCGTTGTGAATTTTCGACCCCACGCTCCAAAGTTGTGACGTTGTTGCGTTGACAACGATTGTATTGCCTTTGAACCTCAAGGATGGCTCCTGATGCTAAAGCCCGAACTTTTCGTCCATCCCACAGTCGTACGGATGCCTTACCGGCGCGGTCATTTGGTAGCTGGTTTCGACAGATTCCTCATAGATTTCTTGGCGAGCGCCGTTTCGCATAGTCTCGTTCCCGACGTTATAGGGCAGTATGCTCGCTGCGCTCGCAGGCGCGGAGCGCCAGCGGTCCTCCGGACCGGTCGGAAAGATCCGAGGCAGATTTTTTGATGAAATTTGATCGCGGAGCACTGCCCTATAACGTCTGGTGCATCTCGTATAGTAACCATGCGATTGAGTCACGCCGTGACTTTTCGCGTCTGACAGCTCGTCATCTTCCCTTCTCTCGTCGCGTCTCCCTGCCTCCTTAAGCCTTAATAACCCTTAAGGATTTTCAAAACCACTCTTAAGGGCTTAAGGGCGAGCACTGCCATTCTGTACTTCTGTGTATTACTGGACTACAATCTACTACACTCTGTATCTGATCTGCTTGCTCCCTATTTCTGCATGACCTGCCGGTTCAACACACTGTATTTCAAAGGAGAAAGGAATGGTTCACACTGGCTGAGCATTTTAAATTTTCCACTCAGTTTTTTGGTGAAAAAGTCAATGAAAAATTTGAATTGCTCAACCAGTGTCAAAAACACGTTTCCACAGCTTGAAAAAAAATCTGATTTTTTGTACCACTCACATCCATAATGACAACTGCAGCGAGGCCTATAGCAGCCTTGAGCAAGCCTCTGGCGTTGAGCGAGAGGAGGCGATCTTAATCTTATCGGACTGATCTATGTGACTGATGTGACAAAACGGCTCGTTCGCATGGTTTCTATACTATGGGTTACACTGGTATTGAAACGGGACCGGAAGTTGTAACGGCCCTCGCTTGGGCTCAATTTCTTTCCGATTCCCTTAATTTTTCGCGGAACGTGCTCCGACATATATTGTGCATTAGACTAGCAAAAAAAACGAGTGGGTTCCGACAAAAATTGAGTGAGCATCAGGGCCTCGAGCAAAAGATGTCAGATCATGTCACTTAAAATTTCGCGTTCATTACTGTCCGCTAAACCGTTCCGCTTCGGCTTTGACAGGAACACTTTTATGGCTTCAAAAACGATATTTCCAAAAAAACCGGAGCAAAAGCACCTGCGGGGCGTTCAGGAAGCATTATTTTCACCAAAAGCGTGACTTTTCCTGGCAGGTGTGACAATGCGTGACTGAAGTGCTTTCTGAGCGTATATACCACCTCCTGGATGCCCCGCGTGAGCTATCGCCCCGTTTTCTTTTGCAACATTGTTTTTCAGTCCGTAAAAGTGTGCCTGTGAAAGCCGAAGAGAAACGGGTTAACGGACAGTAATGAACGTGAGGGTTAGAATGGATGAATCTGGCCTGATTTGCTCGAGGCCCTGATGCTCACTCAGTTTTCATCGGAACCCACTCGTTTTTTTTGCTAGTCTAATGCACAATATATGTCGGAGCACGTTCCGCGAAAAATTAAGGGAATCTGAAAAAAATTGAGCCCAAGCGAGGGCCGTTACAACTTCCGGTCCCGTTTCAATACCAGTGTAACCCATAGTACGAGATGCACCAGATCTTAGGGTGGTAGTTCCGCACATCTTTTTCATCATTTGATCTGCCTCAAATTTGGAACTCCGCCACCCGGAGATCTGGAGCCGAGATTACGTTTCGCACTGTTTCGCACCTGCCACGGTCTTTTTTGCCCGCAACATCGCGGATCATTCTCTCCCACGGCAGTCAATCAATGATATTCCCGCGGTTGATCTCCGGTGACAATCCAAACCGCCTAAACTTCCCCGCAACGCGAGATAAGTATCGAGTCTCCAGGGTGATCCCTTCCCAATGGCGTCTACCGCCGTCCTCTGCGTCCTCGTCGTGTTCCTTTTCTACGCCATTCAACGGGTTTGGCGCCGCGTCTTCTCCCCTCTCGACAACGTTCCTGGCCCACCACGCAAGTCTCTAGTCACAGGTAAAATTCGGTTCAGACGTACTCTCCGTTGCCCATTCTCATGATATTGTTATTAGGAAATCTCACCCAATACTACGATCCTGATGGTTCGGAGTTCCACAAGGATCTGGAGGAAAATTATGGTCAGGTTGTAAAAATCCACGGGCTTTTCGGGGTGAGTGACATGGTCCGAGCGCCCGCACATACTTATTGCATCCAAGGCCCGTCAACTCTACGTTTTTGACCCCTCTGCCCTGTACACCATCCTCGTCAAAGATCAAGACGTGTACGGAGAAATGCCGGAAATCTTGTCGTGCGTACTCTGTTTTCCCGGATCCTACCGCAAACCTGATCCGGGGATAGAATGATCAGTTTAACGATGGGCAAGGGGATATTTTCTACCGCCCGTGACGAGCATCGCAAATATCGCAAAATTATGCTCCCTGCTTTTTCAACCGCCAACCTTCGTGGAATGGTCCCAGGATTCTACGAGGTCGCCGAGAAAGCATGTGGTCGATCCCTTGGCTCAATCTACCTCCACTCATATTGGATTTTCGTAGGTCCGTGATAACCTCATCGCACCTTATGTCGCGGATGGTCCAAAGAGGGTTTGTTTTTATTTGCATCCCACTACGCATTCGGGATAACGAGTTGCCCAATCAGCTCGATTTCAACTCCATCTCCTCCCGCACATCTCTGGAATTTATAGGCCGCAATGGAATTGGGTATTCCTTCGACCCGATGCTGCCCGGCCAGACTCTCACCGATCGCTATGCAAAGTCCATCCGGGGACTCCTGTGAGTGCGTTATGTTGAAATCGATTCGGAGTTGAACAACTCGCCAACTGGCAGTCCCGCTGCGTTCAGTTTGGCTCTTCTAATGCCCCTCCTGCCGATTCTTGATCAAAGCCCATTCCCCGCCTTCCGTCGTTTCATGATTAACCTGATTCCGCTCCCGGCGCTGCATGAACTTCGCGACATCGTCGATTATACGGATGCCACGGCTGCCAAGTTGGTCAAAGATCGGAAAGCAGCGATCGAGAGCGGGGATCTGCACGTCAAGGAAGACGCGAAAGACCTCATGAGCATCTTGAGTAATTTCATTTCGTTCAACCGTCCAGCACCATTCTAACTTTACTCTTTCAGTGCGAAGCAATATGTCCGCCGAGCCCGGGATGCATCTCACGGACGATGAGCTTGTGGCTGCCACCGGGTATGTGCCTGCCTCTCGTTCCGTCCGGTTCCATCGAAAGATTAATCTCGCGGCCAGAATGGTTGTTACCGCCGCAACGGACACCACATCCGGAGCGATGACGAGACTTTTCAACATGCTAGCGTTATATCCCGAGATGCAAGAAAAGCTGCGTGCCGAGATCCTCGCTGCCCCAGAGCATCCGGATCACGACACTATCGTTGGGCTCCCATATCTCGATGGTTTCGTCCGCGAGGTCTTGAGGCTGTGAGTTCCCACCGCCACTTTATTGCTGTCCGTCTCATCTCCGGAACCAGATACCCGTCTGCATCTCCGTCAATGTTCCGAATGTGAGTTTCATATATGTTTTTTTTTTTTTTTTTTGGCCTGCACGACTGACGATGCCCACGTACAGAGCGGAGGAGGACGCCGTGCTTCCCCTCGGCACCCCAATTACTGGCGTCGATGGCAACCTCATGAGTTCAATCACAGCACCGAAAGGAACGCTGGTCTATATCGCGATCAATGCTGCGAACCACAGTAAGGAGATCTGGGGATATGACGCGCTCGAATTCAAGCCGGAGCGGTGGAAGAATGGGAAGGCCATCTCGGCTCCGACGCGTATGTGTGGTATTTACGGAAACACGATGACGTTCATCGGTGGTGGGAGGAGCTGCATGTGAGTCTTCTGGTCCGGACGTTGTGTATTGAACCAGCGCTAACTTTCCTCACAGAGGCTTCAAATTCGCGCAGCTCGAGATCAGTGGGTGATCCTGTACTTTTCGAATCGAATAACCTAACGTAAATTCTTCCCTCAGAGACTTTGCTCTTCATCCTACTCCGCGCATTCAAGTTTTCGCAGCCCGATCCAGCTGTTAAATGGCGGTTGAGCGGTATTGTGTTGTCACCGTACATCGGGAATGAACAGCGGCTTCCCATACTCGTGGAACGCCTGACAGCATAACATACATGATTCCAGTGCTCCACTCGGTGTCTTAATTTATGTCCTTGCTTTTCTTCATGTCGGTGTCCGCGGATGAAAACGGCCACGCTATCATTCGGTGGGGCATCGGTGTCAATGCTTCAAATTAAGACATCGCGTCGGGTTTAGGAAGGGACGCCCTCTCGAATTTTCGGATCTGGTCGACTCCAGTCCACTATTGGTCGAGGTTTGTCAACCAAATGCGCGAAAAACTTGTTGAATTATATCTCGGTGAGATTCCACAGCGTACGTCTCGACCAACGTGGTGGACCTGCCTGCGCGCTTTTCCTCCCGCTGCCGGCTGCAAACACCACCACCGGCTCCGCTAACGCCCCCGCGCACCCGGGCCCTCAGGCCGATCTGTCCCTCGTACACCCTCCTCCTCTTTCATTTCGCTCAGGTGGATTCACAAGAGACCACCGGAGCCTTGCTGCCTTGGATGATTTTGTTCTTCGCATCGGCTGAACGATAATTCCGACCGTTCGTAGACATGCTGAGATGACGCCGTTATTCATCCAGTTGGCTTTGACCGTCATTTCTGTGGGCCCTCTATTCTTGGGTTGAAAGGTCGGGCTCACTATGATCATTGTCGGTGACCGGATGTCCAGATCAGTTAACCCCAATGATCATCTTGAAGCTCACATTTTCGCGAACGAATTCAATGCAGACTCATCATTCGAGCCACGACGGCCAGCGCAAGTCGTGGGCAGTGAGATGATGAACGAAAGGACAACGGAAAGATAGACAGCGGCGATTTGGGGGGGTTTGAGCGCTCGAAATTACGTCAATTGAACAGCCGGTCAGCTGCCAAGATAAAATTAACTGGGACCGGAGGTAGGAGAAGGAACACGAACGGGGTAGACTCAGAACCAAACATGTAACCACGAAATCAGCACAGTTGCTTCAAGTTGAGAGCCGAAAAATATTCAGGTCTGTAATACTTTCGTCCCCAACCAACGATACGGCCTGGGCAAAGAGCTCAACAAGCGTGCTTTCGAATCCAGGTCACACCATTGATCCCTTCTACAACCGCTCGCGCTCATAATGGTCCGTGATGCCTCCCACTCCACACAAGTCGAAATTCCTTCATATGCCGCTCAGACACAATAGCGCGATAGGCCTGAAAATGGTGCACAGTGACAACATACTGGCGATTTCTTTCGGTGTATGTCTGTCTGTCAAACTTCATTCCGAACGATATGACCTCAGAAAAGAACACCCTTTCGGATCCAGAACGCAACATTAATCCCTTTACACGTCACAAAACCGCTCGAACTTCTCCATCAGGCTCGAAAACTGGTCTGTGATGCCTCCCACTCCACACAGGTTGGATTCTTTCGTATACTGTTCCTTTTACAAAGTGGAGTATCTCAACCAGACGCAATAGCGCGCCCAAGGCATGAAATGGTGCGTAGTGACAACATAGTGGCGATTTCTTCTGGTGTGTCCCAGTATAAAGGACGCCTTTCAACGAGCGAAAAAAATCAGCCACTTACCCAGTGCACCGTCCGAGTCGACTCCTACACCAAGTCACCCGCTCTCGCCTCCCTACCTATCTTTCTGATCCGGGAATGTGGTTCCTCATTCGTCTTATTAATATAGGGCTAGGGCTAGGGCCCACAAAATCTTGAGCCCGAGCCCGGCAAAGCCAGGCCCAAGTCCCGGCTTCCAGACCGAGCCAGGCCTGGGCATCACGAAGGACGGAGCATCTGGATCCGCTGTTCTACGCAGAGGACGATAAATGGGTAGCGGTACGACACCTGGATGTGTATGCATAGTCAAATATTTGTGAAAGCGAATTTGCAGCCGTTTTGAAGGCCCCGAAGTCCCAATATAGCTAATATTAGAGCACGCAATGCTAGAACGGGCACGGTTCAAGTCAGCGGCGCGCAGTTCTCCGACAAGGGGACCCGCAGCCGTACGGTTCACTCTATCTTGTCATTGTTAGGGGTAAACAGGCGATGCCAACATCTCATCAGACACCCAATTATTACAGGCCCATTCCCCAGTGTTCATTCGTGGTGGTTCGTGACCACCCTTTCCTGCTGCTACTGTAAAAATCGAGCCAGTGTCACTTCCTATCAAAGTAAAGCCTACTTCCGCAACGATACCGTCTATGACCGCCCACGACCGCGCGGATACGCACTCTCCGCAATGGCAATCATGAAGTTCTTGAGCTTCTTTCTGACTCTGGGCCAGACAGCACAGGCAACAGTTCCGATTTGGACATCTCGTACAGCTATTTTTATTGCCCAACAGAATTCGCGTCGCAATGATGCGAATACCCCGGAGAGGCAGGTGGCAAAGTATGTACTGCGTTTGATTCATCAAGTGGCCACTGTTGAATTGATTTGGCGGGCTCAATCACGCCGTTCGGACTTGAGTACTACGTCAGTGGCAATTATTACGGATGGAAGAGCGGTGTGAGTAAAAGTGGGGGAACTGCGCTGCAAAATAGGATGAAAGGAAGGTTCAATTGGAGCATCGGTTCAGGGCCATTTTCCGCCGTTAACTAGCCCTACTTCTTATAAAGGTGTCTGGCAGTTCAGATAGCCTTCGGACCAAAAATTGTGTCCTTCAGCGGCATTGGGGACGCATTCATTCAAAACCAATACAATACCGTCCATCACGCTGGCCCGCCATAAAAGTCTAGTGCTGAGGGTTCAAATGCAGTATAATGAAAAGTATACACAGATGTACTTAATACGGCCCCCCACCCGCTATTCTCGTCACCGCTCTCGGTGTTATCGAATCACCCAGCTTAGACCATCTTGGGATCACTCAAACTCTCTTGGAATTCCTCTCTTGTCGCCTGAACTTGAAATTCCATTGTCGTGAGAACTCCTCTCTGGTCCGTGGTCCCTCCAAGAGTGTTCTTATCCACATCGTCGGTGCTCACTCCCAATCCGACGCGGACTATAATTAGCGTCGGCACGATTCCCTGCGTTTGTAAGCGATGAGCATGTAGTATAATAAGTAGTATGGTATTCAATGCGTACCACTATATGATAGCACGCAGCAATGCATATTAAGACCGAAACCGTCGGCCTCGTGGGCGATAGGTAAATCCCGACAGAGATGAGGAAGGTGGCCGGATATATCAGCCCGCTTTCGAGCCTGGAGGACGAAAAATTACATCAAGGGAAGTCATTCCTTGCAAAACACTCACAGAATAGCCGTCAAATCCATATATTTCTTTCGCGAGTTTTTCCCCAGAAACCTGGCAATTCGGCGAGAAAGGTACCAAATTCGTCCAGCTGAATCGAAGAGGTACATTATTAGCACACGTGGTTCGTTGTCACATTATTTAAATTCTCACCCGCTAATGATGCAGCGAGAACATTTGTGAAGAATATCGTGGCCATGCACGCTGCCGTGGCCACGCGCTCAGATGTCCCGGAGAGTGGGATTATACCAAGTACGCCCCCGACTGACATGGCCATAAGTTAGCGGCGGTCTTCCATACCACTGGAGGACACGCACCGAGCGTGCAAGCATAAGCGAAAGCAGGGAAAGCCACTGGTCGCCAATTGTTGCCCCATATCACGTAGCATCGATATATCTGTTGAAATAACTCGTTACTCGGGCAAGTGAAGATGCGGACACAACTTACAATGATGCCGTCTGCAATGGCACTTCGGAGGTCAATGTCTCTGTTTTTTGAGAAATTTACGTGGACTCACTTTGCTAGAGAATACCTAATTTTGATGAGCAGGCCCAGTCGACGGACGATGGCGGGATCTTCAGGGCCGTGCAACACTGGCAGGGGGTTGCTCAGGGAGAACACTTCATATATCCCTGTCTGCGCGCGATCTGTGACGAAGGCCCATGTATAGGCGAGCGCGATGTGGATGGTCGAGAGGAGGAAAAGGAGGATCATGCAGCCCAGATGAAATTTGTAATGGACTTTTCGACGTGAGCATAGCACTTGAACAGACTGGAAGAAGAGGGCCGAATAAATCCCTGCGGGAATTCAACAACGTCGTTAAAACCCAATGAGAATGAGGACTAACCATATGTCAAAGTATCTATCTGAAAACCTTATCAGGAAATAATTGAAAGACAGCAAGACGGAACGCATACCACCAACGGAAAATATGTGATGAAATGGCTAGGTGACTGCAATGTATTTCAACGCATGACAAGTGAGGATGAAGTACGGTCCGTACCATGCTCTTGCGGGATCAGAGGGTAACGCAGCACAATTCAGCGCCGTCTTATCCTTTTTAAGTGCTATTTTGAGCGGCACCTCCGAAGTTGCACCAAGCCAACTGTCATAGGGAAGCCACAATCAACCATACGCTCAAAAATCTTGATTACTCCAGAATCCGGGGATGATTCCCCGTGATCGTTCGTCGATGATTGCCCAGGACCGGATTCTTGACGGCATTCAAGACAGATTGCGGGGGTGAGGTGGACACTCGGCACCCGGTAGGTAGGTAGGCAGGATTACACGGCCGGTCCCGGATTTTGGAAAATAGTAAGGATCAAGAATCTAACAGCCTGTATTTGTGCCGGCCGCCCATGATACCATGGGTGGCTACTTAGTTGTTCTTGGCCGTCGGCTCAGTCGTAGGTTCAAGAATAGGGACAGCTTCGAAGACTGCCCTGGGCCCCTGGATTCTTCTTGACAGTGTGACAGACAGCGTGGGTGAGGCGGACTTGTATTTTCAGAACCCGATGTCTTCTTTTGATCAACGGTATCATATAAATACGACGGCGTTAGCACTAACGAGTTGAACTATGAGCGTAGATCTAGACTTTTAATCCCACTGTGCTTCCAAAGTAAATAGCCACAGGATAGGGAGACGAGAAGTAGGCGCGGGCGGACAAGACAGATTTTTTGCTGTGTGGATAGCGAATACACGCCGAGCGATCAGCAATGAAGAGGTGGGAGGGTAGACGGAAGCTGCGCCGGGGTATTCGCGAGGAATTGTCTGAATGAGGGCGCAGGGAATTGGCAGAAGCACGATATGGAGGTTTGAGTCCGTCAAGCAAGCTGCCGGGGAGGGGCGCCGGAAACCCATGTATAGACGCCAATGGAGGAGCAGGACTGCCGGATACATCAGTAGAAGAAGGATATTGAATACTAGGTCGCCAGTGACTCAAATGGGATCGAATTGCTGATTCAACTGGAGCGCGAGAAGCAGAAACAGCGGTTTGAGAGGCTTTCTGCGACGATTAGGGCAGAGTCACAAGCGGGGCCATGGGGAGAATGGAAAAGAAAGAAACCGCGAGACGGTGCTGGAGAGAATGACAGAGTGTGTATTCTGGGAAACGGGAACGAACCACAGGATTTGATGCCCAGGCCAAGTAGACTTCATCGGAGAGTTTGACGGAGGCACTACAGAAAAAAATAGTCGCCAGATATCAACTGCGCGGGCTGAGGAAAACACGCAAAAGTCGGACCCTGGGCCAGGCAAGATAATGAGAATGGATGGGTGGCTTCGAACCGAGGGATTATGCGCGCTGCTCACGGAGTTGCCAGCGCACGCCCAGCGTTCACTGAGTCGGTGGGTGGCAGTTCGAAAAGAAGCGTAGGATCGGAGGGCTCGCCGACAAAGGATATCCACACGGCCGCAGATGGTGCGCAGCTGCTTGACTCACCGTCTTCCGTGCATCTGTACGAACGCCGAACACATGGAAGTCAGCCTGGTGGAGACGGTGGGTGAGTAGCGTGCGCGCGGATGGGGAATGCCTGTGGCGTTGGGTTAGGCGTTGCAGCACGACGCGCAGTGAAGCGGCGGGCGGCGCACGAATTACACCCAGAATCGTCACAGATAGTCCGGTCGATAATGGCTGAATCGTGAGGTTGGCGTCGTGGGCAGGCGCCAGCGCAGAAATCGCGCTCTGTGCATGATGAGGGGCGACTAGGAGACGGAGAACCCGAGCACCGACCTCATGGTCACATCGTGCGCAGGCTGCATGACTGCAAAGCTGCACCAGGGGCTAGAGTCAGAGATTTCGAATGCAAGACATACGTCCTGACGTACCAGCGACAAATCGGCCACCAGCAACAAACGATATGGCCACTAACTAAATTTTTCGCCCTTCTCCCACAAGCGCGCCCGGGACGTCTATGGCGTGGGAGGCGTCAGCAGTGGATCGACTAGGGACTTCCGCGGAGGTGGAATCTATCTACAAGCTGAGTAACATATGACCAGCGGCGAAACCGCTTTACGCACCTGTAATTCGTATTCAAAGTCCTCCTCCTAAGCGCGACATTTTCTGCGGGACGACAGGTTCACGATCTAGCACGTAGTCAGGCATTTAATTGGCTTGGGCAATGAATGGAGCAGAGAGATTGGGAGGACGTGCCGGAACACCAGGCAACGGCGCACATGGCCGATACGCGAGAAAGGCTGGAGGGAATGGGGAGAGTGGTTCTGCGAGGGGTCGAGGGGTCGACGAGTTCTTCGGAATGAGAGAAGCGGACATACTGAGAGCCAATAGACGAGGATTAGACACAGGACCGGCGCCAGCTTAGGATGAAGAGGAATAGGAAGCATTGGTACATACTTAGGCACATTGGATGGTTCCTCCATACCAATAACTCTCCGAACAAAATCCATTTATTTCCGACCCTGAAATCGGGTGGTCTGGTGAAATGACCCACAGCGAACATGAAGCTGAAGGGTAGAAGAGGAAATGGAGCTGGGAGATCATTGATGTGCATGTACCGGGTGCACATACCACATGCTACGGTCACAGCAATGTCAGGTGGGTCGCCATAGAGTGGTCTGTCTTGCGCCAACTGAGAGAAGGTTTCGCCATTCTTGAATGGGATAACGGGGGATTTCGGTTCATTCTGGCGTCAAATGTCCGTTGAGGAGATTATTTGAGGCAGAGGTAACAAAACGAGCCCTCAAACTTGTGAATCGGCCGAGAATTGGCTGAGGAATGGGCAAAGGAAGAGCGCAGCATCCGTTCGGAGATAAGAAATGATCAATTCCCACCTAACCCATCGGAACCAAACGGGGCACAGCTTTTGATCAACGCATCACTCCGCCTGTATTTAGGATAGCTGGGATCCGACCCCGGCCCCCATCTTTTTGGCGGGGATCGAAATTGGAGGAGGCTATCTGGGGCAGAAAAATCAGAAAAAAAATGTGGTCACTTTTTTTTGGGTGTATCTGCTCCCGTTCGGCCGCTATTCCCGATTTGGTTTCTGCCGCTTTCCTAGAACAGCGGCGGACCTGAATGTCAGGAGGTGTCGATTTTAGGTAATCAGTGGGGGTGAAAAACCCCCCAAAAAATATCCACCAAAAGTTACCTCAGTATCTACTAGCGCTCGGCCACTATGCCCGATTTGGGTACCTGGAATTTCCTTTTTGGGAATGTTGTGTATCCTGGGCACTCTATGTGGCTGGGGATCATGAAATCAGTGTTGTTTGGGCATCAGATAGTATTCAGCTACTATGCAAAACACTCGGCCTGTTTATCTTGGGCTCAGTTCTGCAGGCAGACTGGTGGCTGTACTGTCTGGATGTGTTTCTTCTAACACTCCAAAGTGCACGGCCACCCGACTTTCTCCAGAGTGTACAGCCATCAGTCTGCCCGCACAACTGAGCCCAAGATAAATAGGGCCCTTTCGTCTGTGAGGTACTTGTCGACCTGTATCCGATATGTTTCGACTGAGGGGTCATTCACGAAAATTGTGGTTTCTTGAATGGGCTCGAAATTTCCCATGGGGAATCCGTGTCGAAGGTGATGAACGAGATTAGGGTATTGAGGAGTAAGGTTAAGAGTTTTTAAAGCGGTCTCGAACGCGTTCGCGGAATAGGGAGTGATTATCGTGTTGTAGTCGGATAAAATATTTGAAGGTCCAATGTGAATGAAACGGGAGTTGAGTGACCTATTTACAGCATCGGAGATGAATTCGGCCGCATTTGCACTATGATACACCGGGTCCCCAATGTCGGGGCCAGGCTTAACACTTGCCGGATGCGGCATGGTGTTTGGTGGTGCCACACAAAGTGCATGCGTGGCAGTGCAGGTTTGCGTTCTTGGCCTCACAAGCTCCGTGGAGGTTCCAAGCAACGCATACTTGGGTTTTTGGCTCTGCAATCCAGAAGATTTTTCCTCCTTCGAAAAATATCTTGGGGGGACTTCCCTTGATAGTCCTCTCTGCCCAGCATTCACGTGCCATGTGTCCGGTGTCTCCGCATTTAAGGCATAGCGCATCTTTCCGAAAGGAACGCTGCTGTTCCCGGTCGGGTCTCTTGCGGGAGTAGGGGAACTGACACTCAGGGTATGAGGATGAAGAGGTCCGCTCCGGGTATGTGGATCTAGGTTTCTCTGGGCTCCGCTCGTACAGTGCCTGTTTTGACATCTGTCCGTTACGTCTCAGGACTTCCTTGACCTGCTTTGACACCTTCGCCTCGAAGTACCGTGCACGGTGGAGTTCAAACTCTTTGTGGTATAGTACCCCATCCCATGTTGTCGGGTTCCATGTTTGACGCTGCATCCAGCTTCTGTCCCATCGCTGGATCATCACAAAATCTAGCTCGTCCTCCAGAACAACATCTCGACAGCTCTGCCTGTGGTTATCGTAGGCTTCCAACTGTGCTGCTGCCACGGGTGCGTTCTCCACGAACCATCTCCTGTAGTTTGTGTGGGCTTCGTCGAACTGAATATGGGATAGCGTGGTTTCGTCGTCGAATATTGAGGGGTCTAGCATGTAAACCTGTACCGTCTTCTCTTCATTGAATATGGTGCGCTTTTTCGGCTGGTATTTCTGGTCGCTTTGATTGACGAACATATCTTGGATGCATTCATTCGTGAAGATGGATCTCTGCATGTACACGCCAGCCTGCGCGAGCTCCATGATGCGAGGGGAGAAGGGTGTCCTGAGGTTGTCCTCGCTCCTTGCCGGCTGTACTGCAGCTGCATTAAATATGCACGGGATGCTCGCTGGTTCTGCGGGCGTTGGGGGTGCAAGGGGGATGGTGACTTTGGGTTTTTCAGGCTCCGTCCCAGCTCGCATCTTTGTCATGAGGGACAGAAACATGTGCTGCGACGCAGGATTCATGTCCTTCAGGAGCGTGACAATTTCCTGCATGTCTGCGGCAGGAGAAGAGTTCACCGGTGTCGCAGTGGCTGGCTCCGGAACTTGATGGTCATCGTCAGAGTCTGGCTCATCTGGTTCGTTGTCCCCGAACGTGTCCGCTGCTGAACCTGCGGTTACTCCAGCTGCAGTTCTGCGGGAATCTCTATCCGCATTCTGCACGAGTTTCTGTGCGTTGCGGGTTTTACGCGCTGCTCTGCGCGAGGTCCTGCCTGCCAGGAAATCCGCCTGTGCTTTCTTCCAGTTCTCAGATCTCGGCACCCCCGAGGAGTGTAGTGTGCCACTCGATGCACCGTTAGGTGCAGATGACAATGCGGTCATTTTTTGATGGGAAAAAGGAGTGCTTATTGTTTTGTTATTAATGTATTTGTTTTCCCAAAGGACTTGAAAGGAGAGTGAGGCTCTCTCAAAAAATTCACGTTGCGGCGACGCAAAATTCTGAGAGTTGAGGGGAAGTCCGAAATCAGACACTGCCACTGATCAAATCTATTCTTAATTTTATCGGTGGTCAGATTTCATACTGATCGCTCTCAATTTTGCGAGGCCTAACTTGAGCTGGCAGTAGCACTCGTTCCTCGCACCACTTGAGCTCAAGAACCATCAAGAGACACCGCAAGGAAATTGGCCTGCTGGGAACACGACAGCAGGCTGCGACGTGGGCGGACATCGAACCTCTATTCCAGCAAATTCGGGCCAGGTTTCCCACCATGGGTGCTCGACAAATGGTCAACCTCATTCGTCAGGACCACAATATCAAAGTTTCCGAGTATGTGTAGCCACACCTTTCGAAATATCTCCACTTACTCCTTGTGATAGAAAATTTCTCGCAGATGCATTTAACATGGTCGAGAGAGACGCGGTCCAGGCTCGTAAACACAAGCGATTTCGTCGTAAACGCTATTGGTGCGCCGGTATTAACGATGTCATGGCATTCGATCAGCACGATCATGAACAATCGCAACACGATCCCTGTCAAATTCACTGACGCAGGGGACCGTCGTCGGGCCGACTTTCTGTCTTTCACCCAGCACGTCCAGTATTGGACGACCTACAAACTCGCTTTTGTCTCTGATTACCAAGGTATATCACTCTCGCTTTCATGCATCGGAATCGCTAGCTCACTTGTGGCAATGCAGGCGGCAAACACTCTTCTGACGGATCCGCAAATCTTGACCGCTGCGTAACTTGTTCTCTGTCCTCATCAAAAAAATCATGCTGATATACTGATGTAGTGAAGTTGGTCCCGTCTTCGCGGATGGGAACGTGGCAAGTGGATTTGCTAGCTTCGAGTTGGATCATCAATGCAACGATTTCTGTCGCTTTTTCCAACTTCCGACGGACTATGGCAACTGGACTGAGAGGAAAGATGCTAGCACTGGATTTGCCAAGGACAAGCCCATCTTACACTGGGGGCAAACCCCGTGACGGTACAAATTTGTACCGTCACAAGCACGGTTGCTCGACGGTTGGGCAGCGGTTGGTTCGCGGAAAGTCATTTCGGCAGACCGGCATTGTACCGGCATGCAAACGGCATCGCGACACATGTCAAAGCCATTGCACGACCATGTGACCGTGATGACACTCGCAGCGCGTTCTGCATGCTGTTTTCCACACGTTAACTGTCTCTCGTAATATTTGATGTGCTCATTTCTCTGTGTCCTTTCATTGTCTACCCTGTAGTCTTGTTTCTTGCCTGCTAGTCCTCGTTTTCCAACACCTTTTATGCCTCCATCATCTACCAATGCCGAAGCTGGGCGGCGTGATGAGACTCTAGAGGGACGTGTGAAGCCCGCTCGGAGCGCGGCACACTGACTACCGCATCGCGACGCACTGGCTGCTGCACCACACTGTGCGCACGCACCTTGGAGAAGGGTAGCTCGTCGTCGCGCCTTGGCCCATCATTCGCACGGGGGCGCACCGAGACATCGCGGGCGTTCGCCTTTCACCTTTCGCAGAACTCTTGCGGTTCGGCTCGTCCGGTGCGCGCTCCCGCTGCGTCACCGCCGGCAATTCTTGATGTTTTCTGCGAGTTGCAATTCCATGTTTTCTCTCCCGCTGTAAGCGGCGCCTCTTAACATAAACATTTTTACTCCACATATATGAACAGGTCTGGTTTCTTCCACAAGCCATGCTAAATCTGCGATCCTACCTCCGGGATCTCGGTTTTTCTTCTGCAGCGCGCCATTCCAACGCACGCCCACCCCCAACGAACAGACGTGCGAGTAGCGCTGCAGCGCTGTGTGCTCCCCATCAACGCCGACGCAACGAACGCACCTCCCCACTGGCTCGGACACGCCGACGCGAGCGACGAGGAGATGACTCTGCGAAGGTGGGAGCACCTGCGCGTGACCCCGAGACAACCTCGTCCCCACCCGACCCGACCCACAGCGCCGGCAAATGCTCGCCCCATCGGCGCGGACACGACGTACGAAGGGGAGAACGTGTCGCCGCAAATGTGGGAGCACCCCGCAGGCAGCGCCGAGACAACGCCGACAAACGCCCGCCACACCCAGTGCCGGCACACGCCAACCCAAGCGGCCGCAGAGGGAAAAAATTGGGCGGATGCAAGACAGCGTAGTCAGCGCCGAGACAACCTCGCTAGAGCGCCGGCCCGACCCACAGCGCCGACAAGCGTCCACCCAAGTGCCCGGTGAGGAAAAAAACGGGGGGGGGCCGCGAGAGAACGCAGCTAGCGCCGAGACGACATTGACAACAACCCCTACAACCCCGACGAGCGCTCGCCCCACCTACAACGCCAGAAACGCATGCCCGAGCGGCCGCGCAGGGAAAAAAAAGCGAGGTAACGGAAGACAACGTCGAAGCAAAGATGGGGCCCGAGCCAAGGACATATCGGCGTCACGCTCACTCCACTCACAGCGCGCCCAAGCGCGCGGATTCTCACAGCGCTTGTGAGCGCGTGGATGCTCCAGGAAATGAAATGCAAAGCAAGAAAGAAAAGTCGTACGACGCAGTGCGACGGATCGGCGAAACGATTCTCGCAAATCCCCCCCCCCCCCCCCCCCCCCAAAAAAAAAAAAAAAAAACCACCGCAACCAAAAAAAAATGACATGCACCGCGGCCGCCTGCATCATCAGACTCTGCGCGACGGCCACCTCCGCCTGGTCCGCGGCGGCCTGGTGCGCCTTGAGGACGTAAGCACAGCGGTCCTTGCCGTAGTTGACGTGCTTGCTGGCCCAGGCAGGGTCCGTGGGGATGGTATTTACGGCCTGTGTGAGAAGAGTGAGCAAAGGTCAAAGAGAAGAAAACACACACCTTGGTCGCCATGCCCACGCTCAAAAAATGGATGAACCCGATGCCCTTGTCGCGCACCATCTTGACCCTGGTCAATGAGCCCAAAGCGGCCCAGCTCGTCATGCAGCATCTCCTCCGTCATGCCCTCGTCGAGCCCGCCAAGGTACACGTTGCGGCTTGCCCCGCTCTGTATTGTCGCCTGCAGCACTTGCACGGGCACGGCGCTCGGGTCGCCCCAACCCACTTTCGTTGTGCAGCGTCAGCCTGCGCAAGCTGGTATCCGCAAAAAACGCATTGGTGGTTGGCGCGTCAAGGAAGCTGAGGAACACGCAGTTCTCGGGGAGCGCGCGCTTGAGCGGGCCAATGGCTAACCCTAGCTCCGAGTCAGATATGAGTGTGGAGAATCGCAGCTAAAACTCGATGATCAGTGAGAGGACGGTGCCAAGCCAAGGATAAAATTAGATAAAAATATTAACATTGATTGACAGTTAACTGCATGTAACGATGCCGTTGAGATGCCGGTGCAATGCCGGTGCGCCGAAATGGCCAGCCGGCGTCCAACCGTGCAGCTACCGTTGGGCAACCGTCCTTGTGGCGGTAAGATTTTTACAGTCACGGGACATGCCCGCAGTGTTAATTCCCGAGTAGAGGTAACCCGTCAATCTGTGCAAAGTTTAGTCTTTCTGACTCGTTTTTCAGTTGCCGCTGGTCAACCAGCTCCCAGTTCAGAGTCCTCATCACATATACGCACACGTTCTTTACCTCTCCTACCCCTTTTACCCTCAAACTCACAGTTGTTACTCTTCCCTCCGCATGATACCCAGCAGGTCTTACCGTAGTCGCTCTTTCACATACCTCATATACCAATGCAAATTTGTCGCTCTCAGATATTGAGTCCCAGTCAAAGCGGGTGCATAATTGAAATAAGACTTCCGCGATGTTGAATGGGTTATTCGGAAAATTGAAAGAGAAATCAAATCAATAAAAATAAGCGGCCCTGGCGGGAGGAAAGGGCAGATACGGTGTCATAGTCGAGAGTAATTGGCGGAGAAAACGAAGTGCGAGGTGAGAAGGCGGTGCGGAGGACAGAACGATGTTCGAGGCATCGTGTTTGGCGGTAGCGTGTGGCTTCAATGAGTGCATCAACATCTCGTGCCCGCACACCGCTTGCGCACTTGTGAGTCCTTTTTGGTTTCATGACTGATGTTTAAAAAAAACTCGACTGGCGATTCCTGTCGGCAGGCCTTCCCAGCAGTTCTGTCTTAAGCTCCACTCCACCACGAATGTCTTACAGTGCGGGCCACTAACCACAGTGCATTCCCCCCTGGTTAGCTCACTGAGATCTAGAATCTCTACACAGACAGATCCGCGCATCTGTGGTTAGCGACGGCGGAAGAAACTACGATGGTGCGAGTGTCTTATGTTCCCTTTATTACCATTTTTTTTGCACTCGCCTCTCGTCGAATTGTGGCGGCCGCTGCTCTTCTAACGACCTTCCCAACAAACTCCGCGTCGCCAGCGTTTTCAGCATGCTCAATAATACAATCTATCATCTTTGAGGAGAACGGATGGTTAGTATCTTTGTGGAGTATTCATGATTAATCCCGCATCTCATCATGGAGCAAAGATGCGAGTTTTCTGATGTGAGTAGCGAAAAGAGATAAAAAGGAGTCCGTTCTTGAACAGGACTTTTGACAGTGCAGATCTTCTGGCGAAACATATTCGCGATCTCCTAGACACATTCAAGGGAGGTCTTCCGGCACTCACTGGCGGCAATCTACCAGAGGACGCAGAGGACGCGCGAATATCAGCAACTGCTTTTTTGAATGCCTTCCTCATTTTTTCTCTTCCAGATCTTCATGCTGATGCCAACCGTGCTTCCACAAATTCTGACCCTTGAGCCCCGAGATATTTTTCTCAAGCAACTTGCTGAGTTTCCTTACTAGTACTACTTACCGACCTTCCTAATGAGTTCTTTCGGCGCCACTGGGCCCTTCAACACGCAATCAACCATGGTCTTTGGCAAGTTTTTTCTTTGGTTAATCGTTTGCCTTTCACTTCCAACTCGGAACCCTACCACCTCAACATTTGTCCCAGATTGCAGGTATGAGAATGCTGTTCATACTTTTAACTCGCTTCTCATTCAGCCTGTTCTTATGCCAAATTGACTTTGGCAAGCTGCAAGTGCTGAAAAAAGACGCAAAGTATGCCACTGTGTTTGTTGCTCTCACTTTATCCTGACGGTTCAATTTACATCCTAAGCTCTTAAACTTTTCAAGATTAAATAATTATTAACATTCTGGCCCTGCTTCCATATGTTGTTAGATGCTGCAGCCGAGTTTTCGCGCACTTATGCGGTGACTGAGCGATTTAGTAGTGGATTACCCGGAGACTATGCTTCCCCAAACTCAGATTGCTGTTAATGCTACCTGAATCTCACCCTGAAGATGTGTGATCTACTGTGTCCTTACTTCACGGTGCCTTTCAAGAAGGAAGCTGTTCAAATTTTGAGTGGATCCTGCATGCGGGATCCGGGTATTCCTCATTCTTCTCTTGTCTCACCGTTCACTTCTTTCACTTATGTGACCCAAACATATGAGGTATAAAAAAGCAACTCAACTCGCAAGTTCACCGTTCACTTTCCAACTAGCAAGCGCGCACGCGCTGCCGAGTTTCATTGAAGTATATCTAAGGTGAACAATCTCTCTCTACTTTATTCTTACTTCACAGACTCTCAGCGCAAAACCTATTCATGCAAAATGGCCAAGCTAGGGAATTTGTGCCCGTTGCATTCCAGTTAAGAATTGCGTCTGGCCATTATTTCTCAACAAGAGGAAGGTCTCTGATATATTTCGTCATTAGCAGCTACCGGTTCTATTCAGTGCATATTAGTCGGCCAAAGCTCAATGTTCTCTTCTATTTCTGACGGCTCGCATGTGGGATTCTAGCAGGATTGGACTCAAGGCATGTACTCGGGCCTCGGTTCTCTTTTGTTCATCATCTGTACCGTTGAAATAATGTAATATGTAGGTTCAACTTTGTGAGCAGATAGCGCGAATCTGTCCTTCATGTAAGACAGCGTGTTGAATTCTCGCCATATGTGTATAGCATAATCTGCTTTACTTCTGAGGGGCCGGTTTTCAACTTGGACAACATTCTTTTTCTTTCTCTCTAGAAATCTCGCAATAGTGCAGGGTGACCTTGGAATCCAAACAAGGCCCCCATCCATGACTTTTTTGCCCAGAAAACAAAAGTCGAAAAAATCGCGCAGCATTCGTGGTCTGCCATAGAACCGGTTTTATCTCTGTTGATTGATAATCACTCGCCAATGAGGAATGACTCCTAAAAAAACCTTGCCTGAGCTGCATGCGGTCCACCAATCTATCGAGGTTCTGGTACTCGCGGATTATGCACGCGTTGGTTAATTCTGTTAGTACCGATGCCAAATTCAAACCAGGATTTTTGTTTGATTGTACACCTGTGATTCCACTTCAATATATTCCTAAGTTACTTAGTTTATTTCACCTAACTCTCAGTCCTGAGCGCGAGGTAAACTGTGCTTTTAACTTGAAGCTCCTGAAAGCGCGGTATTAATTTAATCGAAGCCAACTCCCGTACGCACAGTCGTTTCAAACCGCAGCCCAGCGCACCGAGCCGGGATTCAAAAGTCGACTCCACGGAGGCCAGCATATGGCAGAGCAGATGTTGCGGGCAGGAGTGGTGTACTAGTACCACGGACGCATCGCACCGAACGCGCTCTACATGAGAATATCGAAAGGTTAGAAGTAAAAAGAGGTAAGAAGAAATTCAGGAGACGTACCGAGGTATTGACTATAGAACTCGTAATAAGGCAACCTGACGGCAAAATGGGCACAATAGTGAAGTTGCAGGTCGGAGGAGACGTGTGCTCAAGGCGTCACCCCTAATGATGAGATACTAAACGAAAAGAGGTGGTGATAGAAAAGAACTCCAAATATCGCGAAAGAATGGGTCGGACACGTACCTGCAGAGCCCTCGATATCCCGAAAGTACCATATCCCCCTTCATATACGACCTCCCTGCTTCCCATCACCGACCTTGATGAACGGACAGCGCGGGACGGCGAAGATCGTAACGGAGACGAGAATCGCGCTGGGGCGCCGGAGACCGGACGCTTGGTTGAGCAGAGAGTACGCATAGCGAGCCACAGAAAGGGTTTCTTTGGAGCGATAGAGGATTTTAGAAGCACAGAAGAGGGCAAGAAGTAGCCGCACAGGGTACAGCAGGTGCAGTTCTGGTGGCAGGGAGAAGCTCCGGGGCTCAGGATAAGGCGTTTGAAGAGCATGAACAGACAAAGGAGTCAAAATCTGGCGTGGAAAGTGTATTGCGAGGGACCGGGGCTGCAGCAGGCAGTTCTTGGTGCAAAGGAGGCTGAGTTAGTGCAAAGTCCCCGTGTGTGATAGAGGAAGAATATCGGATGAGTTGCTTGTAGCCTTAGAGGATGGTCGTCGTGGTGGTAGCTGAGAAAGGGAGGATACACATACACAAACATAACTCGGCATTTGCCGCGATGATCACGCATCATGGCGGTGCGTCAGTTGTGATGGCGCATTGTCCGGAGGTGGCCATTTGGCGTTGGGGTGGCTGAGCCGGAAAATGAGCGGTGGCTTGACGGACTGAGGCGGCAGCTAACGTGCGGCGCGAGGTAATGTGTTGCGCGTATACCGCTTCACAGTGATAATGTTGTATTTCTCAACAGTGGACAGGTGACGGGCAAGACAGCAAGACAGAAGAGCTCCTCTGGGGGTGCAGTAAACCAAGATCACAAGGAAGGAGGAGTATAGCTCACTGGATTCACCGTTGCTTCTACTTTTTCGAAATTTTCATTGATAGAGTGGAGATCTGAATTGAGAAGTTTGAGCTACTTGCTGCGCCATTTTGGTCCATGAATTCACACCTTGAAACGGAGAATCCAATCAGTTTGACCAACCATAACTATGACCGGAGCCTTCCTGGAAACCTGCATTTAAATTGGAAAGTCAGCTTCGTGTTTCGCGCGGCTGTAGAATGATCAGAAAGGAGTTAGATACCAAATTTGAACGCATGAGAATAGTCAGAGATAAATGCAGTATGCGGGGTCTTCAAGGGGCCAAAACCGGCAAAATAAAGTGGAGCGACTATCAACTAAACCCAAAGATTTACGTGTTTCATGGGCTTCAACATTCACCGTGTAATTTTGCATACAACGGATAACCACTATTCACGCCGATTCCAACCGTGTTGCTGCAAGATCAAAGCTTCGCTCCCGAGCGGAGAAAGGTGTGGCGTCAACGAAAATTATATGGAGCCCACTATGCTTGAGAATTCTTTTCTGAGATGGTAATGAGGGTTGAATGAGGATGGCCTCTCAATGCTGAGATATAGCGAGAGACGCGAAGCTTACCGCTCCGTAGTCTTATGTTGTATGCGAAACACATGATTAATTGGGAGGTAGGCTTGGAGCTGAGTTTCATTCGCGTTGAATCCATTCAAAGATGATTTACTTCGTGACTGCCCGGCCTGAATGGCCGATAGTGCTTGCATGTAATAACGGCCAACAGTGAGCAAAAATTCATCAGTAGGACAGTGACTGAACCGGGATCAGTATAACATATTTATGCGAATAAAATATATCAAACTTAGTCGGTATAATGTGCGTCCGCATCGAGCGCATATCGCGAGCGCACATTACGCAGCTGTAGTCCCAGCTAGCGAGCTGGCGCGCGAGGTCAAAACATCGGCGCGTAGTGACTCGTAGCTGGAGTCCTGTAGCCGCCGGTATGTAGAAGACGCTGCCGAGCTGGCGTGCAAACGGCGACGGCACGACCGCCGAGTACAGGGCGGGTGCTGCGGGGGCGGTGGTCTGAGCCGGAGAAAAGAATGGGACGGCAATCTATAAGTATGAATATATCGAAAATTAGCAAGAAAAAAAGACCAAACAATTTCTGGCAACTTACCTCAGGCGTTTATTTGATTTGTATATGGTGAGGATGGACCATAGCAGTTGTGAGACGGCCATGAGGTGATGATACGGGCAAAATGACGGGCTTGTGAGTCGGAGTGCGCGGGGATGGGGCTTCAGATGAGGGCTGTCGCGAGAAAGGAGGGATGTGCAATTTCTCGTAGGGTGGATGCACGGTCGAGGGACCAACCCACACTAAAAGACGAGAAACGGGCGGGGTAGTACAGCATGGGACGACGGGAAATAAATGGAAAAATGGACAGAAAATTTGAGAAAAATGAATGTCGCACGTACCTGCAAAGCCCAGTGTATTCTCAAAACGGCTCATTCTTTCGCACCATACTCTTCACCACATCTCCCGCACTGACACCGATCAACGGATAGGATCCGAGCACGGAGAAAACCGTCTCCGACGGGGACGCTGATTTGAACGAGAGGGGAGCCTTTTCGAGTTAAAACGCAGTGAGGAGGTCCATACGAAGGCGCGCATAGGGTGGTAGGGGATCCAGACCGCTTGGGAGCACGGGAGATGGCAGGAAGTCAGTGGGTAACCGCAGACCGCGCAGCAGGCCAGTCCTTGGCTTCAAGAGATATGCCGGGGCTCTAGAGCACGTGGGAGCAGAGCAAAATACGAGAAGCACTGGCAGGCGGTGCGTGCTTGATGAGTCGCCAGCGTCACAGTGAAAAGAGCGGCGAGTTGGCGGAGGATGTCGGGCGCAGCATCGACCCCAAGACGCGCAATACACGTCAATTGTACTGCTTGTAGTCCGAGAGCACGATCGACGGGTGTGGATGGCGAAGTTCATGGTGGTGGTGACTGAGAAAAGATATGATTTGGATATAGAGACAAACACGTCTCAGCAGCTGCCGAGTCGGAGTTTACGAGGAGGAACGCAGAATGCAACGGCGCACTAGTGGTTTTTCGTACCTGCTGAGTTGCCACGGGGACGGTAGGACTGAGCGTGTAGGCGGCCTGCGTATCGTACACTGATCGGCCGGCATCCTCACCGGCTTATATTTGGCTCAAATACGGCAATACAAAGCCCGCCAAATCGGCTCTTACGGCTAACCCCGCCACCATCCACCCAGGAAGGTGTAGAATGCAGTTGTTATGCGGGATACATTGTCTTTTACCCAGTTCCGTACGTTTTGTCAATTTCGCTATTTAATAAAAGAGTTTCAATTGCACTCACTAAACGCGATTCAAATTCATTCCGTCGCAAATTCTACCAGTCGGTGGCGTGTGCAGATCCTTGAAAATGGGGAAGACGTCAAATCCACGGGGATCAATTCTCTGGTGACGTCTACAGAGCGGTGATAGAGGAGAATCAAAATTTGATACATGCGGTACTTGATTACGGTTTGCTCTATTTATTCATTTTATTGGCGTCGAGACAAAATGCGCTCAGTTCAGCGTAACGTCCAACCGAACGCCGTGAACCTGAACGCCAGGTTCAGGCTCAGCGTTGGATGTTTTCCGGACCCGAACACGCTTTAGCGCCGAAATCTTGTGTGACAGGCGACGTTCGTGCGAGACGTCGTTAAGGAGGCGTTCGTGCACGCCGTCCACGTTGCCTTCTTCCTTCTCTAGCAGCATCCAGCACGATGAACCGCGACCTTCGCAACTGCATTCCCGCAAACCCAGATATCTCTGGAATCGGCGTTCGCGCCGCAATCTACACCCAAAGCCTGCTCTGTTTCCTTCCGGTCGTATTCTATCTATGGGATGGAAAAGTCACAGTCGATGAGCTGGCAGGCTTGCAGGACCAGTCTATCGGGATGCTCGCCATCGCCTTTGCCATTCTCCTCACTACCGTCACGCTCGCAGCCGGAAGCCATCCTTCGGTGTCCAACTATCACGCGTACATTGTGCTCAGCCTGAGCTGGCTGAACAATACGAGCACATGGATCTGGTTCATCCTTCACGTCTATGCACAGAGCACGGCAACGTACAAGCCAATTGATGCTACGTGGAAGGCATGGATGGGATTGTTCTGGACCTCCCTCACCGACTTGCCATCCACTGATGCCAACCTCAAGAAAAGAGGGAATCACGGCGGAAATGGCGAAAGGGTAGAAGAAGGAAAAGATGCTGGGGGGAAGGGGAAGGATGGACCGTTTAAACGGGCATTTGCTTCGCTTGAACACATCTGGTTCAGCACGCAGATGAGATATCCCCGATTCATTTACCGTTGCCTCTTCGGCGCACCGGTCCTCTCGCTAGGTTCCATCCATCTGTCGCTCATGGCTGCAATTGGTATCTGGCTCTGGTCAAATCCTTCCAGTTTCGGGAAACGATTGGATGGCTGTACCCCAATTCTCACCATCTTTGGAGCATCTTCCTCGTTCAGCTCCCGTGCTCTTCGCATATTCTCGTTGACGATGTATTCCATTCTCCTCATTCCTGGACTCAACCTTCTTCCACCCTTCGCTTTCTTTCTCTTCCTCCACATCTCTTATACCCATGTCCGTCGGGCGTCCACACCACGCATAATTCGGCAGCAGAAACGAAGGGTGGCGGTGATTTCCTAAGCTTGCAATCCTGACGTTATATTGACATTTTCCTTCAGGATCGCGAACACGGAGTGGCTCAGAACGACGGCAAATCTGCCGTTGAAACAAGGAAGAAACTTTGGTCCAAGACGGCCTTCCTCCTTGTCGGCCTCGTCTCTCTCTTCTTGGTCAACATCCTCTTCATAGTGGACACGGAATTCACGCTGCACCGTAACGAGCCGTACCAGGGCAGCGAAGAGCGCGAATGGGGATTTGGTCAGATACTCGCCATGCTCTTGCTGGTAGTCCCGTTGCGGGATGCCTGGATAGCTCTCCGAAACATTCAGAACAACCTGCAGCAGCGATTCGATCAGGCATTTGACACGATCTGTGAGGCGGATGAGGCGCGAGATGAGCTCGGTGGCTTCCTTCGTGCCGGAGTGAATCCCCGGAGAAAGATTCCCTCACGATTTGGTTACGCTCTACACAAGGCTGCATATTATGGGAAGCTCGAGCTGATCAAACTTCTCGTTCCCAACAGCAACCGTGATACTCACCTGGTGGATGTGGACGCTGTCGGTGAGATTCTGTGATTGTGTTCAGCATTTATCGACGGTAATGTATTTTCCGCAGGCGGAGATTACGGAACAGCACTCCAAGCAGCGTCCGCCAGAGGGCATATGGCGGTTGTGGCTTATTTGGTTGAGTGCGGTGTGGATCCGAACATCACCGGTGCGTATTTTTCCTTTCATGGAAGGAAGAAAATGGTGACCAACTGTATCAGGCGGGGATTATGGAACTGCGCTTTGTGCTGCATGTGCGGGTGCTCACCTCGACACGGTGACAATCTTGCTTGCGGTGAAAAATATTAAAAAGAATCGAGGTGAGCAAATGGAGTGAAGAATTTGACGATATTGAGCATCAACAGGTTCCCAATTTGGTTTACCGATTCATATTGCGACAATGCGGGGCAAGAAGGAGATTGTTGAAGCACTTGTTGAGAACCAACCGCAGGAAGCGGATGGTGAATGTATGTTATGTTCGTCTCGTCCAGCGCATTAAACCCATGAAAGGGTTTCAGGGTTGAATTCAGGTCTGAACACGGCAGATATAGCATATCTGGTGGGAAATGGGGAAATTCGGGAGAAACTTAAAGAGGTGCGATTGGAACTGGGTGTAAGTGATGTCGGACTCGTCCTTCGTCGCTTGAGATCTGGGCTGACACCCGGCGCTCTCTCCCTTTACCTTGCAGGCTGTAAGTGATGTCGCCTTCATCCCTTGAGATCTGGGCTGATGGCCGGCGCTCTCTCCCTTCACCTTGCAGGCTGTAAGTGATGTCGCCTTCGTCCCTTGAGATCTGGGCTGACGCCCGGCGCTCTCTCCCTTCACCTTGCAGGCTGTAAGTGATGTCGCCTTCGTCCCTTGAGATCTGGGCTGACGCCCGGCGCTCTCTCCCTTCACCTTGCAGCGGGTAAGTGATGTCGCCTTCGTCCCTTGAGATCTGGGCTGACGACCGGCGCTCTCTCCCTTCACCTTGCAGCGGGTAAGTGATGTCGCCTTCGTCCCTTGAGATCTGGGCTGACGCCCAGCACTCTCTCCCTTCACCTTGCAGGCTGTAAGTGATGTCGCCTTTGTCCCTTGAGATCTGGGCTGACGCCCGGCGCTCTCTCCCTTCACCTTGCAGCGGGTAAGTGATGTCGCCTTTGTCGCTTGAGATCTGGGCTGACAACCGGCGCTCTCTCCCTTCACCTTGCAGTGGGTAAGTGATGTCGCCTTCGTCGCTTGAGATCTGGGCTGACGCCCGGCGCTCTCTCCCTTCACCTTGCAGGAAGTAAGTGATGTCGCCTTCGTCCCTTGAGATCTGGGCTGACGCCCGGCGCTCTCTCCCTTCACCTTGCAGGAAGTAAGTGATGTCGCCTTCGTCCCTTGAGATCTGGGCTGACAACCGGCGCTCTCTCCCTTCACCTTGCAGGAAGTAAGTGATGTCGCCTTCGTCCCTTGAGATCTGGGCTGACAACCGGCGCTCTCTCCCTTCACCTTGCAGGCTGTAAGTGATGTCGCCTTCGTCCCTTGAGATCTGGGCTGACGCCCGGCGCTCTCTCCCTTCGTAAGTGATGTCGCCTTCGTCCCTTGAGATCTGGGCTGACAACCGGCGCTCTCTCCCTTCACCTTGCAGGAAGTAAGTGATGTCGCCTTCGTCCCTTGAGATCTGGGCTGACAACCGGCGCTCTCTCCCTTCACCTTGCAGGCTGTAAGTGATGTCGCCTTCGTCGCTTGAGATCTGGGCTGACGCCCGGCGCTCTCTCCCTTCGTAAGTGATGTCGCCTTCGTCCCTTGAGATCTGGGCTGACGCCCGGCGCTCTCTCCCTTCACCTTGCAGGAAGTAAGTGATGTCGCCTTCGTCCCTTGAGATCTGGGCTGACGCCCGGCGCTCTCTCCCTTCACCTTGCAGGAAGTAAGTGATGTCGCCTTTGTCCCTTGAGATCTGGGCTGACGACCGGCGCTCTCTCCCTTCACCTTGCAGCGGGTAAGTGATGTCGCCTTCGTCCCTTGAGATCTGGGCTGACGACCGGCGCTCTCTCCCTTCACCTTGCAGCGGGTAAGTGATGTCGCCTTTGTCCCTTGAGATCTGGGCTGACGCCCAGCGCTCTCTCCCTTCACCTTGCAGGCTGTAAGTGATGTCGCCTTTGTCCCTTGAGATCTGGGCTGACGACCGGCGCTCTCTCCCTTCACCTTGCAGCGGGTAAGTGATGTCGCCTTCGTCCCTTGAGATCTGGGCTGACGACCGGCGCTCTCTCCCTTCACCTTGCAGACTGTAAGTGATGTCGCCTTCGTCGCTTGAGATCTGGGCTGACGACCGGCGCTCTCTCCCTTCACCTTGCAGACTGTAAGTGATGTCGCCTTCGTCGCTTGAGATCTGGGCTGACGCCCGGCGCTCTCCCCCTTCACCTTGCAGATTGTAAGTGATGTCGCCTTCGTCGCTTGAGATCTGGGCTGACGACCGGCACTCTCTCCCTTCACCTTGCAGGAAGTAAGTGATGTCGCCTTCGTCGCTTGAGATCTGGGCTGACGGCCAGCGCTCTCTCCCTTCACCTTGCAGGAAGTAAGTGATGTCGCCTTCGTCGCTTGAGATCTGGGCTAACGGCCAGCGCTCTCTCCCTTCACCTTGCAGGAAGTAAGTGATGTCGCCTTCGTCCCTTGAGATCTGGGCTGACGACCGGCGCTCTCTCCCTTCACCTTGCAGTGGGTAAGTGATGTCGCCTTCGTCGCTTGAGATCTGGGCTGACGACCGGCACTCTCTCCCTTCACCTTGCAGGAAGTAAGTGATGTCGCCTTCGTCACTTGAGATCTGGGCTGACAACCGGCGCTCTCTCCCTTCACCTTGCAGAAAGTAAGTGATGTCGCCTTCGTCGCTTGAGATCTGGGCTGACGACCGGCGCTCTCTCCCTTCACCTTGCAGATTGTAAGTGATGTCGCCTTCGTCGCTTGAGATCTGGGCTGACGACCGGCGCTCTCTCCCTTCACCTTGCAGAAAGTAAGTGATGTCGCTTTCGTCACTTGAGATCTGGACTGACGGCCGGCGCTCTCTCCCTTCACCTTGCAGATTGTAAGTGATGTTTGATTTGTTGTGTGCGACCTGGGCTGACCAACGGTGCTCTCTTTTCAACTTGCAGGCCGTAAGTGACTCCGCACTCATCTTGTGCCTTGCTTGACACATCTTCATCCATCACAGGAGGTAAGGCTGATATGCAGGAAACGCCCTCTTGCCACTGAGCTGTTCACAGGTACATGAAAGGCTTAAACAGCTTGTGGATCGGGACACGCCGCCGTCTTCGAGTATGCCCTCCTCTTACACATACCACACCCCTGATTCCCTGTTGCAGCTTCGGACATCATTCCAACAGCAACCAGTGCTCCCTGAGGTTCCTGTAGCGCACCTTCAAGGTGTGGCACCGGAGAAAAGGCGGGATAAATACTAAGGTCCACTGTGTTCTATTAGACGCAGTAACAAAAAGAAAATGAAAAATGAAAAAAAAAAAAAAACAGAAAAGCAGGAAGGAACATCCTGAGATCTCAAGCCCCGTTGAAGAATACAAAGAGCTATCACATTTGCTGAGAAAGCAAGCAAAATGAGCCTCCTGACATACCCTGGTCTGAATGTCGGCACAATGGCGCCAACAGGGCTCCTCAATGAATACATGATCCACAAGAGTAATGGATGGCGGCACAAGGGGGCCGGTATTACGATTCGGACTGGCTACTTAAGGCCAGGGAGCTTTTATGAATGCCCAGAATCAATAAACAGGCTAGCCGCATGGCATGAAATTCAGAAAGAAAGCTACAACCACGTTGAACTCACATATAATTATTACTCAACGCGAGACGTTTAAATTATATCCTCCACGGACATCAGACATGTCTGATCCTGCTTCCGACTAGCCCAGAACACTGACCGAGTCGCTCTTGGAGAAAGTCGGCTGGCTTCAGCGAAGATTTGGTCAGGATTGCGATGCATAAGCCTGAGCAATGTAAAACAGTCGAGTTTAACTTTTAAATGTCTCTGAATTCGGGTGCGGTCTAGTAAATGAGCAATGCTTACAACTGACTCGTATAATGCGATGCGTAGCAGACTGCTCACGGTCAAAGCTGGGTCTTTGATGTAAATTTAAGCTTACGGATTCGAGCGCAGACAGATGTTATTGCGGCCTACGTTCATTCAAAATTTGCAGAATATACAAGGCGTGCCTGCGCTTTATATGCATGCCGGCAACTAGAGCAATTTCTCAGCCGATCTTGCTCTTTGTGCACAGATTATGATTGCATTGGGCGCCAGAATAGGTCCATTACAATGTATTGCAGACGAAAATATACGAAGTAAAAGAAGACATGAGAGGGCCGGATTATGTTCATTCAATAACAAAGTTTCACTCGAGGAAATAATGTTGGGGGCTAGTTGGGCTGTCACATCGCGCCGTCAGATTCCTTCCCTCCTACAGCATACTTGGTGAGTTGAAGGCATAGGCTCTTGAATTCGAAGAAGAGAGGGCATTGAGCGCTCCGCAGGAATGAACCTGATCAGTACCAAACTCTTGGTGCGTGAATGGAACGGCCAGTCTACCTTGAGAATTGGTGAATTTGGTTTAGGTTTCACTGCAAAGCCTACAGAAAATAAGCTGAGGCAGAAATCAATGTCGCGAAGTGAGCAGACTGCGGATCAGACAGAAGCTCGAGAGAGAACAAGGGGAATGTGCAGTTCCTCCAAGTCGAGTGCACGAAAAAGGGGAAGAAGATGCGACCAAGACCAAAGCCTTTGGTCACGAGAGAGAAGTTGCGATGATTGAAGAGCATGAAAGCTCAGAGTAAGGCATGAAAGCCAGAGGGAAGTGAGCATGAAAGCTCAACAACAAGGGTGAAACCCCAGAGAAGGAGAGCTCAAGAATAATGGTGAACCCATGGAGAATGATCATGAGGGCTCAATAGTGAGAGCGGAAAAACACGACCGAAGCCATGAAATCCCGAGAGACAAAGGAAAAATTTGAAAAACTCGTTGAGTTGAACAAGTTCGAAAATCTTGAAAAATCTTGAAGTCGATCCCAGCTCGCGTCCGCTTCCCTTCATTTCCATTCAGGGTAAGCTTCATGAAGAGGCTAGGCTCCAGTCGTTCTCCTCCTTCCGCGCATCCTCTTCGGATCTCCCGAGACGTACCTGTCTATCTTCCTTTTTGTGAAGGAAGGAGACATCCCTTAGGATGGCGACGGTGGGATGGGTGGTTCCGTTGCCAAAGGTAAGTTACTTTAAAAAAGAAAGTATCTTCCTTTTGGTGAAGGGTGGGTGGGTGGGATAAGAGTAAGTGCGCAGTCAGGGAGACGGAAGAAATGTTGAAATTGGCCGTTGAAAAATAAAATTGCCGAGTGAGCGGAAGGCCAGGAAAAGAAGTCGAAATTCTCACAATCCCAAGTGCTTCGCATACCTCTAATTGCCGACAGAGGGTTGCACAAGGAACGAAGAAAGGGGATGAACGAGGAGGAGTGTGCAGGGGAAGCCACGCTGATGCGGGTGATGACCTACACAAACGCCAGAGGCGCTTGGAGGGGGAAAAGAGAGTACGCAGTGGAGGCCACGTTTAAACGGGTTATGACCTACGCAAACGCCGGAGCGTTCGGCCTCTAAGACGAGGGATTTGCACAAAAGAATCAGTGCAGAAGTCCATGGTAAGCAAATGGACGAGGGGGAGCAAAGCGAACTCAATGGCTATAAAATGGGCTAAAATCCCAACAGAGCTCAAACGTCGAGTAGTGTCGCCAAAGAGAACACAGTGGATGGCCCTGGAACGAGGCCAATAATCGCGTCCGAGATGAGCGGAACGGACAAGCGAGAGATAAGAGTCCGAGGGAGAATCTCCAGGAACCCCAGAGACAATGGTCGAATCAAACTGTAACGGGCAAGGGACTCCGAAAGGGGAAAGGAGCTGCAAGGGACCTCTGGAAAGAAAGAGAGAATGAAGAAAGAGGGAGTCCCAAGTGAGAAGAGGGATCCCGAAACTGGCGTTGATTCGACCAAGAGAACTACGACGAACCAAGAACTATATAAGTACAAGAGTATCGGAGTATGAGTAATCTAATAATATGAACAGATCGGAGTATGATTAATCTAATAATATGAATGAGGATAAATCTAGATAAATATGATGAGAATCATATGTAATATCGTGAAAATACGGAGAGTTCGGAATGCATGGTAAATTATAATTAGTACATGTAAGGGGCATGTCCGGAATATTCCATGACCCTTACAAGCCGTCGGCACAGACCATATCAACACCATTCTTGCTGGCCTCGATGAGCGGCTGAAGCAGCTTCTCCATGCAGTGATGGAAGAGCCGGTAGCCTGCGAGGGAGCGGGTCGACTCGGTGAAGCATTCGAGCTTCGAGACGGGTAAGTACCCTATCAGCACCATGGCATGCGACGACGGCTGACGGCGAATATCCTTCGAGATGTTCCCGATGGTCAGATACACCGGCCACGCCGTCTTGGTGCCCTGATGGCGCGTCAGCTGCGTCTTGTCCGAGGACAGGATGACGGGGCTGATAACCACACCCGGCGGTAAGCGTTTCTATGAAAGCTCGTTAGTTGTCGACTCATCTACGTTAATGAAGATACACACCTGAATCTCCCACCACCAATCCGCCGTCCACATCTCGTCGATAATTCGACTCGAAGCGTTGCCGGACTTCTCGCTATACACCAGCTCCGGTACGTACGCCATGTAGTTCTGGAATGACGGGTTCCCGATCAGCTCCTTGATACACTCCACAGGATCGCGCCGCCAAAGCTCCAAATCCTCCGTCATCATCTCTTCGTTCTCGTCGGGAATATTCCCTGCCGCCGTCACGATGTTGCACTTCCAGCCGGGGCCAGTCGGCAGACGATCCAGCTTCTGAATGAAGCTGTAGTTGTTGTGGTAGGAGACCTGGCTGCGCTCTTTCGTCTGGTTGCTCGTAAGTATGGGCCTACATCCGGAAAAAAATGGAAACTCACGATATCGAGCTTCAGAAATTCATCGGTCGCGCCCTGGCCACATTTTTGAACAGCCATTGCGCCAGGCCCCATTCCTGATGGTCGGCGAATGGCGAATACGGCGTGCTCCCACTGGCAACTTGCTCCGCCCGCATCTGCTCAAAGTGCGTCTCGCACTGACCCAAGATTTTCGCACTGACGTCGCGAAAAGTCTCAATACCGGGGAAGTCCTCCAAGCCGGGGAAGGCCTCCACGAAGCGGCTGAGGTTTGCCGGGTCGTCCTCATCAAGGACTTCCTCAACAGTAGCCCTTCGAGATTTCGGCAGCGGCTGGGGCTCGGGCTCGGGCTCGGGCAGCGGGGAAGGAGGAAGGTCGAGTGCGGGTAGGGAAAAATTGTCGTCCTCATCGTCCTCTGGCTCTGAAGCAGCGGCAGGATTTTCGACAAGATCTGAATCGACGCTGAATACAGTGCGTCCCGGCTTTTCGAGGCTTTCAATCCATTTATTTTTGCAGGCAGGTGTGTGCGCAATATGACGATTCAAAATATCCCTCGACGCGAGCGCTTTGAAGCAGTAGGTACAACGCACACTGGCGGGAATTTTTCGTAGAGGAGGAGGCGAGGTAGCGACAAAAATAATCTACAGTGGTACGCTGAGTCTATTGTTTTTCCTCGCTGCTTAGTTGCTGCAGGACCATCGCGACGCCGGCCCGGTGATCATGATCATAGATCAGACCCCACCTACGACGCTGATCGTCGTCGAGCCCTTGACGATGTTGACGCGTGGCGCAGATCGACGGCGCCCACACCACTGCTAGAATCTGAAGACGAGAGCAGACCCCGGGTGAGTTTTTTTCAATACTATGCGATAATAGCTGACCACGATCAGTCCATCAATGGCAATGTCTTTCCTTCTCACCTTCGCCTCCACCTTTACGATACCGACGACAGCCGACCTGCCCGCGGCGGCGCTGTGCCTCTTCAGCCCCAGCCATCTCCCCCAGAACTCGGAGCGCGTCCCTCGTCGCCGACTACAGGCGACAAACGTGCGCGGTCACCGGATGAGCGCTCCGACCTCCGACCAACCCAGGCGCAGAAGGTCAATGACAACCAGGGCCGTCCGAAGGCAAGAGACTACGACGATGTCACCCAGGAGCTCCTCGCCGTTGCCATTACGTGGTACCGCTGCCTCATCAGCACTTGCGACGCCTTCCCCGACCATGAAACGGAGCGCGAGTTTGCTGTCCAAGCGTGGGCGAAGGCATGTGAGGAGCTGAAGGTGGCGATGCCTCTTGAGCCTACCTTGGCGAAGCTCGTACGTCGCGGTGTTAGCTTCGAATCCCACTAACTGCCCGTTAGATTACCAAACGTGGTTCTCAGGTTCGCGGCGAGCTCAAGACCAAAGTCCGAGCGATTGTCGAGCTTGTCTTTGGCTTCGAGAGCGGCCAAAACAAGAAGAATTTGCGCAAGAATCGCCAACTTGCTGAAGACCTGAAAGACGGATATGGGTATTGCTATCGGGTACGTTGTATTCATATCTATGATCTATACTCATTGCGTGCAGGACGATCCCTCCGACCCTAATCGTCGCAAGGGCCTCTACAAGGCCAAGATTATCCAGAAGTGTGCCAACGTCATGTGGTTTGCCAATCGCAAAGACGAGGGTGCCATGTATCCGGAACTATTCGGGCCCATCTTTCCTCGCCCTGCTTTCGCTTTCATTCTTACGGTGGTGGGCTTTTTAATTGCTATTCTCTTTTTCCATTACTCATTTTTTGATCTAGCTCGATTGTGGTATCGACGAGTGGACGACCGGCACCAAGACTGAAGTCCCGTTCACTGCCGCCGACTACCATTCGGTATATTTGGAGCACCTCATGTGCCTTGATCAGTACGCCAAGCATACACAGCGTCAAATGCTCGAGAAGATTCTCACTCGTATCCACAACGTTGGCCGGTACGTGGCTATTCATATCGTACACTTACAATCGCCTTATTCTATTTCCGTAGCTTCCATTCTGGTGCGCAACCTCTCGAGGCTGCTCCCACCACCGGCCTTTCTTTGGCTGCACTTGAGGCCGCCATCAAGGAAAACGACGATGAAGACAGCGCAGAGGAAGCTGGCGACGAGGAGGAGGGTGACGAGGAGTAGTGGCATGATCTATTTATTTATTTATTCCCGTTAATAATATCTATTTGCCGAACATCCTGGCCTGAATTGAGAGTCAATGAGTAGATTCCTAATGAGATACCCAGTCCTATTGCAGCTGTCTAGTACTACAGCACAGTACTACAGCGCTACCATGATATGTAGTTATCACGTGTGACTACAGCAGCTACACGGTCATTGATAGTTCACACTGCCAGCTACCACGCACTACATAAAGGGGGGCAGTCTACGGCGCTACAGGAGCTACTCTGGCTACAGTCCACTACGTAGGGTACTGAATTTTTGCTGATGAGCTCCACATACGAAGACATCAGAACATACCTTTGCCACGAATTCTCTCGTATTCGCCGACAGCATTCCTCATCTGGGATACGTCTTGAAGACCCATGGCCGCCTCAGCACGCACTTGACCACTTGGTCCACAAATCATCTGGGATTTTCATCTACGCATCCACTGTCGTGCGGTTTATTGATGATGAATACTTCCATCCAAACGAGCGTCTGGACAGTGTTCTACAACTTGATCCACAGAGCACGTCCCCCCTAGATGACCTCTATACCGAAATTCTCTCATCTGCCTCCCATAATCCGATGCTTCATCGTGTGTTACACGCTGCACTGGGAAACGTATACTTACAGCCAGATCCCGAAGAAAATGACCTTCTCCTCGACCTCTCTCCAGGCAAAGCTCGCCTTTGCTTCCGCGGTTTGCACTCAGTTCTTGAGATACCACCCCCCCAAATGCCATTTAGGAGAGGTTTGTATGTTCTCCACGCATCACTGCAGGATTACTTCTGGGAGCTTGGCCGATCGGGTGCACGGTGTCTGTCACTTCTTTCACTAAAGTCTGCATTGGCTCATCAGGCGCTTCGTATTTTGGCTTCACCGTTCAAAGAGAGTCCATCTGTGCGCGAGAGGAAGTTTTGTAGGTAAGCATTATTGGAATGTACACCGACGCATGAGTTCACCCTGACGACAGTGAAATCTTGAACGCTGTTATGGGCAGCCTCGGTGATCTTCTTCCCCTCAATCACAAGATTGATCTCCTTCGAACTGAACACGTTCGAGGCCTGTGGTTTGGCTATCTTGATTCACACCACCTAGTGAACGAATGGCTCCAGGTGAGGCATATTAGTTGAAGAACCCACGCCGTTGGGCTTCTCTTTAGCAGCGGCGGTCGTCATTACCCCCAGATCTGAGGCACAGCTGGACAGATAGTGCCTTCATCACGAGCATCACGAGAAGTTTAAGCAATCTGACACTAAGCAAGAACTCGGCAGCTCGTCCTTCCCGCCAATTTGATCACATCTACATGAATGTCTTATCCAACCATCCTCGTCTTCTCGAGGTTCTCCGAGTACGACTCACTTCCCCATTCGCATTCTCTTTGGAGGACCTTGCGCTTTTTGGTTGTACCCGTGAGGTTCTTCGACCATTATGCATAATCAATGGACTTCTTGTCAACTGCTCGTTTCCTGAGGGAGATTCTCCTCTTGATTTTTTATCGGATTTCCCCAGGGCTAGAGAATTATACATGGATTCACATCATACTGCGGAGAAGATGATATCGCTCTGTAAAGACACTCAGAGTTGCGGGCGATGTTTCAAATACTTAATTAGCTTTCCTTAAGTTCTAGGCGGTCAGACCGTTTTTGGAACTTAAGTTGCGGGACATCTTAAGATCTATGAAACACTATGTACCCTACCTACATTCTACATATTGTGGGGGGTCATCCGGAACTTGAGTTATGTAGAGTGTAGTTAAGTTAGTGCACAAACTCGAGTTTTCTCCTACTAAAACTTGAGTGCAGTCGGACTTGAGTTCTGACGGAACTGAAGCCTGTCTTCCGTTCACAGGGAACTTAAGTTCTGGAAGGTGGCTGGCAGGAATCCCTGGCAAGTGACATTAACATGGAGAGAATATGAAGGTGACCACACAGAAACCGACACTCGTCAACGCCGTAGACCTATTGGATTGCATAGGGAGTGAGTCCTGGCTTTATAATGCAACATACCAGAATGCCACCAGAATGCCACCAGATGGCAAAGAGTCAATTGACCTCGGATGGCTGTCAAAGGTCATGAGCTCGAGGTTTGGCAAGGGAAATAATGGGATACGCAGGGTTGAGGAGAAGACCACCATGGAAGTTAGAGCCAAGTCGAAGTGCGTTGTGGCTTGCATGAATCAAAGTGTTTGACGTGAATCAGTCACTGTCACACACACGTTTCTCCGATTCGTTACTTGCTCGCCACTTTCTTCTCCTCCGACCACCACCTTGCCGCCACCCGCGACCAACCAAGTACTTGTGATGCCTGGGCTCGGAAAGGGAAACTCTCTTACCTACCCCCGCACGACAATGTCATCTTTCTAGGCAATAAGAAATGTGTGCCACTCGTCAAATGCTCGACATTGAAGGGAGGGTAAAAGGAAGGAAAGAAAGCAGGTGCGTGGCCTCATCTCTTTTCCAACTCTTCCAACTAACTGGCTCCGTAGCTCGCGCGCAGCCCATGAACGGCACACCCAGCTGTGTGTTCCCCTCATCTCATCTCGCCTATCGTTCTCTACGCCACCTCCACGTCCCCATTCCCTTCCTTTGTTTTTCCTCCGTCCACGCATAGACACCCGACGAAAGCATTGGGCTCCGTGAATCGGTGTCATCCGTTTCCCCGAGGTACTCGCGCCGTGTGGAAGCTCGCACTCCGCGGTACGTCTTCCCCTCTCTGTCACACAGAAATATACTAACGAAACCCACGGCTGCACCTCCTCCTCGCCGTCTCGACGCGCTGTCCTCACATGCTACACTCCTCATCCTCCTCTCCGACTTCCCTCTCCGCCCACCCCGCATCTCGTGCTGCCCTTCTTCCCGCCAGATGCTGCGCGTGCGCCGACGTCACGGGGGCGTACAAGACGTCGTTGGGCGAAACTGCGCGAGCATCGGTAGGATTCCCCAACTGCAGCCTCATACGACCCCGTATCTCACGAATCAGCGCTGCTCATGCCGGCGGTGGACGAACAGGCAGCGACTTTAGCTTTACAGAACTTGAGTGGACAGGACTTAAGTCGTACAGAACTTAAGTACAATGTAAACTTGAGTACAATGTACCACTTAGCCAATCAGTAGGTCTTTGCAGGACTCAAGTTCAATGGGGACTTAAGTTTGAGGATACGGCGTGAATGCCGGGGGTGGTCGAAGTATGAAATGTGGAACTTAAGATCGACTAAAACTTGACGTTTGGTGGCAGGTCTTGTACCTTTGGTATGTTCTTACGCCAGTCTTGCAACTGTGCTTCTCACACGGCATAGCCCCTGGCACTACGTCCTTCCCGAGTGTGGGCCGAGTCAAGCGGGAGTCCACAAGATAGTGTTGCCGCGAGTTGAGCTGAGTGGAGTCGAGTTGCCAACTCGACGCCAACTCGATGATTGACAGCGAGTCGAGTCGAGTCGAGTTGGGACACGTGAGGTGACAGGACGCGACTGTCATCGGAGAGGGCACCCTTTTATTTAAGGCTCCAACCGTTTGTTTTCCGTTTGTGGATTCGGGCAAAAGAAACGGAAACAGTAGGAAACCGTTTGCAAACGTTTGCAAACGTTTTCGAAGGGTATTTTTGTGCACCAAAAAAAAGGTAGAAATTACATCCGTTTACGTGAGCGCGGAGCCACACCTCAACGACGTCTTTCTGAACAAGCCTGCCTTGATCCACATCTTCACCAGCATCGCTTCCATTATTGTTGCGGCTTTCATGGATCCCCGCGCTTCATGATAAAAGTGCCGTGATTTTGAGAAGAGGCGAATACGCTGGTTCCTGGAATAGCAAGAAAGTCACGCGCCATCTTAGCGATCACAGGAAAGTCTCGCTCGTTGGCCTGCAAAGGCGGATCAGCGGGAATAACAATGTTGAGTGCTAAGACTCACCTTCCACCAGGCCAAAGGATCATTGGGATCCCCGCACCCGTGATCTCAGGATTTCACGCGTCCAATCACAGGAAAAGTCACATTTTATTTGCAGCGGTGCCAAGAGCTTGCGATGGGGATATGTGACACAGGAGGGCGCGGCGAGCGATCCAGCGGGCTCCAGAGGCAAGTACTGATCCAAACGATGCTCGGAGTGGCAACCGCCGATATACGATCCCGCTTGACTGAAGTTAAAAAAGCCGATGCTCTGGATGGAAAAATAATATATATATAAGCCAGAAACAGTTTCCAAATCGTTTCCCAAACTGTTTCCCAGACCCCACAAATAAAACGATTGGGAAAACGGTTAAAACAGTTTCCAACTGTTTGCAAACGGAAATGATTGGAGCCTTACTTTTATTATTCTGAAAAGCTGTTTCAAGCCACAGAATATTGCCTATATATTTTAGGCATGGAATGGCCCCCCCCATTCCATTCAAGTTGGGGCCACTCCCTGAAATTTTAGGCGGATTCCATAGCCCCCATTCCAAGCACCTTTCTGGCAGGCACCGTCCTCATCGATGCCCAACTCCCGTCGCCGTCGCCGTTTTGATCGATTTTTTGCCCAATATGGTGTCTGGCGCATTTTTGAGAGGGGGCTGTCATTAATCCTCGGGGGCTCAGCTGCCCACCATGATACCACACATCTTCATCCCCCCACTCATGTTGATTAGACTATGTCTCTCGACGTTGGAGTCCATTGATGCCATTTTGGGTTATGTCAGCATTTTCATTTAGCCGAGCCTGCTTGTCCTGAGGTAAATCACGCAGACAGACTTTTTTGTTGCCCAAGTCACCCTCATTGACAACTTTCTTTTCTCAAATTTTTTCTTTCTTTTCTTTTTTTGTCGCTTGGCTCCACATCGGCTATTTTATAGTGCTGACTTGCCAAATTGCAGAATATCTTCTACAACGACAGCTCCCATCAAAATTGCAGAATATCTTCTACAATTCCAGCGCCAATCAAAATTGCAGAATATCTTCTACAATTCCAGCGCCAATCAAAATTGCAGAATATCTTCTACAATTCCAGCGCCAATCAAAATTGCGGAATATCTGCTACAATTCCAACGCCAATCAAAATTGCAGAATATCTTCTACAATTCCAGCGCCAATCAAAATTGCGGAATATCTTCTACAATTCCAGCGCCAATCAAAATTGCGGAATATCTTCTACAATTCCAGCGCCAATCAAAATTGCGGAATATCTTCTACAATTCCAGCGCCAATCAAAATTGCGGAATATCCTCTACAATTCCAGCGCCAATCAAAATTGCGGAATATCTGCTACAATTCCAACGCCAATCAAAATTGCGGAATATCTGCTACAATTCCAACGCCAATCAAAATTGCGGAATATCTGCTACAATTCCAACGCCAATCAAAATTGCAGAATATCTTCTACAATTCCAGCGCCAATCAAAATTGCAGAATATCTTCTACAATTCCAACACCAATCAAAATTGCAAAATATCTGCTACAATGACAGCTCCCATCAAAATTGCAGAATATCTGCTACAATTCCAGCGCCAATCAATTGCGGACAATCCCGGTGCCATCAATCTGTGGAATATCTGCTACAATCTCAACGCCAATCAAATTGCAGAATATCTGCTACACTCCCAGTACCACTCAATTTGTAGGATATCTTTTACAATGATAGCTCCCACCAAACTACAGCATTCCTTAAACGGCACTGCCACCGGAATCATTTGATCAATGACATCACTTTCAGTAGCATTGGTGGCATCCCCACCACTGTGAGCCAGTGGATGAGTCAGCAAGTATAAAAGGGGTCTATCAAGAGTTGAGTGAAATATTGCCCATGGCTGCCCCCTCATCATGTGCATTGCTGGGTCACACTGATTTGCTTTGCAGCGACTCAGAGGATGAATGCGAATCAGTCAGCCTCAGTTTGGTTGTCGCTCCTACTAGCGGTTGGGCATCTCCTACTACGTATACCAATCCCACAAACGTTCTCATCCCTACATCAACCCCTGGATCTCCCTTTAAGAAAATACGCCCACTTATGTTACAATGTTGCGCACCCATTCAGTGTTATTGCTCATCACTAATGTGTCTTCAGTTGAATCCGCGTGTCACTATGCAGTCGCCGAGATCACTCGACTGCAGACAGAGTGGGAGGTGGTCTATGAAGCGGCCCAAGTTTGAAGTCTTCTGCCCATTGCACACCGCAGCTGATGAATTTAATTTCACAGGCACAGATAATGGTTTTTGAAGGCGAAATCCAGGTACTGCATAGAAGGCTGGCTGAGGTTGAAGAGCAGAACTCAAAGTTGCAGGTGCGGATCAAGGGGCTTGTTGCCTCGAGAAAGAGGACTCAGCAGCAGATAGACAGCACACCGAATGTGATGCTGGACGAATGCTTGAAACGCCCGCGTTCATCCTCTGCTGTACATCGATAAACCCTTAAAATATATCTTGTGGCATGCATATAAATAAGAGGATATGTAGAGAATGCAGCCCCATGTCTCCCCGCACCTCCCACACCAAGCGCACCGATGCGTATGCTTGCACTTATCATATTTGCCCAACTGACAGCAATACAGCATGTTGGCGTGGTTTGCACTTGAGAGTTCTGTAACCCGTCTGTGAATTTCTTTGAGGTTTTCTCTCATTCCTCAACCCATATTCAGGACCTCCAATTGGACCCAAGACATTGAGCGAGTCTGTCAAGGAGGATTTCCGCAAGGCAAAGACTACTAGTGAGTGTCTACAGCGACCCCTCGCCTTCTCGGCTCACTCCATATCCAGTGGAGTGTGCCTTTGTCGAGGCCCTCTGCTGCCTCAGAAGCCTCGAAGACTCCCAGCGAGAGAAATTGTCTGCAGCTTTCCATCGCGAGGCAGAGCTTGACTCTGAGTTTGAGGACCTGGTTGTCGACCGGCAGGGCCTGATTGAATTGTGTGGGGAGGAACAAGGAAAGGTTGTCCTGCTTGAGAGGGAAAATCAGAGGCTGGAGGAGATCAATCACGCCTTGGCCTTGCAGCTTGAGGAGCAACGAAAATACCATACAAGCTTTGTTCGGCAGACAAGGAGCAAACGGAGCCATGCAAGGTTCACCTCCCCATAAATTAAATAATTAGCTGGTATTCTATATAAACAGAGCTTGTTGAGCTCTTAATTCCTTCACCATGCATGTGCTGGAGTTCCCCCCTGAAATTACGACCGAGATATTTGAGCTTTGTCTCGACCCTCGGTCGAAAATGTCCCTGCTATACGCGCCTTTGGTCTTCTGTCATATTTGCATCGCCTGGCGTACCCTCGCAATCGGAACACCAAGCCTTTGGTGTGCGCTGGAATTCCCTGCATGTGTGGAGGAGCTTCTGCAGTGGGTGAAACGGTCTCGGAGCCGCCCTCTGATGCACCGATTCCGGTCGTTGAACCTCACGGATGCAAGGGACTTGGTCCTGTCCTTCTCGCAATTCTCAGCGCGATGGAGAGAGGTTGAGCTGAGCCTCCCGGAAGCCGGTTTCCAGCTCATGCAGGCCACCTCACAGACAAGTTTCCCACTTTTGCGGAAAATCAGCTTGCGAAGGGTGATGGGCCCCAGGCGGTACATTGGAGGATCTCCACCCCCGATCTACGACATCAACGACGTCCCACAGCTCACAGAGGCGTATCTGGAGCTTCGCCCCAGCATGTCCGTGCGCCTTCCATGGGAACAGCTGATATCTCTTGAGATTCACTGTCCTGTGCAGGACATGCAGGACATTCTCCTCACTTCCACGCGCCTCCGGAACTTGACGCACCACGACAGGCCTTCTCGTCTCCTGAGCCCCCCACCCCCTCACATTCTTGCGGTCCCGAGCCTCGAATCACTGGTCCTTCCCCACAGCCCACTCGTGCTGCTCCGCCTTTCGCTCCCCGCCCTCACGCACCTCTCGATGCCCCTCGCACTGGAACAAAAATATCCCGGAAGCCTTGAATCACTCTTTCAGCGTTCCCACTGCAGCGTGGTGCACCTCTGCATCAGAATTCAGGAGGAGTCGGAAACGGCTCTCCATGCTGTCCTAAGCGCTGCGCATGGTGTAACGGAGCTGGAGCTCCAGTTTTACCGCGGTGCGCGAACCCTTGCTCAAATGCACCTCCTGCAGGCACCCAATATTTTGCCGGAATTGCGCGTACTCACGGTCAAGGACCGCAGTGACAGCTGCCATGCATTCTACCCAATCGTTCACTTTGAATTTGGGGAGGGGTGGCGGCGAGTAGAGTTTGGAGAACATAAATCCATTGAACTCGAGCTTTGTGCGGCTGTTCGTGCCAGGGCATCTCAGCTCACGCTGTTCTCACTGGTTGTGCGGCCCGAAAACAGTGCGATTATGGAAGACGATGTGCTGGAAGCACTGCACAAGCTCGCTTCGGATGCGCTAAAAATAAAGGTGGAGATGTTCGGGGGAGGGCCGAGACACAGCGCGCCATGTGTCTTGATTGATACGTAAAAATAGTTACTGTGGTTCATATAAATACGATCATGAAAAAGCGGTCAACTAAAAACATGTCTGCTCTCATGAATTCTCTCCCTCATCGTGCGAGTGTCCCCCCGCCCCGCTACAAGTCTCTCAGTGTACGCGGCAGCAGCGAGCCTTCCAGTCCCATTCCCGTCAAGTTTGTCCGTGCGAGGCTCACCCCCAGTAAGCCAACCTACTCCCACCCCGTCTCATGTTGAGCGTGCCCGCAGCGCCAAAGCCCAGGGACCCAGAAACACGCATGGGGCGAATGGAAGGAGAGCTCAAGCGCATGGAGCAGAGGCTCGAGCGTGCTCTTGACACCATGGCAGTCACCGGCTTTGAAGCAGACAATGAGCTCGCACTGCGCCATGCTGCCGCCAATGGTGTCGAAGCCGACACTGGGATGGTTTCCATCAAACGGGAACTCCTTGTTTCTCAGCTGCGTACGGAGACCCTCGAACAGCGTGTTGACATTCTACGGGGGCAGAGTGAACGCCTTTTCAGTCACCTTGGCCGCATGGAGGAGAGACGGACGTTGGATGCGACCAAAATGAAGGACCTTGAGGTGAAATGCACAGGTCACGAGACTGAAATCATGGAGCTCGAGGCGGACCACGAGCGCCATACAGATGAGATCATAGAGCTCAAGGAAAGTCTCGTTGAGCTCCAGGAGAAAATCTATGATGGCGCCGTCAACCTCGAGGACAGCGAGAATCGAATCCACGTGCTCGAGGCCGACGTAGCTCATCTCCGATGCACCGCAGAGGAGGACGAGCGAACCATCAGCCAACTCGAGGAAGAGGATCACAAGACATCCAATGCCCTGATGGAACAGCAGGCCCGCGTCACCACTCTAGAGCGTAAATTGGCGGTTTGTGAGGCTCAAATCGCCTCTTTGCGTGTGGATAACATTAAACTGCGCCGTGATCTTGGAAAGGCGGAAGCGGAGGAGGGAGATGAAAAGCCATCAAAGCGTGCCCGGGTGGATTAGTGTAGTGGATATTTTTATACCGCGTTGAAATCCTATAAAGCCTGCACCTCAATCAGCATGAGCAACCATGCCCCCAATGATGATTCAGCAGGTCTGTTGCTTGTTCTCGTGCGCCGTTTGCTCTGATGTTTCACAGGCCAAGGTGCTGATGTTGCCGTCTGAGATGACCTGTACGATATTCACAGCATGCTTGCCGGAGACGCGCACCCTGTGCGCAACAAGCGCACCCATCCTTCTGTGTCATGTATGCCATGAATGGCGTGTTTTGGCACTCAACCTGCAGTCTCTCTGGGACTCCGTCCAGTTTGTCGACCTTTCATCACGCACAGGGCTGATGGAGTACAGCGCACGGGCCGGTTCGCGTCCGCTGACACATGTGTACGACATTTGCAGCCCCTATCATGCAAGGCATATAGGACGCGCATGCCGCGCATTTTCACAACAGTGGAAGGCCCTCGAGCTTGCGATACCCCTTGATGGCTTCAAGCAGATCACGCGTTCCGGTGTGACCACCTTCCCCACCCTCCGCTGTATTTCCATACGGCCGGCGCGCGGATTTGGGAGGCCGGAGCCGCTCGAGTTCAAGCTCCCAGCCTCTCCTCTACTGCGCTATGCGCGCCTCGATTACAATCCAAGGATCACAATGACCCTCCCCTGGGCACAGTTGACTGTCCTCATCGTCACTTCTCGCATTCCGTTCGCACTGCGCACGTTGGAAAAATGCACCAACCTCGTGCATTTTACCTTCCGCCTCAAATTGGGATGGTTCACTCCCGACCCCGTTCCATCGCCCATCATCCACGAGAAATTGAGACAGCTTGCCCTCGACGACTACCCTTTCCTACTCCTCTCGATGACTCTCCCCAAACTCGAGGATCTGTCATTTTCTCTTGCTCTTGAAGACCACGTCGACTTCCAGGGAAGCTATCGAGCTTTCCTTTCCCGCTCAGGCTGCTCCCTGGTTCGTCTTGTCATCAGCTTTCAGGACGAGAATGAAGTGCATTTGTGTGGCGCTTTGAGAGCTGCCCCATCCGTGGTTGAGCTTCGCATTGACTTTTATTCGAACTCGCGCTCCGAGCTACACCTTGCACCACTTGCATTGACAGGTGTACTTCCGAATCTGAAATCATTGGTCGTCCGGGACAGGCCTCTCATTTTCCTGACCTATCCACCACCTGCCGAACCCCGGGCCACACCGTATAACCCATCGGGCGATAACCTTATCGCCCTGCGACGCGCACTCAATAAGCGCAACGGATCCACAGCCGGGTTCGCACGTCTCGAGACGGTTTCACTCTCATTCAGGTACGCCCACCGCCCCTGGATAAGCGCACCCGCTCTGGCGGATCTTTCGGCACTCAGTGTGAAGATGCGTGTAGAGATCATGGAATGGAACCGATCACATATATTGATCGATACGTAACACGGATCGTGCCGAAATTATGAATTTCTTCGCTACCAGTCCTGTGGTAGCACTAAACTTATTTATACCTTGCACCGGCATTGACTTTGGCAATCCCCATGTCGCACACCTCATCTCCCTCCCCCACCTCGTCTTTGACTTCTGCCTCACCACCACCGTTAGTAGTCGTCGTTTTCTTCGTGCTTTTTTCTCAGTCTATCCCACAGACCTTGGAGGCTGTTTGAGAGAAATGCACAACTCGACGCAGATAGTGCGTGTTACACGTTCTTTTGTTAATTTGCTCTCCTCACAGACATTTAGTGCCCATGGATGCAACTAAAACCAAGTCGAGCCATGCAGGTGGGCTCGCATTTGTGTAGGGCATTTCGTGGTTCTGAATCTTTTACAGTAATCCTCGACGAGGAAATGCAGAGCATGAAAATGGCTGGTACGCTGCTCGCCTTGGTGCTCTTCTCTTCGTCGCTCACATCCCACCAAGTTATCGCCAAACAACAGAGTGTGATGTTCTCCATCATGTGCGCAAGCCAGCATAGCGTGGGATTGCCATTGAGTGAGGTACAGCGATGATATACTCCTTGAGACCATGCTGATAAACACACTCTCAGCCCTGTGAGAGACATCAGCGTCTGCTCGAAAGCAGAGAGAAAGAGCTGCGCAGTTTACAGCAAGAAACACGCGCCACTTTCGATCTGCACACGGATGCGCTGTCTGCACTGCAAGCAGAGATCGAGGACCTTACCGGCGAGGCTGCCCGTGCCACAGAAGCCGCCAATCTCTTCTGCGACCAGCTTCATGAAGCCCATGAGTTGCAGGCATTGAGCGGTAGTAAAATCCTTCAACTGCAGGCAGAAATATCGAACCTCCAGCGCGTCGCCACACGTACACGCAGCCTCATTCGCGAGGCCCACTTTGTTGCGGAGACGGGAGGAGTAGCCGAGTTGGTTGACACCGACGACGAGCTACAGTACTAGTATGTAGATGACATCATACCGGGGTGGTCCCTTTTGCTGCTCCTCCATGTGACTGTGCTTATCCCCAAAGGGAAATTCCATTTCTGGATTTCATCCCATATAAGAGCCTCTGAACGCCTCAGTGAATTTCAGCCCCCCCATGTCGAAAAATACCGATGATATCCGCCTTAAATTTGCTACCATGCATCACAAATTCTGTCTAGCTGGCAACAAGCAAGCACTGGCAGAATCTCACCATGCTCTGATCACCCGTCATTATTTCCGCACACCAACCTTGATCATCCCTGACGTTCTGCTGCAGTCGGTGAATCCTACAAGGAAACCGTTAAACGCACCTCCAAGTTGAAGCTGGCTGTCAACAGGCTTGCTCAAGCCATCGAGGTATGTGTGCGCAAGGTCCATTAGCTTCCACTGACCGTGTTGAAGGAGAACATTGGTGAACAGGAAATCAAGGACACCATATTGGAGCACTTTGTCCTCATCCACGAGAACATCCTCCAGCTGCAGTTCAAGCTTCTGGATGATCAACACCGGCTCACGGAACAATTTGACAGTGCATGTGACATCCACCAGAGCACACTTGATAAAGCGCACCAAAATGGGCCAGATGTATCATTGATATCGGAATATGTATAGCAGTATATAAGGCCTGTGTGGTTTCAGTTCTGAAATAGCCATGTCTTCCCCCCCTGAGCTCAAGATCGCTGCAAGTCCGCTCTTCTGAGTCCTCCCTCCAAAATTGTTGATCGTTATTTTAGCGCCACCACATTCTCGACTTCCCGAACGAGATCACGAGCGAGATCTTCGTGCTAAGCATGGAGCCCAACTCGCAGCTCTCAATATCGCATGCGCCGCTCCTTGTAGGTCCTGTGTGTAAGGCTTGGCGGCTCATTGCACTTGCAACCACTGCTCTCTGGGCATCCGTTTCTTTCCCAAAGTCGGTGGAGGTCCTCCTGAAATGTGTTGAGCGGGCTGGGAATCGGCTCCTCAGTCACCGTCTCAGCGCCTTTGGCGAGGAAAGATCCCACACGTTCGTACTCGCTCTCGCAGCATTTTCCGCACGCTGGAGGGAAGTGGAGCTGAGGCTGCCCGACTCCGCATTCCACCTGCTGCAGCTCACCTCGTCCATGGATTTTTCCAACCTTACGAGGCTCGTCCTGGTCAAGCATCCGGGACCACGACCCCGCTTTGCCGGAACACCAGAAACAACAGTGCTCACCATTTCCAACGCACCTCTGCTCCGTGAGGCCTGCATCGAATTTCATCTCAGGATGCGTGTGCACCTTCCCTGGCAGCAGCTAACCTCCCTCGAGATGCACTGTCCCGCATCGGAAGCACGTGGAATTCTCGTCGCAGCCACAGAGTTGCTCCATTTTATTCATCACGACCGTACTCCACGCCTACCATCCCCATCCGTGGACGCAGTTCTGATCCCACGCCTGCAGTCCCTCGATCTCGTTCACAGCCCGGTCCTGCTCCTCAGCCTCACTCTCCCCGCTCTCATCCACCTTTCGCTCCCGCTTGCGTTGGAGCTGAACTATCCGCACACCATGGAGAAGTTTGTTAGCCGCTCAGGCTGCAAATTGCGCTCTCTCCGGGTCCGCATCCAGGAGGAGAGAGTCAATCTTTTGCACACTGTGCTCCGCGTGTGTGCGCCCGCGGTACGAGATCTGGAACTCGTTTTCTTTTGCGGTGCACGAACGGTGCAGTATATGGAACTCCTCGCCGATCCCACGCTTTTGCACGTGCTTTGCAACCTTCGGGTTGAGGACAGCAACGACCCCAGGTGTCAGGCATTTCTTCCCCAAGTGTTCATCGAGCACTTGTCCGTTTTTCAGGACATACGCCAGCAGCGCAAGGTTGAGAGTGCTCTGCGTGCTGCGGTATGGAAGCGGATGACCCAACCCACAAAATTCACACGGCTGGAGCGCCTCGACCTTGTAGTTTCCGGTGGATACACTGCAGGAGTCCATGAATCACAAATCGTGTCGGAATGGAAAGTCATTGCGGGAGCAGGAATGAAAGTTCGAGTAGCCATTTCAAGGGACTGCTACTACATCATCTCCCCGCACGTCGTGCTGGATATGTAGTTTCTTCCCAAAATTCAAGCCTTGTTCTTCTGAATGTCTTTGCAATCCAAATAACTTCTCTCCTCGAATTTGTTCCAGTGCGACCGAGTTAACAAGGCTTTTGCCATTTCTTCAGGAAAACAGACCCTTAATCAGGATCATGCCACGCTGGATGGATGTCATCATCGGCTTTTGTATTTGTTGATAAAAGGGCCCGAAATAATATGTTGTATCTGCAATCAGTCGTTTACAGGTATAAGAATAGTCGGAATGCCCCTTCTACTTCATTCCCCCATGCCCATCCTTTCTAAAGCGAGGTCTCTATTTCGGCGTCAACGTCGTCCTGCACCTCTGAGCCTGCCTATACGGCACTGTTCTTCAGTATCCACTGGCGAAAATCTCCAGGTATCTGGCTTCCTTCCCTTCTGTATATTCCCACTCAGACATTCAGCCCTTTCCACATGACTTTACGGTCTTTTATCTGACATCGGAGAGCGAGGTGGATTCCGCGCTTTGCACCATTGTGGATGGGGTGGTTGGCTTTGATACAGAGTTCATGCCTCGAAAGCCAACTGCTTCAGAACAGCTTCTCACTTCCGCGATGACCAGAGTTGGCGGCAACAGGAAATCTGCTATCCTTGCGTGGCAGCTTCTCACAGCCTCGCCCCGATGTGTTTCATGGGAAAATATCGGGCTTTGCGTTGTTCAACTAGCAACGGAGAGCGAAGTTTGGGTCATCAACATGACTCTCGTCAAGGGTAAGGTGTGCTGTTCCCATGAGTGTTACTGACATTCTATTCAGCATATCCGGCACAGCTGCGCAGGATCCTGTCCTCCCTTGATATAATGAAAGTCGGTGTTGGTCTTCTCACAGACATTCCTGTCATCTGGAATGATCTCGGAACGGACTTGAGAAATTTGGCTGATGCGGGTATGATGGCCAAGCTCCTCCTAGTGGAAAAGAATCCTAGTGCACCGTATGCAAATCTCAGCCTGCAGGAGAGTGTTGCCGAAATCTTAGGCTTTCATGTCGACAAAGATGAGAGGAAGGCGGACTGGAAGGCTGTACTCAGTGAGGAGCAGATCCTCTGTGCATCTCTTTTTTCTGCTTTTTTAAAGGGTATTGAACCTCATTTTAGATGCTGCTATTGACGCAGTGGCTTCCCTTCGCCTCTACAATCGGCTTCTTCCTGCTCTCCAGCGCAAGAGTGTCGAAATACAGAAACCGATCCCAGAAACCTGGTATAGATTCAATTCCTTGTATGGTGAACCCATGCAGATTGGTGCTTTGACGTGGTGGGGAGAGCAGGCTCCGTGGTCGACAAGGGATTGCCGGTGGTTCTTTGGAGGCAAATTTCAAGGCTATCATTACATATAAACATTCATGTTATCTATCCCAAAATGGCCCATGTCTCGCAGCTAAGCCAGAATCCGTAAAAACACCTTCTGATCATCAATCAATATTTTGCCATATATATATGACACACTTTATTCTCCTTTGTACACCCAATGCCTGCCATCAGGAAGAAAGAAAAGGTGCAGGCCAACACACTGGACTCGTTTCTCAACATCACTGTCCGCACCCACCCCGCCAAAAAGACCTCAGAATCACTGCTTCATCTCAACCTCCAGCAAAAGAATGTTTATCAGCGGGTTCTTAATGGTGAAAGCATTTTTTTTACCGGAAGTGCCGGTGCGCTGTTGCAATTGCTTCCTGATCATGTCACCTAACCCTTCCACCGAGGCACTGGAAAATCACTCCTCCTGCGAGAAGTAATTGGTGGACTCCGGAAGAAATGGGAAAATGCTGGCGCCGTCGCGGTCACCGCCAGCACCGGCATCGCGGCCTGTAACATCAACGGTGTGCAGGCTCATGTGCTTCCTCCCATTCAATCCCGTTAACGCAGAGATGTTGAGGCTGCACCATCCACTCCTATTTATCTTGGGCTCAGTTCTGTGGGCAAGCTGGTGGCTGTACGCTCTGGAGAAAGCTGGGTGGCTGTACACTTCTGAGTCCAGAGCGTACAGCCACCAGCTTGCCCGCAGAACTAAGCCCAAGATAAATAGGAGAACAGGGCAGTCTCAACTTTGAATTAAATGAAATACCGAAAATAATCGCATTTGCTGTACAAAATTGTGTGCCTGGATCAGGATGATTGTGTGCTCGGATCCTGGCTTGCAAAGCAGGCTTGAGCAGACCGAGTTGGTCGGAAGCAAAGTGTGGATGAGGTTGTGCTAGGAACAATCACGCATTTCAACCTCCAGACATCTCCAAAATCCAGCCCACACTTGGGCGACACTGTTGAAGCTAAATAATTCCTGTGAGAGAATAGTGATGGACTAGCCCGATTTTCTTTCCGAAATACATGCATACACAGGGCTGCGAGAGTTGTAGCCAATTTAGGTTGTCCTGCATGTGCGCATGTTCCAATATATCAAAAATTGATGTTGGATAAATCTGGCGCAAAAAGTGTTCTGGTGTTCCTTTCCTGGGCTACAACTTTCTAGGACTGGGAATCAGATGCAGGGGATCATGTTTCCAAAAAGAATGGGGCAGGCTGCGATACTCCATGGCTCAAAATAAACCGATCTTCAATATACATTAACATATGATGTCAAAAAAGATAGACCATGAGGCAAAAACAATTCCTGCCAAAGAATGGACATTGACTAGCCCGATTTTCTTTCCAAAGGACACACATCCACACGGGGCCCTCCTTAGAATGGGGGTGAGCTGTAACAGGCAAATGTGTGCAAAGTGGTGTTGGGCCAAAAAAATGTATGGTAGGTGATGCATGTCCCAATGCAGTAGATGAGATCAACACAGCGGCGATGCCTGTCATGGACGGGGCCCAAGTGCGTGCTTCCAGGGCTCTCCTCTTCCTTAGAATGGGGGTGAGCAGCTTGGGCGAAAAAATCAGCAATATTGGGGGAGGTAAACGGGCGGGGGGGGCCATTCCATGCCTAAAATATAGGGAGATCCAGGGGTTGATGTAGGGATGAGAACATTTGTGGGATTGGTATACATAGTAGGAGATGCCAAACCGCTAGTAGGAGCAACAACCAAACTGCGGCTGACTGATTCGCATTCATCCTCTGAGTCGCTGCAAAGCAAATCAGTGTGACCCAGCAATGCACATGATGAGGGGGCAGCCATGGGCAATATTTCACTCAACTCTCGATAGACCCCTTTTATACTTGCTGACTCATCCACTGGCTCACAGTGGTGGGGATGCCACCAATGCTACCGAAAGTGATGTCATTGATCAAATGATTCCGGTGGCGGTGCCATTTAAGGAATGCTGTAGTTTGGTGGGAGCTATCATTGTAAAAGATATCCTACAAATTGATTGGCGCTGGGAGTGTAGCAGATATTCTGCAATTTGATTGGCATGTTGATTGGCGCTTTCAATGTAAAAGATATTCTGAAAATTGATTGGCGCTGGAATTGTAGCAGATATTCTGCAATTTTGATTGGCACTGGACTTGTAGCACATATTCTGCAATTTTGATTGGAGCTGTCATTGTAGAAGATATTCTGCAATTTTGATGGGAGCTGTCATTGTAGAAAATATTCTGCAATTTTGATTGGCGCTGTCACTGTAGAAGATATTCTGCAATTTTGATGGGAGCTGTCATTGTAGAAGATATTCTGCAATTTTGATTGGCGCTGTCTTTGTAGAAGATATTCTGCAATTTTGATGGGAGCTGTCATTGTAGAAGATATTCTGCAATTTGATGGCAAGTCAGCACTATAAAATAGCCGATGTGGAGCCAAGCGACAAAAAAAGAAAAGAAAGAAAAAAATTGAGAAAAGAAAGTTGTCAATGAGGGTGACTTGGGCAACAAAAAAATCTGTCTGTGTGATTTATCTCAGGACAAGCAGGCTCGGCTAAATGAAAATGCTGACATAACCCAAAATAGCATCAATGGACTCCAACGTCGAGAGACATAGTCCAATCAACATGAGTGGGGGGATGAAGATGTGTGGTATCATGGTGGGCAGCTGAGCCCCCAAGGATTAATGACAGCCCCCTCTCAAAAATGTGCCAGACACTGTATTGGGCAAAAAATCGATCAAAACAGCGACGGCGACGGGAGTTGGGCATCGATGAGGACGGCACCTGCCAGAAAGGTGCTTGGAATGGGGGCTATGGAATCCGCCTAAAATTTCAGGGAGTGGCCCCAACTTGAATGGAATGGGGGGGGGCCATTCCATGCCTAAAATATATAGGGAATCCGATGGGAATGATCCCCTCGATTTTCCTGCGGCAGTCCCTCCGTGATCTTCCGGCCTTTTCAGGGCTTTTGGACGGTTTTGGCCATAGCTAGCCCAAAACAGGAGCAAACGGAGTCGGGCGACAATCGAAGTCGGTCTCCCGGATGGTGCGGACGCTGCCTCCAGGGTGCCTCCGTCCTCCGAACGGGGCAGCTAAAGCTGCCCCCCCGTTTGGGGGGGGATATCCATAGGTGCTATGTACGCTGCCATTAATCCCATGGATTGAAGGAAACACCAGTCCATGTATTAATACACTTCCTTTCCGAACCTAGATCCGGTATAGATGAATATCGCGGGCCAGGTACACGACGGAGTGGCGAGGCCAATGCAGAAAACGAGGTACAAAACGGAAGCAGAGAGGTGGGGTAGCACACGGTGTGCACCCGGGAATCGTGCACGAAATCTTCGAACTTCTTCCTGACAGCGCTCGCAGATTTGTTTCATTTTCATATCTTTTTTTTTTGGCCATTGAGCACCACGGAGAGTTAGCAGCACCAACCCTTGAGAGCAGGGACCTGTTGGGCGGAAATCACCCTCAAGTTGTGTTGAATTTTCAGCTCGGATCCAGTGGGTGGTTGAATTTCACAATTTGCAAGCTCGCCTAAAAGGAGGTACACAGTAAGAGCAGAGAGGCGGGGTAGCACACGGTGTGCATTCGGAATAATTGAGCGTGAGTCCAACCCGAATATAAAAACCTCTCGTTCGACTCAGGCCTCCATCATTCTCCCTCTGACAACCCATTTTCTTTTTGAGGCGCCACTTGAATGCCGAGTCCGGGGTTTAATTCCAATGAATGCATAGAGCGAAAATTTGAGGCAGCAAACACGATAGCTGTTTGGCTGCTGCATGTAAGCTGTTTCTTCAAGAGGGATATTCAAGTAAGTCCCAACGACATCCATGCCGTGTATAGAGCTGGTGTACTGCAATGTGTGCGCGCAATTACTTTGAGATTTTGGCTAGCCGATTGATACACACTGGGCCTCAAGCGTGAAAGAGAAAAGCAGCCAAACTCCTAACCAGTCTGTATACAAATGCCAAAAAAATCTGTCAGGCACTTCGGTGTATACAGACTGGCACAACTCAAGAAACTGGATTGAGCTGTCAGCGGAGTTTAAAATTTTAGTGAGGCTCGAGCTCTCCCATGACCTTGTAGATTGATGAATTTACAGTACATGGGAGTATTTAGATGCTAAAAGACCCGACATTTGTCTGTCAAATTTAATTTCGACCTTTTGCAGTGGAGAGGCCAGAGGTATCAACTTTAATGCAGAAATGATGGCATTTGATCGTTGAGTGCTCAGCCGATCACGGCACTTGCCAAATCTCCAAACTCCGTTTGCAGCTCAACACATTGGGGGCAATCAGAGTAGGGATTCTGGAGGCGATTCTGATCGACGATTCTCAACGCGATTCTCGGGTAATAAAAGCGTGGGAAAATCGGCGTAAATCAGAATCGCCTTTAATCATGTAGAAGCGTCTCTGGAGGCGCTTCTACAACGATTCTGAGGCGATTGCGATTCTTAGGAATTGTCCAGAATCGACTGAGAACCCACATCAGAATCGTCTCGGAATCGCCTCGGAATCGCTATTCTGACTGTCCCTATTGTTCCGAGTTGTACCACAGTCTGTAAAACACTGAAGCACTTGCTGCATAATTTCGGAAATGTTTACGAGACTAAGAAGCAGCGCCGTTGTAGTAGAAAGAAAGTGTCAAATCTCAAGTCGTGTCGCATTCTTGTTCAGTGGTCATAACGCAATGCTGCTGATCTGCCTCAACGGATGCTTACCGTGCCATTGGTACTGATAACGGGCCGTAGTACAACGCTGCTGACGTGTTAGCGGGCTCCGACGGATGTTCCGGTCACAGCATTAACTGCGGTTGCGCAGCTTGCCGTTGTCCCGGTTTCGTGCCGACCCGGCAGCAAGCGGGTACAATTTAACAATTCGATATCCGTCTATGTACGTAGTACTTAGATATAAATACCTCGACGGCTCCGCCCTGTGCAGATTATTCTATTCAGGGGAATTTCATTACTTGGGAATATATCTGTCATTTTTGAGTTGCTATTCACTCGGATACATACCGTCTACAGCCTTTTGCCGTAACACGCAGATGTTAGCCGCCAACTATCCCCACGGCCTAAGTTCTAACGGTTGCTGCGTATAAAGGAGCCTTCCGCTGAGGTACGCCACATAATGATATCCCCTCTTCTTCTTCTTGCACTTTTTCTCTCCACTCTCCTTTCTTCGGTGGTAGCGGCAGAGGCGAAGACCGAGTGAGTTCCTTGTATAAAGCGACATTCCCTGGCTGATGCGCCTCGACGTGTGGGCATTTATCGGTGCCGGCCGTCGCACCCGCCCTGGTTGGATTGGCACTTTATGCATTGTCTGGCATTATACACTGGATTCGTAAGTGTCGTAGATGCCAGGTTAGCTTGGCCTAATTTTTCTCAAACTAGAATTCTTCCGGATTGGGAAGCCCTTCATGCTTTCCTTGCCCATTGGGATGACTAGTACGTCCCTGAAATCGCAGACATTTCCGTCCATTTTAACATAACTGGGAAAGCGATGGCCGCTGGCTTCGCTGTAAGGATCTTAGTCCACAACTCCCCCCTATCGCTTGGACTCAACATAGGGACGACGCTGGCGAGTGTGTTTATCGTGCATGAGAACACCAAGTCTCACCTATTCTGTCCAACAGTTAATCTTGCTCTCTGTTCGTTGAGCCTCTCCGGCCAATCTTTGGTTCCTGACCTCCGATCCCAGCCGTGTCTATTCCTTGCATTGGATTATGTTATCCTCGGACGTCTGGCGGTACTATTCGGTCCAGAGGTCTCAAAGAAATGCATGTTGATCGCCCCGACACGCGTCGCGACCATCTTTGTTTGGAGCGACGTCGGCACGTTTCTTATTCAAGCTATCGGCGGCTCTATGACCACGAGCAGCAATATCAACACAATAAATCTAGGGAACAAGGAATGTACACCTCCCCCTCTGCGCGGTGGCAATTCCTTGAATAAATTCTCATGCAGATTGTGCTCGTGGGCCTCGGTCTCCAGCTTGCGTCTTTCGGTCTGTTCACAACGCTCATGATCGTCTTCGGCCTTCGCGTGTATGCTGATGCTACTTATGCTTCTGATATGCGCAGGCTCTGATTATTGATTTGTTTACCGCAGGAGAACACGTTTCCCACATATATGGCGCGCCACGGGAAATGCAGACTTCGCGCCGTTTAGCAAAGGTCCAGTGGCTGATTGGCACATCTTGTATTATACACTCTGCCTTAGCTGCGTCAGCATTCTTGTGCGTCCATTTGTCTCTGCGATTACCGATGGCCATCTCTGAGCCCACTGTGCTACGTAGATCCGCTCCATATTCCGTCTGGCAGAATTCATACAGGGGTACGTCTCGCGCTAGGGTCTGATGAAAACGGAAAAGGTAAACCATATCACGCAGGCACAGTGGCTACATCTCGACACACGAGGTGTTCTTCTATTGCTTCGACGCGCTGCCGTTGTGGATTGCAATGACTCTGTACTGCTCGGTGTGGCCGCCGCGGTTCTTGAACACCACCCGTGAAGCAGAGGCTTTGGAGCTACAGAAAAATCAGGGCAGAGCGTACCTGGGGGATAGTGCAAGCGATTTATGAGATTTAGTATCTGTTTCGGACTAATGTTTAGGTACCTTGGAAATTATCCTTATTGCGATTGTTAGATTAGATATATGGCAGTAGTATATATAGTTTTCCCAGAAAGGGTTAGCATACTTCCTGACTCCGGCGTTCCTCAGCGGGACCGTGCCATGTAATGATACTTGCACGTCGTATCAAAAATCTTTGAAATAAACCCTGGGCAATGTGGAAAGGTTTCATGAAGTTCAGTAACACAAATCAATAAAGTTGCCTTCTGGACAACGCAAGAGAGCCGCTTCAAAAGTCTGTTTCCAACGATCGAAGCAGTCGGCCAACGGCTGTTGACAACGTCAGCCATTATATTGTGAAATCAGCTAAATGATTTCTCAAAGGGCATGCATACACAACGGTGACCATCGAACAGTGCTCGTGAAATTGAAATTTCCCAACGGTGAAAGCTTAATTTCGTCCGAGTCCTTCCCACAAACCGTACCCAGCTATATGGGCTTAGTATACAGTGAGATTCGCGGCGTGGGACCAGAACGAAGTGGGAGAAAGGGTGATTCGGTACACTTGTGACACAGGTCCAGGGAGCATCCGAATATATCGGGTGCCTTCCCGTTCTTCGTCAGATCCGCAGACCAGAAGATTCACGAAGAACTGGAACGAAAGACTGCCCGGGCCGTCCTTCTGTCCGGGGTCGAATGCAGAGAGTCAATGCACAGGAGAAAAAAAAGCCCTAGATGTAGACCAAGTTCGGCGCGCCCATTGCACAAGGCGCGGGGAATTTTCAGCTGACTCAAGAATAGAATGGTGTGTTCAAGTCCCGATCAGCGACAAGTCAGAGAGGAAAAGGGCGCATCACAGAAGACATGCAGACGAGTACAGGCCAGTGATTCCGATGCCTGTAGGCTCCTGTAACGAGTGTAGGCATTGAGAGGCATTCCAGCCATCCATCGTGGCCCAACACTCGATCCCTATTACATAAGTACTCATAACGCATGTCCGGCATGCCGAGTCGTGACCGCGTGTGAACGGCTACGGCTGAACGCGAAAGAATACTTGTAAGTCGCAACCTTCAAATTGATGAATGGTATGGACCCGCGCAATAACGTCAGGCCCATAGCGCCGTGTTTATCTTGCGGAGTACTAAAGTCAGGTTTGAAACAGGCTTAGAGGAGAAAGGCAAAACGTGGCTGCACTGAAATCCTTAGCATCAACCCAATCAAATTCCCATCCCACAAAAAGGCAAAGTCATCAAATACTGAGTTTTCCAAATTTTTTGGCCCTGGAAGATTACTGAAAATGATTACCTAAACAAGTTTAGGACTCGTATAACTGGGCCCCATCGGCGTGTTCAAAAAATAAGAGACTCAGTCGTCTTCGGGGGGGGGGGGGATTTATTATACTCGCATGGTCCACAACATGAACAACGAGTTTACGGAATACAAACAAGTAGAGCTATTGGGGTGGTTATCCGTCTTTCTCATCACCAAGTCTAGAATGCGCACTCACACTTTCACCGCGTCCATCATCCTCACGGCCCTCACTCAGCTCACTCCCTGCCTCGCGACCTGGTCGGAAGCCTTCATGTAGATGCAGCAAAAAAGGCAGGTCCTCTCATATCCTGTGAGATTAGTATTTAATTTTCAATTATACAGCGTCACAAGAAGGCGAAAAATTCTTCGGCCCCACCTCAAGTAACCGTCATTGAAATCGACGACGACGAGTCGGACGTCGAGCGTCGCCCGGGGGGGAAACGGGGGCCTAAGAGCAACACCCGCGACCACTTCTATCCGCCTAAACCCGTCCTAGATGACGATTCCGAGAAGCGCTGGGCATTTCAATGTAGGCACTGCACAAAGTGAGTTTATTCGTGTATTGTCTTCTATTTTTATTTCTGACGACTTTCAGGATCCTTACCTTCAAACGCACCGTCACCAATAAACAGATGTTCGGTGACGAGAAGAAGCAGCCCTCCCTGGGTCGACTAGCAACGCATATGACAGATGTCCATGGCGGTGATCTTCCCCTCCCCGACAACGTTAAACCAGGAGTGAAGCGCGGTATTTCGGCGGCTTCCGCTGCGATCATGAACGATTTTCTTCTCGAAGGGAAGCTCAACCCCGCCATCAACGAGACGCAGGCGAACTTCAACAAGCTATTTACCGCGTTCCTCATCGAAGATGATCTTCCATTCTCGACTGGCGAAACGGTGGGAATCAACCGACTCTTCAGGTTTGTTCAGGTTCATGCCCTTGAAATCACAGTACTTACTCTGTTCAGGTTCATGCACTCACGGTACTTACTGCCTAGCGATACCACCGTGCGAAACACGCTGGCGAAGCTGTTTATCGAGATGTACGGTGCGCTCAAGTCGGATTTAGCGGCGAGTTTCCCAACACGGAATTATCTGGCATAGCTAACATTTTTGCAGACTGTAAAATCGAAGATTTCTGTGTCGGAAGATACATGGACCACCCGCTCCATGATGTCCACGTTCGCCGGCACTATCGGGAGCTGGATCGACGAGGAATGGAACCTCGTCGAGCAAGTCCTCGACTTTCATCCGATCGAGGACAAGGACCACGAGGGGGAGTATGCTGCTATCAGCCTGGCAAAGTGTCTTGCTGATCTGGAGGTTCTTGAGAAGATGAGTTCTGTTTCTTTTCACGTCGTCTGCGCTTTTACTAACCGATCTATGATTACCTCTTCGCAGTAGCCGGTGATAATGCCCCCGTCAACGACGTCCTAATCCGCGCGCTATCACGCATCTTGAGCGAGAAATTCGACATTCAATTTGTGCCCGGAAATTCGCAGATTCGCTGCCTCGCGCATGTCGTCAACCTCGTCGTTCAGAAACTCCTCGCTACACTCAGCGAGGCGTGCGATCCTGACGTCGAGGACTATTATATGCAGAACAAGGACCTGCCGTTTCATTATGATCCTGAGGATGACCCTGATGTACAGGATATGGAGGATGAGGTCGTCGGAGACGAGGAGGACGTGAGCAACTTCGAGGAGGACGCTGCGGCGAGTTTCCTAGAAGCAGCATCAGCGCCCGCTAATGCAAACGAAGTCCTCACTCCGCTGCAGACGGTTCGTCATGGTCACCTAGAATTCCCCACCCTAACAGCGTCGTGTAGCTTCGCCTCTCGACAACCAAGATCTGTTCTTCTCCGCAACGCCGCAAGCGTTTTAAAACTGCCGCAGCGCAGGTGTACAAGGACGAATGCGCCCCGTCAGGTAGAAAGCTTTCTTCTCTGATGGTCATCCGGGACGTGAAGCATCGCTGGAATTATACACACGCAATGATTCAGCGCGGACGCATGCTCCGGAAGGTAATTTCACATTCTATATTTATTGTTCTGTGTTCTGCCATGCTGACCGACGAGCTAGGCTATAGATAAATGGGTCTTCGAGAGAGAGGACCTCCGCTTTTTGCTGCTCACGAACGACGAATGGAAACTTCTGGAGTCTCTCGGCGATATTTTGGAGGTACGCATACAATTTCTTTCGTTCTTTTTGTCATTCGAGAATTCACATCTCACGAACGGCCAGATCTTCACTCAAGTTACGCTGCAGATGTCGAAATCCAGCACTCCCACGTTGCCCTGGGTTCTTCCCATGTACGAGCATATGCTCAAACATCTGAAGTCTTGCCGCGACGACGAAAACTTGTTACGTCCGTTGCGCACTGCAGCCGCGGCAGGGCTCGAGAAGCTGGAAGTTTATTACAACAAGGCGCGTGGCTGTCAGCTCAATGTCATCGCAACGCGTGCGTCTGTCAGCCTCTATTCAACGCGAGTTCTTATCTATTTTTAGTATTACACCCCTCCTTCGGTCGCTCATGGTTCAAAAAAATGGGCGCGGATCGTGCTGACAGCGCAACAGTATTATTTGAGCACGTGTATCACTCGTACAAGGAGATACATGATGCCGAGAAAGCTGTGCCACCTCAGGCCCCTGCGCAACGTCGATCCGGGACCCATGCATCTTTCCTCGCTGATGTGTGCATGGTGGACGTCGAAGAGGAAAACCTGGTAATAATTGGCGAGCTTGAGCGATTCTACGACGCTAGGAAGACGCACGGGTGCGGGGATCCCAATGATCCTTTGGCCTGGTGGAAGGTGAGTCTTAGCACTCAACATTGTTATTCCCGCTGATCCGCCTTCAGGCCAACGAGCGAGACTTTCCTGTGATCGCAAAGATGGCGCGTGACTTTCTTGCTATTCCAGGGACCAGCGTATCGGTTGAGCGCCTCTTCTCAAAATCACGGCACCTTTGTCATGAAGCGCGGGGATCCATGAAAGCCGCGACAATAATGGAGGCGATGTTGGTGAAGATGTGGATCAAGGCAGGCTTGTTCAGAAAGGTGTCGTTGAGGTGTGGCTCCGCGCGCACGTAAACGGATGTAAAGCTCCTCTAATATATTCATAATTTCTACCTTTTTTTTGGTGCGCAAAAATACCCTTCGAAAACGTTTGCAAACGTTTGCAAACGGTTTCCTACCGTTTCCGTTTCTTTTGCCCGATTCCACAAACGGAAAACAAACGGTTGGAGCCTTATCGGAAGGCAAGGGAGCAGAGATCAACTTCTACACCGGCACCCAATGCACCGGGTACAATGGCGAGGCCGACGCCTGGTGGACGCAGAGGCCCTTTATTGCTGACCTAGATTCCACTACTGTGGCCCCGACCCCGATTGCTTCACGCTTGACATGCCTGGTAACACGCAGAACATCAACACCGATCACGTGTGGTGGTCTACTATTTCTCCGGGGACGACGGCCGACTTCAGCTTTGGGCATTGCCAGTTTTGGGATGGGTTCACCTGTTCGGGGAATACTGTCACGTCGACTTACAATCCTTCCCCCCCGTCTGGCGTCTGGCGTCCTGCGAGGAGTTCGGGCCGGGTTCCTCTGGAAGAGCGCCAAGTATCACCGTGGCTGAAGGCGGTGTTTAGGGTATTAGGCAACATGGGGTAAAGCAGTAGGGACTTCTGTCATTGAGATTTAGCAAGCAATGGGGAATCCAACTTCGTCTAGTATTGGAAGTTAGCGGTCTGGGTGTGTGCCTGTGAACGGTGGAGAGGGCCTGGGGCCTCTCGAGGGAGATGAGCCAGCGGGGCTCGCAGCGGGGAGGGTGGAAGCGGAGGAAAAAGACCCAATGTATGACTACTCTACGACATTCGGAATATAACAACTACATATCCCCATCCAGCTCCGGCAAGCCGCCAGGCGCGCCACAGGCACCCCCCTCCAGAAAACGTACGAGCGAAGCGATGTACGTGGCGCGACCCCGCGCCATCTCCTATCCAGCAGACCAACAGTGATCTAACCACGCATTCACGAAGTCTGTGATTGCAGGTTCAACAAATCCAGCGAAGTCCGGCTCGAGATGGCAAATCTCGACAAGAACCATGAGGAAAACGAGCTGGTCGGGCGGCAGTAGATCCAGGACCTCCTCGCGCTCGTCTAGCTCATCGGGAGGATGTGCACCCCACGCTATTTCCGAGATATTGGCACGTGCGAGTGCGATCCATGGGTACTCGCGTGCACAGACGAGTGCGAGGCCAGACTGGACAGGGCCGTAAAAGGTCTCACCGGGTAGGGAGCGATCTGCGGTCGGGTAGTCGGTTGGAATGAAGTAGTACGGATCCCAAGGGAGTGGCAGCGCGCGCGGAAGAACCAAGACGGGAATTGGCTCGTCTGCGTGCGGAGGATTGTCGGCGACAAGGATGGGGTGTGAGATGGGATATGGCTCATCAGGGACACAGATATGGTCGGGGTTGAGCGGTATGGTGTCCTCAATAGCGTGAACGACTGCTGGAGTTGGTGCAGGTGTCCGTTTAGGGAGTGAGCGGGGAAAAAGACGCTGGTCGCGGCGCTGGGGAAGGAGACGGTGGTTACGGCATCGAATGGTACGCCAGGGATGGGCCGAGGTGCTGCGGAGCACCGAGAAATCGCGTGGCGCAGGTGCGGAAGGGGTGACATACACAGTGCAGATAGTAGCGAGCTCGGGTATGTCGTCAGACCAGCAGCGGGGGATTGTTGAAGGAGGGGCGTAGGCGTCGTGGATGACGCGGACAGGGGGGTTGTTCACCACGTCGTCGTGTGGGACGTACCGGGTCGGGGGCGGGCTAGGGGAGCGCGACACGTGGGCGTAGATGAAAGCGTGGATTTGGGTGGTGCTGGGTACTGGCTCGTCATCGTCGAATACAAGCGGTGAAGCGTCAAATATCGGCCTGTGCGGATCAGGGTACCAAGCGTGGCGATGGGGGTCATCATTTGCGGGAGGAAACGGCTCGGGAATGGGGGCCGTGGCCGCGGGCAACGGAATGGGGGTGTTCCCGGGGACTCGTTGTGCTGTTTCCTTCTCAACTCTCTGCTGCTCCTCCAAGAGCTTCTGTGCTCTCGCCTTTTTCCTCGCCTTTTCCTTCTTCGCACCGCTGGTCATGACAGATTTTGACAGGCGACAGATTTGACAGGTCACGTAAGGGCGAAAAGATGGGGGAAAAGCGATGTGGGTGAATGTGCGTCCAGAGACGCGGTCGATGCGAGTAGTCCGTGCCGGTATAAACCAAGAGTCGATAGAGGGGGGTTTGGGTCGGAAAAAAAAAAGGGCCGAGAAATCTGCTAGCAGCAGGTGCGAGGTGGATTTGGAGTCGCTGCTCCGAGACAATGGAAAGGATATCTGGGCCTAAGGGCGCGTGGGAGGATCGAATCACACTCTAATCACCAGATGGAGAGGGCCTGGGGCCTCTCGAGGGAGATGAGCCAGCGGGGCTCGCAGCGGGGAGGGTGGAAGCGGAGGAAAAAGACCCAATGTATGACTACTCTACGACATTCGGAATATAACAACTACATATCCCCATCCAGCTCCGGCAAGCCGCCAGGCGCGCCACAACGGATGCGGTTGTACAGAATCGAATGGATTTATTAATTCAATGACGATGTTCGAGTCAGAATTGGAATCTCGAAACTAACTGCCCTGCGCATGACTGTAAACGAAACTGGTATCACGCGGGATACGGATAATAAGTACGAGCAGTAGTAGCCCGTGTGAGAGGAGAGCGAGTTGGTGTTACACAATTGCAACACAAAGTAACAGAGAAAGATTAATATGTAGGCTCGAGAACCCGTATATAATCAGTCAACACGAGGGACCTTCACCTGCTACGAAGGATTGCGAAGCTTTGCGCCACAAGGATATACACTGAGTTCTTTGCAATGCTCAGCATTGACGTCTCTTCAAGCCCTGTATGGTTTTCCTTTTCCATGAACACTATATGGCTTCCCTTTCACGCTTTACCGTTGAAGACTTGTGAAATGTCGTTCGCCATTTCCATCTTATGCAACTGGTATCCTCCCAATCCAAGGATTTTCTTACGATTGTCATATTCACTATTCGCTACTACCAGTGAGACGGAGATGACGAGACGGCCTGCAGTCAACGAGGTCTCTCCTGAATCTCCTCTTCCTTTCATTGTGTATGAAGATATCGATGATAACGAAAACAATGATAACAAGGTCTGAATTTATCTGGACCGTATTCTTTGTTGTATATCTGTAGTACTATCCTGACGACGTTCTGTTCTTTTATTCACCTCCCTGTACATGTACCTTGATGAATTGAATTGTGTATGCCAGCAGAGGGATTCAGAGTCGGGGACCGGCGCTCGCGCCGCTACCGTTGATTCAGTGATTATGGATCATTCCTGCGGCAGCCTTGGCGGCATACCACTGGCAACGTCACTTAGAGCAAACAGATCAGGATGCTGCATAGCTGCAAAGATCAAAGAGACGGATGACAGAAGAAGAATGTCCCCGTCACCTGTAGGCGCATCAATGACCACCTCAACATCAACCCTCAACGTCAATCGATAAGGATTGGGAGACTTTGCTCACTGCCATCAAGCCTCTTACTGCCTCTACTCAGTCTGGGTGCCGCAATGATCCTGTTGGAAAATATATGACATGGGATTGGGCCTCTCCAAGGCGGGAGCTGAACCCTTAGGCAAGGAACACAGTAAGTGAATTCATGATTAGCCGCTACATTTAAATTTTTGTATCTAAAGGCTCGAATCAGACCGCGCAGAAGAGAACATTTGGGAGGTGGAAATACCGAGCGTCGCGGAACTTTAATGCGGCAAGGCTGGCATGACATTGGCCACTAACATAAATAGATGTACATAGATGCGGAAACCGACTTAGATAGTGTTCGGATGCGTCGGGAAGATGGGACGAAGCTTTGTCTTGGTCGCATCCTCTATCGCGGGATACGTGAAAACAATGTGGATGTAGATCTCGCTTCCGGGAAGTCAAGTGGCTGTGTAATTATCATTGGGGTTAGGATTGGGTCGAAAAAACTTTCCGACCCTATATGCTAATCTCGAATGCCGACACCCCCTTGGGCTAAACCCAGGTAAACATATACATCGATCCCTTCCTCTACCAGGGGTAGACCAATGCAGACCAATGTAGATCCACGTAGCCTACCCTATGACTACATATGGCTTCAACACAGTAAGACTTGCTGTATGCACGAGAACGCAGATGTAGTCTCCAAGGCCGCAGCGGAGGCGGTATACCAGCAAGCCGCTTTCATTTTTGGCTGGTACCAAGCCCGCAAAACGGCTTGCCTGGCCATCAAGCGGCTTGCAAACCGATATTCCGGGCTTGCGCTTGCGCTCACACCCAAATCCGAGCCCAAACGAGAAAAAGCTCGTTTGCGCGTGTGCAGCCTCGTTTTTCAAGCCGAAAATGGCACTCTCCCGCCACCATCCATGTTGCCCCTTTTGCCCGGAAAACGAATCTGAGCCCCGTCAAAAAACAAGGGGAAAAAAAGCTCAATCCAAGGGTTTGATTTGCCTAGAAATGGTCTTAAACTTTCGCAGACTGTCCCAACAACTGCACATCCATTCAAAGTCGGACCCAGGGCCAGGCAAGTTAATAAGAACGGATGGGAGGCTTCGAACCGAGGGATTATAGCCGTATGAAAGGAATCCGCTGCAGAGATGTGTCTTGACTTTCAGTGTTCGCGTCCGACCGCCCAAAAGTAGGCTAGAGATGCGAAAAACTACTCGAGCGGGTTGTCAAAGGTACCTCGGATAACGTACGAGCCGTGCATCGGCGTCGCTCGCCGAACCTTGAGTACGCGGATTGAAAGCAAGGGGCGCTACGTTGGTAAAGTCATAAGCGCGCGAGTATGAATTTAAGAAGGGACGACTTACCGCGGATGATATTGGATACCATTCGCGCGCGGATGCAGTATAGAGCACACAGGACCCGTCCGCAGCTTCATGTTGGACGAAGGAGAATCGCTAGCAAAGAGTAGGCAGATCCGCCTAAGGAGAGAGCGGGTATCGGCGCGGAGAAACACGAATTAGAACAGTCTATGCGTCCCTTGCATTTCGAGCGTCGCGAATACATCCCTTCTCCATAGATATAGCGTCGGCGTGGAAACGAAGACAAGAAAAATGTGGCGGAGGCGGAATACTTGGTGTTCCGGTGCGATTTCTTCCGATCCTGGCGATGAGGTTAATATCATGAGCACGCCGTGAGGTCGTGCAACGTGCCAACACAGGTGTATGGAGTGTCCAGCACGCACCGAGCGTACGACGTCTGCAAGTCGATGAGTACATATGAAGCAACATATTAACAGCTCACCGTACCCAACGTCGCCGCGGATACCCCCGCAGCAACGGTATCGCGCAGAAATGGGCCAGCCGCTAATATCGCACATATTCTGTAGATACTTCGAGTCACATACATATTATATCCTGGGCCACACTATCATGAGGGCGCGCGCTGCGGAAGCTCGGCCCCCGAAGGACGAATCTACCGCGCGCCGTCCACCGTCGCACCCGCATACGGAGTATCCCGTGGGCGTCGCGTGTACCGCGGCTACTCGTTGCTGAGCACTTCGAGGAGAAAGCCAGGATGGGAAGGCTCACCGTAGCCGCCGATATGCATGTTAGGGATGTCCCGCAAAACAGGCGCAGATGCAAATCCCGCCCTCCCCCATTCTTTAATGGCGAGCCACAGGAGCCCCTGGACGCGGAAAGCGGGGGTGGAAAGAGTGCGCACGCAGATGTGGAATGCCCACGCCGCAGGGAGGTCTCCGTAGGTGGGTGACGCGCAGGCAAGCGGCAGGCGATGTATTGGTCGATCGTAGGATGCCTAAGACTTACGAGAAGAGCGCCGTTGTGGATCAGGGCACGGATCGGAACAGTAAGCGCGCTGTATACACGATGAGCGCGACAAGTAATGGAATAGAAGAGGTGCGTTGGGATGTACCTCTTTGCACGCCCATTCTTTCTCCTCAACGTCGTAGCCATGATGCCGCTACGCCGACGTCGGATACCCCATCGATCGCCCTTCTACGCCCTTCCGAGATCGTCGATGGCGAAAGCAGTGCCTGCAGTGGAGGAAATGTAGGTGATGAGGGACCTCCGTGGAAGAAATGGGACGGCACGATGTCTCTACTGTTCTTGAGAGCGGCAGCAACTATTCCCAGTACTCTTCAAAACGCAAGGACAAATTTCACGGTAGCGCTGGGGGACGCGCTCTAGTACGAACCCGTAAAATGTCTCGAGTATTTGCTGGGAGCCTAACGTCCGTGGGGTATTGGCTGGTTGAGAAATATCCAGTACTGGGTATGGGGAGACGAGTGGGATGTATGGTAGAATTGGGAGCGAGTATTAGGGGAGGCGAGCAGAACGAGAGAAATCGCACTGTTGGAGTAGGTAGGTGGGTGGGTATTACAAAAAAGGAAGAGAAAGGAAGAGCACATAAATAAATGCGCGCAGGCGGCTCGGCGGTGCTAACGGGCTGCAGGCAAATGCGTACGCCTGAAGGAAGAGCGTGGGGATGCACAGGAATCAGGAAGGGAGGACGAGAAGCATAGGGCAGAGAGGACGGGAATCTGGAAACGAGTCGCACGATGACAGCCGCAATGATTTGTGCGTTTCCGTTCTGGTGGAGTTGAAGGGATGACAACGAGGAAGAAGCAGGGCCAGGTGCGTCTGAAATGGTGTGGGGCGGAATGAGAGAGCGAAAGCATTGAATACAAAATCCACCTGAGTTTGTAGGCGTCGTCCAGCAAGACGAAGGGTCACAGTGCTCATCTGAGGGATGCATCGGTCGATGGTAGGCCGTTGGTCAGCTCACAAAGAACGTGTTTGCGCACTTCGGCTTCCGTCAGACCACCAGAAGGGCCGTGGGGACGCTAACATGCTATAGCGGATGAGAGTCGGGAGAAAGCGGCACGAGCCGACCCGGCGATCAATCTACCACGCCTGCGCAAACATCTCCGGACCAATTCGGGACGCTCTCTCCCCGTTCCCTCACGAAGTGCTCGACCAAAAGGGGGCATCGCTGACGTCGCTGAGAGCGAAATCGGTTCTAATCCGAATATAGTGATGAGTGTTGTCAAAACTGCTGTTTAGAGGGTATTACAAGACTGTGATTCAGGATAGAATGATTGGTGTCCATTAACGTACCTAGGCGAATAGAATTCGAACCTCAGTCTGTGCGCAGAATAACCTAGGGAGAAGGAATCAGGAAGAGAGATGAAGATAGGATAAACTGATGCTTATGCTTCGCTGATACTCCCGGGGGCCAAAATAAACGCGATGACCCAATCTATAGCATATGAGATTATACGCAAGCTGAAGATGGAAACACGTACATATAGTAATTTGCTTAACTGGCCAGCCACAACCCAGAACATGGCGCAAGCCCGGACAGCGGCAGCAGATACAACGGCAATTCGCCTCCCGCCCACAAAATCTGGTGCTCGACGTTCAATAAAAACATATCAAGAAGCATAAGGTTCTTCATTTGGATGCTGATACGCGAGGAATATAAAGTAGGGCGGTACTGGGATAATGTAAGTACCAACCCTCCAGCAGCAAGACCGGTGCGGAGAGGAATGCAGAGGAGTGCACGAATCCATGGACCATATATTAACCAAGTGCAAAGAGCACGGCCAGAGCGAAGTATGGGACCTGGCCTCCGAGCTGTGGCGGATGAAAACGGGCAAGGATTTAAGGCCACCACCGCCCAGATAATAGCCTGCGGGGCGACTGGCCTTGGGGACCCCTGCACGATTCGCCTGTGCAAAATATTAGTCTCAGAATCCGCTCACCTCATATGGCGTACACGGAACGCACAGGTGGTCCAAAAGACAGGGCCAGTGTCACCTGTAAACATCAGAAACCAATGGTTGAAGACAATTAATAACCGACTTGCAATTGACTATGCCATGACAGACAAGCTAAAATATGGAAACAAGGCTATCCAAGCCTCGGTTGTACGGAAAACTTGGAAGAAGGTTCTCAAGAACGAAAGATCCTTAGCCAGAGATTGGCATATAGTGGACGGGGTTTTAGTGGGTGTCGGCTAACGTTAACAATGAAGGCGGAACGGCGACTGAAATGAGTCGCCGGGACGCCCGAGTCAGCGGAAATGCCGAAGCCCAACATACCGTGCTGAAGGCTCGGATGCGGTAGACGCATTTCCTTGTGAGGTTGAATTTTCGTCTGGCCTGGTTCCAAGTCCGAGGCCTCGAACTAGTGGGTGGAAGTGGCCGACCATGTCGGCCCGAGAACCCCCGTGAGCCGCCTGCGGGCCACCGGAGGGGAAGGGGACAAGGACGACAGGAACCCTGTCTTACAATGCATGTGCAGAATCCACCACTTGACGCTCCTCCAAAAAAAAAAATAGGATATCGTAGGAAGTCCCCCCTCAAGAGGCTGTTGACAAGTAGACTGAATGATAAAACGAGGTGGTGGTAAGAGCGAGAGCTGAAGCGGCACTCGGCATTATTACGGTAGCGCGTGACGGCCCGGGTCGTGACGACGTCACATCAGTTTTCTTCCTTGCTCCCATCTTTCATGTTGCCAGTCGGAACGGAACCAGAATTGGATCCAATACTGCGGCTCGGAAATATCAAGAACCTCCCGCCGCTATTACGCGTTAGCTTTTCATCCTTACCGATTATTTATGAGTGATTTTCATTCATCTTTTAAAGAAAATTGCGAACACCGCCGCACAGGGATCCCTGGAGAGTCTACGGCGTCTGCGCACAAACCTTTTAAACGTGTCTCAGGTTGACGCTAAACTCTGTATCCCCATTTTCTACGCCAATCTCGATCCCAAAGGAATTCCGAGCACCAATGAACTCGACGCAGCTACCAGTGACGACCTTGTCGTCTCGGGCCTGAGTAGGGCCTTCATCTCGCTCCTTGCTCTCAAGAATTACGAAAAGCTCCCCCCGAATATCTTACCAGCTCTGTGGCCTCGATCCTGGGCTTGGATCCAGTGTCTCGACAGATACCACTGGCTCTTACCTGCCTGCGACACGGCCGACGAAATTAACAACCGTCTGGACTATTTCTGGATCCTCGACCGCTTCTATTCTGCCGAGAAAACTGGTGCTGCTGTAGACCAGACTCCTGGGGTACGCGTTCTGGTGGCACAGGTGTGGGCCACCATGTTGGACCACATCCGTATTTGTGGTGATATTTCGGGGATGCGCCAGCTTGCCTATATGCTGCGCGGACGCGAAAAGCCCGACTACCAAGTGGCACCCGTTGTGGAGCCGCATCACATCGCGCATCTCGAGGAATTAATCGAGGGTGCAGGCGGCAGCTGGGACGAGTTTGCAGCGTTGGTGGTGGAGCACATCATTCTCACCTCCTCCCGCGCGGATTCGGTGGGATTTCTTGCGGCGATCCTCATCGTCTTACAGGATGCACAGTTCCGGAGAATACTCTGCGAGCCCCGCGTCTTAGTCTCTGCAGGTATTCTGGATGCCCTCGTGAACGCCGTTTGCGCTGTCAATTCCAGGGGGCACCATGAGTTTTGCACCCTCCTGGACATTGCCTTTTACCTGGTCGGAATGTGGATGGTCTCGGACATGAGTATCATGATTGCAGCTCTTGAAGCTGGCCTCCTCCGCGCAATCGTCTCCTGCAGCGCTGAGTATCCCCGCATGAACAAGGTGCACGGGATGCTCCAGCAACTGCCCAAGGCCACGATACACTATTATGTTCTGCGCGCAATGCGAAACAGCATGAAAGATGTCGAAGATATCGTTTTCTGGCGCAGAGTTTGCAGCCTCTCCCATGTGTGACGACTGGAAGAAGCTCGCGGACTTGGTCTCCGAGCGCAGTGCAATTCAGAGTCGGTGTGACTCTGCCGTCCACGCATTATTGAGGGCTTGCGACAATGTCGTGGTCCGTCTCTTCCCCATTTACGCTCTTCATTTTCAGCTGAAATTTTACTATCATTCAGTGTGGTGCCATCCGTGAAAAAAACACATTCAGACGGTGTTCTGGGTGCCTGCGGCACTATTATTGCTCAGAGGCATGCCAACGCTCAGATTGGTATGCTGGTGGTCATCGTCAAAATTGCAGCACATTCTGCGATTGCAAAGGTATGGCTCCCATCCTCCCCTCTCTATCTCCGTTCTTCTCACCACGACACATATACAGTTCGTCTACCCACCCGCGCCCAAAACTTCATTCGCACTCTCCTTCACACAGACTACCTCGCGCAAAAGCACACTATCCTCCTCCTCCAGGTCGAATTCCTCGCCGCGCACCCAAATCAGCCCTTCTACGTCGGCTTCGACTACACCGACGGACGCGCTGTGGCGCGGGTGTACGCGTTGGAGGATAGCGGCGGCCCGTGGGGCGTTCCCAGTGATCGATACAACAACGAACACTTGATGCGCGCGGAGCGCGGCGGGGGGCGCATGGTGCTGCATCGTGTGTTTGTGAGCACGGGGGAGGCGCACTATATGCGCTGGTTCCCTCTCCGCATGACGAGTAGTGTGCTGGAGACTGGGGTGCGTCGTCTTGCCAGGGAATTGGAAGGGACTCGGATGAGTGATCTTGATGCTGTAAGGCCACGGTTGGTGCCACAGATTGCGGCTCTGGACGCAGCGACGACGGGGAAGGTGTTGGAAACGCATTAATGTATTGATTTTTACAGTGGCTGGTGCAAATGCTGAGCCGAGGAATAGTTTTTTCCTAATAATGCTTACATGCAGACTTGTATGCCTTATCTAAACGGAACTATGAATGAGAATTGAATTGGCGTCTAATACATCGGCGGCCAGTATCTTGGGGAATGGTCACCCATGACTATCGTCGGCGCCGTGGAGCTGTTCACGGACGTGCTCACGCGACTTGGATTGCCCGGTACTCCCACCCCGCTCCCGCGTTCTGGATCTCACTCACCAATTTCCCTACTTCCCGCTCGCCCCTCCGCTTGCGGATGGCGCCGTCTTCGCTGTAGCTGGAGGGGAAAATACCATTCTTCTATCGGGTGCAGCCTGTGGTGCCTATACATCATCTCCCCCGGCGCGCGCGCCGTACCCCGCGGGCCAGCGAGATCGTGCTGTGTGCGGTGGGGATCGAAATGTTATGGGCAAGGCGCGGAGGGCGGGTTCTGATCAGGTGCGTTGGTTCCCCTCTTGTGTTGTGACGGAGTTGCGCACGTCATGCGGCGGGCGGGGGTGGGATTTATTCTTGGGTGAGTGTTCCTCCATTTTAACTGGCACGCCGCGAGCCCACCGGTCCTCCCTCGTCAACGCACGCAGACCTTTTGGCAGACCGCTTCAGCAGCTGCCACACAACGCGTTCGATAGGTGCGCTGTTTCTTCATTTATTTTCTTATTTCCTTCCTTCGCTTTTTCGCCCATCCTTTGTTAGTTAGGACGTTTGGATGTCGATGTCCCGCCGTATCATCTTCGCCGACTTTGACTAGCTACGCATCGGTGCGACTAGTGCTGTCTGCCCATCTGCGCCACTATTCATTCTTTTATTCCTATTCATCCTTCTACTTGATTCTTCATTTTCCCGTTTTCAATTAACTCAATATTCCTCGTTTTACGCCTACACCCTAAATTTGCTCACCGATTATTAATGTGCGGACGGATATAACGCCTGCCGATTCGCGTCGCGTCGGCCGACCGTGCATGGGTGACCGGTCGTCTTTTTTGCACTCAGCTGCACGTATTTTCGCTTCATTTTCTAACTAACCAATACACATATATGCAGGCCGGACCATGGTGTCGTCGAGATTCCAGCACTCTGCGCGGAAATCTACCAGTTGCGCAAGATGGTACGCTGTTGCTTCATTTCTGTCTTTGTTTCGATTTTATGCTTGTTTGGATGTTTGAATGTTGGCGTGCGCCTTCGTCTATCGTCTTCACCATGCGCGCCTTTTGAGTGGTGTCTGCGCATTTATTAGCGCGGCTATGCTGCTATTCCTGTTATTCTCTCTAACTCATTCTTCGTTTCCTCTTTCTGATTAAATCGATTCTTAATTTTCCACGGCCACGCTCGTACTTGCGAATTCATTTTCTGATTATTGACGCGCTAGCAGGTACAATGTCTGCGTATTCGCGGACGGACAGGCAGGCAGCCGCAATGAATTGGACGATGGAGGACGGGAGGTGAGTGTTTTCCCCTTTTGTATTTGTTTTCTTCTCCCTGTTTCTTCCCCCTGTTTTTATTAGTGTGGTTTCTTGTGTTTGCGGTGGGGAATGTTGAGCGGGCGTGGGGCTTTTTTTTTTAGCTGCCCGGGACTGACTATGCGATCGAACGTCTTGGGGGCGATCATCCCGGTTTCTTTATTCGTTCTCTCCTGCCTCTTTTATTGGGAGTTTCTTATTGGCTTGGTTTCTTGTATTCGTGGTGGGGAATGGTGGGCAGGTGTGGTGAGGTGTTCTTATGTCTTTTTTGGCTGCGCGGGACTCACACTTTGATTGGGTGGCGGCTGCTCGGGGTGGCGCTAAACTTTCTCTCCCTCTCACACTCCGTACTCCCCTCCTTTTACATTGTCATTGACTCACGCCTCACAGACTCCCGAAACACAAATGATCCCGCGCGTGGTCCCGCTCCTCTTCCGCGTCGTGGATGGACACAGGGACGAGGGTTGGGCTTATAGGTTCGAGGGGCAGTTTGTGAGTTCGCCTTTTGGTTAGCTTTTATTATTCCCTCCGTTTTTGTTTGGGGTATCGGATGGATGCGAAGGTCATCACACCCACCACAACATTTCCCCCGTATTTCCCCCTTCTCGCCATACCCTATCGACTCTAGTACGACGGAAGTCAATATCAATATTTCTTTGGCAAAATTACGTGCGAATGATTGCGCGTGAGCTGTGTGCCCCAGGTATTTCAATATTTGTACCGGAACATGATTCCCGCCTCTCTTCTCGTAGGAACCCGCCGTATACGGTTATTTTCGTTCCATCCAGTGGACTTCCAACATCAGGATACTAAAACCCATTAATGACTCAGACGATCCCACCTGTGATTATTTTTCTCGGACTCTCCTGATCGGGCCCACGCATTGCCCGCAACGTGCGGTTCTTTTAGAACGCAATTACCCGAGGCCACAGGCATGGGACTCAATTTCCCTGGCAATCTCGGAGGCGTGGTTTCTGACGCCGGAGGCTTACAGAGTCGCAATTTGGATGTGGCTCCTTCTTCGATTTGGTGTTCCTCAGTGGGACCATGCCGTGTAATACCTACCTACCTACCTACCTGCACTTTTTCACCTCAGAATGCCCATGTGCCTCAGTTTACAAGGTATAGCGATTGTCTAAGTTTTGGTTTCAATGTGCGTGATAGTAAACAGGCGGATCTGGCCTCAGGTGTGCCTACGAAGCCCCTCGCCGACAAAAATCGGCGCGCCTCGCCCGTATATTCCGTTGCCCCACCCCCTGCGTTGTATGAACGCTGCGTCTGGCGTAAGATTGATGTTGGGACGCACACTGACTACGGAATTCCCCGCTCGCACAAAGCACCAGCCGATTTAGAACTTAAGACAATAACTACGGGTACCTGGGATATGAATCTCGAGGACACCAGACTCAGACTCGGAGGTTTTCTTTTTTTTTTTGAAAGGTTAGAAACATGCCGTTGCGGTTCGGTATTTGGCAAACAGCATAAACCGTCCCGCGCTGTTTGGCGCGCGCTAGCGTACGTAGTTAGCCCCTCCACAGATGGGTCACCTGAGTCCGTACTTCCTCGTAGATTATCCACAGATGTGAAATGCTGCTCAGGGACAGATCCGAGCACACGATATTGTATTCAGCATGAAACTCTCCCTTTGGCCAGAGAGAACTGCTGTTCCAAGGGTTGTCCCTCGGTTTATTTGGTCTTGGTGTATTGATCCTTTGGAACTCCCTCTTCGGATTACCCCCCACTGCTTATTCTTACCTTATAATTACCGCTTCCTTTTTCGTTCTACCCATCCTCTAGATACCGCGCAGATTATTACTATTGATAGTTGAAATATCAATGATGCCTTTCCTTCGCAACTGCCCGGACACAGGTGGAGTTTCATTGCCGTTTGGCCCGGCGGGCCCTTTCGAATGTCAGGTTATGGATTTTGGGAGTTATATACGCGCCGCGTACAAGTTCGCCGGCGGCTACCGGTGGCTTTCGCTGGCTATCAGCAGCCAGTGATGGATAAGGGTTGATAAGATAAACCACCGTCGATCAGCGCCAATCACCCATCACTCGTCCCGATTGAGTCCTTCAAGACCCCTAATAATTTCCAATGGTCGTCCATGGTTTTCACTGCACATATTTACTTCTGTTTCATATGTATCAATGGCGTGATTTTTTTATTACCCCCCAACTCTGCTGGCAACCACTGGCTAACGATGTCGGACTTCACTCCTGCTGGATCTACTGCAGTGTCCGTCGCATATACTGGGCTGGTTAATGGCAACCGACGCAAGGACGAGCTTCCGGCAATCGCCGAAGCAATGGGCCTCTCCGCTGACGGACAAAGAGGCGCCCTTGCAGAACGGATCCTGGCGCATATGACAGCCAACACAGCAATTTGCGGGGCTGTATAGCTCTTTGGCTGCAAAGAAGAGTAGCAAATCTGCAGCTAAGCCTGGGGGTTAAAAGGCGCCTAAAAAGAGTTCGCACAAGACAGCGGAGGATGCTTTGGAGGCTGCTAAGACCCCTGATGCAGCAACTGGGTAATATATTCGTTCATCATGCACCATCTTATTCTGACGCACAAACCACAGGGAAAACAAGAAGCTTCAAGACCTCAAGGTTACCACCGACCCGCCTCCGGGTTTCGCGTCTTTGGGGGCCACCACGAAACCTGATATCGCTCCAACAAACAGTAAGAATGACCGACTAACTATTGAACTCTGAAACTGACAACGAGATCCTAGAGGCTCTCTCACCTCTCACTGATGCCTCGTCTGTGGAGCCAGATGGCGATGCAAAAGGCCCGACCGACTACCCCGATGACGCGCACGACAAGCCTGAAGGAAAGGCTCTCCAGGGCGAGACCATGGCAGGTACGTTCTGCCGTTCTATAATACTTCAAGTTCTTGTTCCTAAAAATAATCGTTTAGTTCTTCTCAATGTCCTCAGTCTACGTGATCCTCCTCAAGAGGTTTACATCCCCGAAGTTCCTGTGCAGACTCAGGCCTTGAACGGCAGCATCGTTCACCAAACCCGCCTCACCCAGCTACTTCCAGCGGCAATCGAAAATCATTCACCTATGAAGGGTATCGTTCTTACCTCCATATTAACATGATCGTCACTGACATCAATATCAGTCAAGGGTGGTCGCTTCTCGCGTCCAGGACTCCACGATCCCGACGCAATTATGGGTGCAGGCACAGTTGCGCAGCACTTTAATCGTGATGTACCGGCTCTCAAGTTTGACTTGGCGGATTTGTATAATCTTCAGCCATCGAAGTCGGGGGATTTCTAGACCTGCAGCATCATGTACGACCCAGACACTGAAATGACGGGCAAGGACGCCGTGGTGCATATTTTCTAATCTTTGAAGTATTTCATATTCTGATATCTTCAAAGGTTCAGCCGCCTGGTCCGACTGGTCTTACGGGATCCGGCTCGGATAAACCTCTGGAGATTGCCCGGGAGCGCGCTCGAGTGAAAGCTGAGAACGATCCGCGAAACGATGAGGCTAAGATGCGGGAATTTCACGACTTCCTTCTTCAGCACGCGAACGTAGACCTGGATAATTATTCTCGGGGACCGGTCGAAAACATGCGGGACGCATTAATTCACCATCTTGAGTACACCAAAGTCATCGGCAAGTTCAAGCCCTGGCTGAAGACAAAGAAGCGGTACACCGTTCCCACCAGTACGAACTTCCTTGGTTCCACAATTCTGAGTCTTATATTTGTATCGTGCAGATTCCTCACAGTTCCCGGGTTACAGCTTCCTCAAAAGCGACATCACCAGCGCCTTGGGACTCAAGTCGTCGACTACGAACGGCAATAGCACGCTGTTCAAGAACAAGCACCTAGTACTATCCAAAAAAGCGAAGGAATGGGTTGCTACAGAGGGCAAGGAACACTCCCTTGACTTTGATGGCATGGCGATAGCAAAGTGGAAGGCCAGGTTTCTCAAAACTACCAAAGGTGGTGACGACTCGGATGGACACGAGGCCGCGAAGGCTGCAGCGAAGGCACAGAAGAAGCAAAAGCGGCAGAGGGCGAACAAGAGTAGCAGCGACGAGGAAGAGCCGGTTGCCGTAAAGAAATCGAAGGGGAAGGGGAAGCAAAGGGCGGTTTCGGATTCTGAGGGAATGGACGACAGTGACTAAGTGCCGTCAATTGTTTTGCTTCTTTTTTGCCATAGATTCAACTCTAGCACCTTTATTTACCAAATATATTCGTAGATTCAACTCTCAAATCGGGATCCCAGAGTGATGAGAAGCGCCTGTATTTTGTGCGAAGTGGTGGGTAGTGGGCGCTTGTGGACAAAGGACGTGTGACTTGAGTGCTTCTCCATTGTCACATTGAATGCGGAATTCATTGTAACACAGAACCTCGGTCGCCGTTAATGAGAAAGTGGACGCGGCTTTTAAATTCCTGAGAGAAAGTTCCCCGTTTTTCCGGTATTTTATCATTGCCTCCCCCGAAATACTGGGCCTTAATCATCACCAAATATGTACAACACTTGGAAGCCCCTAGTGAAGCCCTTGGAAGGGCCAAAAGGGCTCGCGAGGGTGTTCAAGTCTTGAACCACCCCTGGTAAGCCCTCGGAAGTGACTTATCAGACTCACTAGCCCTTCCAAGGGCTGACTAGGCTAGGTGGCCTTGGAAGGCCTTTTGGCCCTTCAAAGGGCCGTCAAGCGATTCCCAGCCCCCATATTAGCAATGCGACAGTATCCACGAAACACACAAAGAATAATAAAATTCGATGACATTGCAGATGAATAGTAAGGCTACTTGAGAATAGGTCCCACTCTTGGCATGCCTTCGCACCGTATCTGAACTAAACGTTGTGGAGATACTGCGTGAAGCCGGACCTCAGGTGAAGTCAAGAATTTGAATGGCTTTCGAATTGAGCAACTGATTTAATAAATAGGGTCTCCATGCGAAAGAAATAGCTTCCCCAAGCAAAGTTAATCCAGATCTACTCGGTAGGTCTACCTCTCTTCTTTTGTGGCACTAACCAATGCATATAAAGCGCGTATGCTCAAGTTCCTTGCAACGAATCATATCTTCAATGAGGTCGCGCCCAATGTCTTCGCCACCAATTGAATTTCCTCTTCACTTGACAAAGGGAAACCGTCGGCCGTCCTATTCAACAAGTCGGTATTTTGAAAGCAATTTTGAATCCATCCCCCTTTACCTAATATCTAGGCCGGAAGAACGTCTTACTGGCACTACTACTGCTGCAGCCCTGGTAGAGATGTTGTACGCATCTCTCATTCCTCGTTCCATAACCTGCTTTCAGTTCTATTCACTTTAAAGCGGAGACGAGATAATCAAGAGTTTTGCACAGCTCACGGAAACGGTCCTCGATCCGAACGGCGAGCAGAGTCCCTTAAAGCGCGCGCTCGGCGTGAGATCGTCCGAGCCGCTCTTCAACTGGATAATGCGTCCCGAAAATAGACACCGCGCGAATCGGTTCAACATCGCGATGCACGGCGATTCGCAGCGTGAGCTAGCGTGAGCTCGCGTTGGGCGAGATTGGGCGCGATTTTCGAAGGCATGTCCTTACATGTATTTAAACGAAGACCTTCCATTGTCTAACCACGGTGGTAAAGGATTCAATTGGAGTCAGCTGCCGAGTGGCGGCATTCTCGTCGATGTCGGTAGCGGGATGGGGTCGAATTCACTGACGATTGCCAGAAAGTATCCTCCTCTCCGAGTTGTTAACCAAGATTTCGGTCCCGTGCTCGAAAAAGCAAAAGCGGTGCGTGGCGGTGGCCTACTATGTTTCGAATTACAAAGCCCTCTGTAGCACTGGCAGGAGAACTTCCCCGAACACATCGAGAAGAACCTAGTCGAATTCCAAGGTCAGAAATTATTTTAATGTTGTGCCTTGTACAATTCAACTTCCACTTCTTGCTAGCACATGATTTCTTCCTGCCGCAGCCCGTGGAAGAAGCAGACGTCTTTCTGCTACGTCAAATTACCCACGACTGGTCGGACGAAAAGACGATCCAGATCCTCCAGCGCCTGTGCGATGCGGCTAAGCCTACCACACACCTTGTTCTCATCGAGCACATCGTGCCCTCCGTCGTCGAGGAACCCACGAGCATCAAGGCCATCCCTGGTGCTCTCCGGCCCACTGCGCCTGCCCCACTCTTCCCAAATTTCGGCGCCGCATCCAGTGCGATATACATTAGAGACATGCTGGTAAGGCACTTCTGGCAATTGAGCTGCACTGGAAAATATGAGATATCTGATGACCTGGGTAGATGCACAATCTGGGCGGGAAGGAGAGCACCATCGCAAATTTCGTTGACGTGTTGGATAAGGCAGGCTGGAGGTTGGTCAGAATCCATCGAATCCCCGGGATTGAGCAGTGTCATATTATTGGTGTTCCGGCGTGAAGTTTTACTTGAGTCCTAATTGGGCCGTTTGATGAATCTTATTTCGGATTGGGATACTTGCGTTTCTCAACAGGATGCATGGATGGTAGCACTTGTGTTCCTCAACAGGAGCACGCAGGAATGTACCCGCTTTGCTACCTACTTTTTTGTGCATATACTGAAATCAATCTGTTTTTGATGGTTGAAAGGCAATTCCCCGAAGAACATCGAAAGAATAAATTGCATCATACAGCACAACCCAATCTCTAGTTAGTCGATGCACAAACGAGCAAAACTGAGTCCATCCACGTTTTTGAATGCATTTTATAACCACTTGGCTTCTTCAAAGGACACTCGTTAAGCAATTGAATTGTGACCGTCCGGTGGTGGGTGAGGTCGCGGTCAATTTTTTTACGTCTTCTCTTATTTTCCGTATTGGCCGTTCCTTGAAGGTGTTCGCGGCGGCGTTATTGCAACTCTGGAGATTGGACTTCCCTCGTGTTCCTACTCCATTGGAACAAGGCTGCCAAACTCGCGAAGAACTTCGTTTGCACCCGGTACTCCATCCAGCTCAATGCTCTCAAACTGTCTTCCTACATACTCCTTGATCCTACTGACTTCATTTCTACTCTGGGCGAAACTTCCTGCGTACTCCCTGATCTTACTTTACTGACTTCACTTTTTTATTCCCATCACTCTAGCTTTTGTTGAGAAAGCTGCACTTGCACCTTTGGCACATCCCAACTGTGGTGAGCCTTCAGTCTATTTATCTCGGGCTCAGTTCTGTGGGCAGACCGGTGGCTGTACCCTTTTGAGTCTAGAAAAAAAAATCCAAAGAAAAAAGATTCTGGGAGGTAGATCACCCTATTTGGATGTACTTATCACAAATTTCAGATCTACCTCCCAGAATTATTTCTAATTTCTTTGAATTTTTTTTTCTACACTCAAAAGTGTACAGCCACCAGTCTGCCCGCCGAAATGGACCAGCTATGCTGGTCCTGCCATAGACGGATTGCCGAGCTAGGACGAGAGCGTGTGTTTGCTCTTGTTAGGATAACAGTACGACACGGGCTGCATTAGTCAGTAGACAGTATCTGCCATTCACCCCTTCTCGAGGATCTCGACCAGACCATACGGCACCAGTAGGGTCGGCTCAGCGCAATTGGTGGTGTGAACTTAATTACTTCGGACATCTCGGAGATGCCGGAGATCAGCGGGATCAATGAACTTACTTACGGGAGCAATGGCATTCCCCCGGCCATTCTGAAGGAAAAATGGTATTATATCAGCAGCTTTTGATGGATTGAGGAGATTAGGGGGGGGGGGGGGGGGGGTGAATGCCCTCAAGTAATTTTCATTAAGCTCACCATATTATATATTATATAAAAAGTAATAGCATCATATGCAGTGAACATGTGGCCTTTCAGCGTGTCATTACTATTTTATTCACAGGGGGTGTGGCTTATGGATATCGGACCTGAAATTTTGGTACATTGTCAGAATCGATATTTTGATGGGCCTGAATGGGCAAAAACAGAGGGGACAGACTATGAACATAGCATGTAAGTCCACATAAGTTGGCTGGTGTTGTGTGCAGAATCCAGTCAGTGGACATTTCGTGCCCCTTTTTGCTGGTCCTCGTTTGAAGCAAGGACCCCCTGTGGGAAAAGTTTGGGTGGGAGAAATGTGTATTGGAGGGGGGGCAACCCACCATATCAATATGCCTAGTCACCATTCTGATGTTCTTCCATACTCAGCCCATGTGTGCAACAAAGGGTATTTTAAAAGCTGGAATAATGCTATGCTCTCTAAGACCACGTCTGTGAGGCATCTCAGATTCACCGGAAACAGTATGTCGTCTGATAACAATTCAAGATTTAATTGAAATTTATACGGCGTATATAATTCCTAAAGAATCAAAAATGTGTTTACGAACCTGGTTTATAAACCAGCGAGATGCAAGCGAGATATATATCGGCTAAAAAAGGTGTGGACGCTCCGGAGTCCGCCCCCTCGAAAGTTCCTACCTGCAGGAAACCTGCAGCAGCCGTCTCTCAGCGCCGTGCACCTAGTGGCAAAGTGTCGAAAGGGTTTTATATATATTCTTGGTCTGTTTGACGCCACGGTTTTGTCATGATACCATCACCGTTTACTGTAATAACCTCTGACTCATACCGCCTAGCATCTTGATGATATCGGATAAACTAGGAGGTTGAGCTCTCCCCGTCCTCACTGCCACCAACAGGACTGTTTGTACTTTTGGTGTTTACGACATTTGCGACGGACAGCTCCCTTTTTTGCGGCATTTACACGCCTGGAGGCTGGAGCCTCCCCATCCTCCTGACTAGTGCTGGCCAAAAATACGATACGAGCTTGAGGCTGCCGCGAAGATATGAATACGACTGAAGATGAATACGATTCAGTTCTTGTTCGGCCACTCCAAGCCTCATCGGCATCGGTCGGAGTATGAAATCCCACCTAGCGGACTTGAAAAGTTCCGTCTGATATATCAATTCGGCAGCACATCCGCATTGGCCGCGGCACGGCACAGCGTTTATCGGAGTTTGAACCACACATGTCCATCACAATCACTTTGCTTGTCAAGCACACCACCAAATGCAGGATTTCAAGAGCCCTGTAAACGTAACCGAATTTTGTAATTTTAGAAACAACATTAAGTATTTTTTTCAGGATGTCTGAAATTGAAGCCGAATACACTAGATTAAGTTACAAGTATAACTTACAACTTCAGGAGGTCTGAATCTTTGAATTTAAGTAACAATTTCTCAACGACTGAATTGGTACCTTAAATTATACATTTCAGTTGCAGGTTCAGCATGGGTGAAACTAATAATTTAAGGCCTGAAAACAATAGTTTCGGGCTGCATTCAAGTCCACCTGAAACAATAAGATTAAGGCACAATTTCGGCCGAAAATAAGAACCACGGTGGTCATCTTCGATTCTTCGCACAGTCATAGGAGTGGTTTGTGACAGAAGAAGGAGGGGTTCGATTCCCCTCGAAGGCATGTAAAAGCTCGGTGACATATTTTTCAATGCGAAGCAGGGGGAAAAAGAAGCTCGAAGGAAACAGCATACTGCGGAGGCTGGTAAAGAACTGAATAGAGCCTTTGTAACCTGGGCGGATGTCTGTACTCAGACAATATCCTTTGGTAAATAAGAAAGAATGGGGTTGCAACGGGTGTAAAAGTGTGAAGCTAGAAAAAAGATTGGAATAAAGCGAGTTTTATACAAGGGAAGTTAAGCCTTCGTAGACCATGGTGGCCATCCTCACACCGTGGGAGGAGGGGTGAAAGGGGGAGCGAAGGGTTCAATTCTCCCGAAGGCATGGGGCATCTGCGATTATATTTTGAACGGTGAAGCTAGAGAAAGAAAAATGAGTTTCATATGAAGGAAATTCATCCTTCATGGACCATGGTGGTCATCCACACACCGTGATAGACAGAGCTTGAGGCGGTAAGAGAGGAGGGAGGGGGCTCGATTCTCCCTGGAGGCATGAAATGCTCGTTTGGCAACGTTTTGCCTGCCCCGCAAAGGCGGAAAGAAAATGGGTATAAAGACTTTTTGAGAGGAAGCTGAAGCCTTCATGACCCCGGTGGTGGTTGTGCGCATATTATTCCGGGACTATAGCGGACTGCCCCGAAGGCATGATCCATATCTAGAATTTCTTTTCCCCTGACGCTAGAAGACGGATCAGCATAAATAGAGGTTCGGGGCAAATGAATCAAGCCTTTGTGACCGTCGTGCGCATATTGTTCTAGTTGCTGCTCGTTTACCGATAGGAATGCGAGCGGGGGTTTGATTCCTTCTGAAAGTGTGGCAGAATGCTGAGTAATTGCTTTTTGCTCAAACTAGAAGAGTGGGTGTAAGTCGAGGTTCATATTGAATGCATGCCGCCTTCGTAGGACACGGTGGTCATGCTCACACGTAAGTGAGAATGTTCGTGAGAGGTTCGAATCCCCCGAAGGCATGGAGAAGTCCGCTGTAAGGCTTTTTTGAGCTGCAGAGCGAGAGAAAAGATGAGCATAAATAGAGGTTCACATGAAGGAATTAATCCTTTGTAGACCATGGTGGTCATCCTCACACCGTAACAGAAGAAGGAGTGAAAGGGGAGAGGGGTTCAATTCCCCTCGAAGGCATTGTGCGGAAATCCATTTGTTCATTGCTCTCAAGCTAGAAAGGATTGCCATACAGCTGGAGAACGGATAAGGATAAATACAGGTTCATAGGAAGGGAATCAAGCCTTCGTGACCCTCATATTCGTCCGGTCCGCACACATATTCCACAGCTAGCAGGATGGCGGGTTAGATCCCCTCGAAGGTTTCACTTCCCTGTACATTTCTTTCACCCCAAGTCACAATAAAATGAGGACGAATACAGGTAAGAGAAGAGGGAAGTCTTCGTGGACTGGGAACTCACAGTCCTCACGGTGTTCATTCCGAAGACAGCTCAATTCTCAAAGTGATGCTGGAAAAAAAAACAGTATAGATTCCAACTCAACGACAAGAGTGAAGCCTTCCTGGAGCACGGTGCTTGTTCTTACACCATGCCATAAGCCACCTTGTGGAAATGGAGGGCGGGGGTTGGAATCCCTCCCAAGACATGACATAGTGCAACTGTAACTTTTTTTGGGTGGAAGAAAAACCAGGCATAGCGCCGAGGGGAATGAGATTTCCGAGAGATTCACCAGAAGGATGCAATAGATGTTCATCAGGATGAACCAGGGCGGTGAATTTCATTAGAATCAATGCCTAGTAATCAAAACTCATCTTGACTCTCGAGTCTTGAGCTCGTCACTGGCAGGGTGCTGGCTTCTCAGCGAGGAGCGTGCGAACACGGAGATCCGCCGAGATCATGTCGAGAAGTCACAGATCACCACAAGCGAGAGCACGAGAGCCAGCGCGTATGCAAACGACATCGGAGTAAGTAGGACGCAAAAATTGCGTAAAAGAGAGCGGCCATTGTTTGTCGCGCCCACATGGAAATAACATTCCAAAATATTTGCTCTCCGCCCTCCACCCACCTCACGCGTCGCCGCACGTAGCGGGATATCTGGACCCCCAGTATCTCAAAAACTTCCGTTTGTTATTTTCAGACTTCCCGCGACATTGACCCATCTTGAGTCTTGACCAGTCTTTCCATGTCAGGGCGATGCTTAGGACGTTCGGAGTTTTGCGTTTGCCGAACACCCCCAATAACATTTCGTCCGGGACTCTAGTGTCAGGGACAAACAATACCCAATCTCGAGACAATCACTGCCTACTCGCCGCGGCTACGACCGCCTCAAAAGCCTTGACGTCAATGAACTCCTTTATGCTCACTATCTTCCCGCCTTCGAACTTGAAGATGAATATATATTCGTTGTGATACGCGTATCCTTTCTTGGTGACACCGTTGCCTGTCCTCTGTTTGTTTTAACAAAGCGTTAGCTTTAGAAATACTGCAAATTTCAACGGGGCGACTCACGTGAATCACGATAGTGTTGGAGTCGGCGGTCTGGATGACTTCTTGTGGGGGGTGAAACTGGGATCCATGACGTTTGTCAGACAACATAAAAATATAATCATTGAATAGGTACGTTATAAAAATCCATAGTCCTTTTCATGCCCCGGTACACATCGAGGTGTCTCGTTTTGTCGAATGGACTCTCCATCGGTGCTGGGAGCTCCGTTGACGCCGGAAGCAGGTGGTGCGTGAGGTTGTCCGAGAGGATAGAGGCGAGCCCGTCCATGTCCCCCTTTTCCACGAATTCGAACCACGAGTGCGCGAGGTTGAGTTGGATGGGAGATTCGCTGTGGCTGTGCGCGGCCATGATGGGCTCTTTGTGCAGACGGCGCTTTTGGGAACCGATACTTATATGTGTGGGATGTGCCTGGGAAAAGGAACGGAACGGAAGAGATCGAAGATGTGTAGTGATCACGTGGAATGTAGGAAGAACCATCTGGACCGTTAGATGGTGCAAATATATATTGGCGTGTGACCTAACGTACAGGCTCCCTAATTTTAGTAAGTCCGGGAGATCTGCTTGTTCGCCGACACCGCCTCACGGCCCAAACTCCAACTCAAGTGCGAAATGTCCCTCATCATTCATTTCACTGCGATGCTGGGATTTGTGTAAATAAAGATTCATAGAAGCCTTCGTGAGTAAGGCGGTTGTCCTTCGCATATCCGGCAACCCCGCCATAATAATGTATCCCCCCCCCAAAAAAAAAGATGATTGCAAATTCCGCGATCTTGGGAATGGAAATGGACAGGCGATTCGGACCAGAATCACTCTTGGAATGACCGATTCTGGAGGTGGATGCGGACAATATCGGAAGGAAGTGTCCCAATTTGCACCTCTCCATTGGCAGCTTCGCCGGCATAAAAGGCTAACCGTTTTTTTTGGCTCGTAGGAAATTCCATACGGTTCGTACCCCTGCATCGTTAGTGTTCAAACAATCACGTCTCCAACGAGAGAGTTTCCTCGTCTCGGATGATGTTGTTTGAACGGTGGTAGTGCGGGTGGCCGTTCGAACACTGTTCAAACATTGGTGTTCAAACAGTGTCATGGGGGCGAATACTTACCTATGCGCTGCTAGGCGCCGATGTTCAAACACTGTTCGAACACCAATGACATTGGCATCCTCGTAGACTTTTAAAAAATTGTTCCGTGTCTATGAACACTGTTTGAACGGTTTTTGAACACCCATGTTCAAACAATGTTCAAACAACAATGACTCATAGATTTAAGAATTTCAGCTGTATGCCTAACCAATCTTTGTGAACAGTGTTCGAACAGTTTTGAACACCGCTCGAACACTGCTTGAACATTTTCTGAACAGAGTTAAAACAAAAAATCAGTCCGTTGCAACAAATCAATACAGTCAAAACATTGTAGCTATGGAACGTCCATGACCTCCATACTTGTCGAGCAAGCGAGTCTCTGAGGTACGCCGGAAGTTCAAAAAATTGTTCAAACGCTGCGACCGTTTGAACATTCCCCTGACTAGTGTGACGGGCATAACTTGAGTCACGTCCTTAACTTCGAAAAAGTGTTCAAACACCAGGATTGAACACTGTTTAAACACTGCTCAAAAGTGTTTGAACTGGTTCATCTTGTGTACGATTAGCAATAAAGATATCCATATAAATTGCTGCAACACCATGACAATGAACACTGTTTAACCACCGTTCACAGTTTGAACGGTGTCCATCTGGTGAATGGGCCACTGTATATATTTTGTAGTACCTAATGGTTCAAACCCCGAGACTGTTTAAACATCTTTCAAAGCACCCTTCATCTCGTGCTTTCTATAGCTATATTATACCATACAAGCCCAGTTCAAACACTGTTCCAACGCTATGGGCTGGATTTCTGTTCAAACACTATCGTCTGAGACGAGGGATCTCTCTCGTCTGAGATGTTGCTGTTCAATCAAGAACGCTGCATTTGCCGACGGTTCGCCGACTGTTTTTTTGAACTACTGGAGTCTGGCTACGTGAAAATAGTGGGAAATATTGATTTGAAAAGAACACAGTTTACTCTCGAATTTCATTGCGGTATGCCAATGTAAGAGCTATTTGAGTCTGTGCATGGGGGACTACGTATTTCCGAAACGGCACTCAGGCCGATACAAAATTATTCTCGAAAAATTCCTGCGCCACTCGGATTGCATCGTGACCTAGGAGATAGTCTTGCATGTCCGGTGCTTAATATCTCAGTTAGTCCCCAGAACATTATTGCATGAACTTCGCTTACAGCGAAAATACAGCCCTCGCTTGGCCGGGATCACAATTTGGTCGGCGGACTCTTGGCCTACGAATTCGCCGCGTTCTTTGCGAAGGATCTGATGCGCCTCCAACCGGCTGGGGACTTGTTCGCGAGTTCTGCCCGAAGGCAGAAGACATCCAATTGTCGCCGCCTCTTCCACGGCCATCGCCGCTCCCTGTCCGAGCGTTGGGAACGTCGCGTGTGCAGCATCTCCAAGGAGCAAAACGCGTCCCTTGGTCCAGGTCGTGAGCTTCGGTAGCGCATGCATGTCCCAAATGTTAAACGTGTCCGGGGCCAACTCCATGAAAGATCTGAACTTTTGGATAAAATCGCGGTACTCCTCCAGCATTTCGGCACGAGTCGCCTTCCTGCGGATGACTGGGAGAAGAAATAAATCAACATCATAGTTGAAATATTTGGAAAACACGCCCACGGTCTTCACCCAGCTCCCCTTTGTATTCATGTAACATACCCACATTGATCAGGGTTCCATCACGGCAGGGATACAAAAACATATGGTGGGTCGAACCTGTCCCTATGACTCCTGAGATGAGTCGCGGCCCGGAAATTCGTTCTCTCTGCACCCAATCAAATTCAGGGCTGTCTAGCTTTGATGCTTCGAGGATCCAGTGGAAGGCACAGAATCCAGACGGCGGAGGAGGTAATTGATAGCCCAGTACAATGGTTCAAAGTGTCGACTACAAGCTCAGTTGGGACACGGCGAAAATTTGAGAATCGGGGACACACATTGATTCCATCGGCCGCGATAATGACGTCTGCCTCATACTTCTCGCCCGATTTACTCGTCAAAATTCCGGCCTCTGGCTCACAATCCACGATATGTGTCGACAGATGCAAGTGAACACGAGTACCAGAACCCTCTTCGTCCAATGCAAGGCGCTTGAGTTCATCTTGGAGGTCCGTCCGACGACACATACACGATTGCTAGACGAAATATGTTTATCACAATTAAAAGGCGAAGTCGACATTCTCACGAAACCATCGTACTTGCTTCCGTTTTGGATCGCACCGGTGCCTCCTTCGCTCATTCCGCTGTATATAAGTATCTGCGAGTTCCATCTTTGAGCCTTTCATCGCGCCTGAATTGCGAACTCTGGCTTACGCCTTCATAGTCTACGGCTCTCGGATTTTTCTCGGAGTAGCCCAGTCTTTCCAGGATACGTGTTGCATTTGGAGGTACAATAATAGCCGCTCCGACCTCTTTGTTCAAAGCAGAGACTTCGAATACCTGGATGATGCATGAGCCTCCCATCCAGACGCGCCGAGGAACAAAAGGGAGAGCCATACGTTCACGATGTGCCTGCCTTTAACCTTTGGGGCACTCTTTCAACGTCCATAGCATCCTGCCACTCAAGGTTTGACGTATTAGACCCGCTATTTTCACCGCAAATTGCATATTTATCCCTAGCCCCGAGAATAAACGGATGGCCCCATCCGAAGAATAAAATACACAGGCTATGGCTGGTAGCAAATAGATGTAATACGGCTACGATCAGTCGAATTCCCGATCCCGCGTGTGAAAAAATATGGCGCGTCATCTGTCTGCACCTCCGCAAGACTTACTGCGGCAGTGGATCCCGCCGTCAGAGCCTCGTTGTACTGACAGGATATAGTGAGAATTTTTTTGAACACATGTAGTAAGTTGACATACGTGATATTTGACAACACCGTTGCTCTCGAGTGCAGCGCGATCAAGGGGCCTGACATACGCGATTCCAGCCAAATGGCCGCTAGAGGCAGTAGAGAAATCTTTGAAAGGTTTCTCTATTCAGTGATCATCATAGGCAAGCAGTGAACGGTCTGTATACCGCTCAGAAAATTGCCAGCCGTCGCTGCAGCGAGTTCACCTCGCGCAGCGACTGCCTCTGGGCTGCTTTCCCTGAGCTCCAAGGGCAGGAGTGCTCCATCGGTGATTCGATATGTATACGGGACTCCGGAGTCTTTGACATCCTCGTAAATTTCGATTGCTTAGCTTACAGAGCTGGCATTGCCGTGCTGAAAGATGACTTCTCCCTCCGCGAGGGACATGTGGCTGTGGACAGCAACTACACCGAAGTTCTGGGAAGGGGATAATCAATACGAGTGGCTAGTATGCAAGACATTGTTCCCTACATTTGTAAGTCCGTAATTCTCGAGGATATCGAGGAGCTTCGTTGCCAGAGCTTTGTCGACGGCAGTCTCAGGCTTCTACGGAAGGCTGCCCAGGTTACTGGTGGAATAGGTACCCTGAATTCCGCGGATGAGATATATTCTAAGATTTGTTAATTAGTAGGAATACCTCTGCTGGAACGGCAACAGGGCTGGCGGCAACCGAAAACATAGTCGACAGCGCAATAAAAATAGCGAGGAGCTTCATCTGTTCGAATATCCGACGAGGATATGTAGATAAGGGTATTTCTGAGTGAATGGGACACCTCAGGGCACCCTCCCTAAAACAAGAAATGCCTTCGCTCCGCTCCGGCAGACTGGGTGAGTAAAACGGCTGCGGCAAGCGGCGACACGTAAATACTGCTTAAACCCCACAACAATGCCACATATGGCCTAAATTATTTCAAGTCTCATGATCCTTCTGCAGTGCCAGAGTACACATTTTGTGTTTGGCCACATACGGTCTTGACCGCAGATCTACCTGGCAGATCTCGCAGTAACACAGCACCGTCAAACTGTGTCCCGCAGCTCTCAACTTGTTACTGATGTAATTCCCACATTTGAGATCCGTGGAGGGACAAAAATAAGCCGTTCTTAAAATACTTGTAATAATGTCCTAGTCCAGTAGTACTCTGCTGCAGAGGGGATATTCTCACAGCACAGAGTTTTACCGTGGTATAAGTTGGCAGAAGCACGAAATCTTCAGGATGAAAGAGAGTATAAAGACAAAATCATATTTCAGATGCTATAAATTGAGCGCATTAAATACTGGACAAGTTTTCCAGAATGTTGAGCTGAGAGGATAACATTCAGGCGCTGGGAAGCAAAGAATATGCTGGTGGTTGGGGTGGTACGGTAAGATTTTAAAAATGGAAATGTCTCCAAACCATGCGGTGCAGTCTAGTGCGACATCCGTGGCGGGCAGGTGGTTTTGGCTGAAATAGAATGTGCCTCACAGTCCCCAGGGAAGGTCATCTATCGATGGTTCGACTGAGCCGACGGCGGAAAACGAAACAGGAAAACTCACATTTACATTATCTACCCTGCAGAAGCCTCCAGCCTAATATTGAAAGTGGGGGAATGTAGGTGGTGATATGCAAAGCATGGTTTTCAAACAATGTATGCACAAATTTTGATGTCACCGGATGCCATTGACCTGCTAGATTCATCAGCAGCGGTGGACTGGATGAAAAAACGCGTACTATGCATCAGTGGACGTTGTGGAAAATACTACCGGGATGCGGCGCGGGACCAGCCAGTGCCTTCTGAGTAAATTAGGTCAGCAAAGGATGCAAAAGGTGCGAAAACATACAAACCATGGCGGCCATTCAGCGAGAAGTGTTCATCGGAAAATGATTAGGATGTGGGGGAAAGCAAGAGGCAGAATGCGAAACCTGGTTACCAATTGCTGCATATAAATGAACGTGCTGCGGTATAGAAGACCCGGATCTTGAAACGTATCGCAGCGGCTATCCGCACAGACACAGCCGATTTAGGATATGACAGCAGTGCAACGGAGCACGTAGTGGGAAATGCGCAGGCAACGCAGCGCGTAGTTGGCCATGAGGCGCCAGTCTGCCCGTTGAATTTGAAGAGAAGGGGATAGATATTGATTTCTAGATTCATTCCAGTAGAAGGAACGCCCCAAAAGAGCAGAAAAAGGTGAATGAATGGAGATATGCACCGCAGACTAATTTGGCTCAGAGAGCGGGGCGGACAGATAAGAACGGGGCCAGTCGTTTTATACCGCAGCAAGCCACGCAAGAATAGGTGGTCGCAGAAAGTCCGCAGCATCGCCGCCCGGCTGCGGCACTGCGGAAAATGCTCTCCTGACTCTATTTAACTATGGCACAGATCTTGTGTTCAAATAATGGAGCTTGCTGCAAAGCTGCCAGGGTCGGCAGGTACGATCTGGTGACGAGTTACGTAGCTAAAAATGCAACATAGCTGTTAGCATGCTGTGCGAGTGTGGGAGTCAAAAATGTCCCGAACGAAGCACCAGAGAGGAGGAATAGGCATGGGGATAGACATATGGGGATGCTTCACAAACATGTACAATCTGATTCGAGAGATTTCGTTAAGAGAACGGATAATATGTTTCGGTCACCGTCGGCGCCTAAAAACCGGCTATATCCAGTAACTGCAGTACTGGGACGGATATTCCGCAGTTATTTGATGATGTGGTTTCGCTGCATTTCTTAATCCATTTGGTCTCGAAACCCGCTGTGCTAGCCGGGATGTGCATAAGTATTGTTCAATTGAGCCACTACGACACCAACTCTGGTGTTTACGTTAGGACCTACCTTTTGTCCCAATGACTTTACCCTCTGGCTCGCCATCCTTGTAGCTTAGAGGTTCAACTCACCAGTCGCTCGGATACCGGCGGCGCCGCCGCCGACGTAGCCACCTCCAGTTGAATTAGAAGCCCTCTTGGATTCGGTTCTCAAGACACGACATCCCTGGAATGGAAATTTAACTGGAAGCCTGTGCCCGCCACTAGCGGACTAGATATTCCATAAGCCAGCAGGTTTATCAATGAGCAAGTTGATTAGACGTTGGTTCTCTTGATTTCAGTCTCCGCGCCAGCGATGGGCGCTGAGTTTTTATCTATATATCAAGAACTGTCTCTGTCCGTTGGAAATGCGGAGAAAAACCCCACTGCCCGCCTCGTGTCATCGTGTCAGCGTGACTATGAAAGTTGACCCGTGCATAGGACCTGCCTTACGCTCGTACAAAAAATGAATCAGACTCATTCCCATGGAGGGCCTTGTCGTTCAGTTGACATGGGATCCTGCTGGGGATTAAATCCGAATCTCAACCTTACCTACCTTCACAGTACTCTTTCTTTTTGAAGAGGTTCCCTTGGCTCGATCGCACTTGGTATCCAGTGATATCTATTTATATTGTGACCGAACTTGTTCACATCATCGCTGAAAATGACGGCAAATGGGAGCCCTTTCAAAAGTAATCCAGAATGCGCGTATCTCCTGGTAGCGGTTTGGCCTGGATATTTTAAGTCCGTGCCCAGCGGCGCTCACAGACAGAGCAGTGCTTCTGTGAGTGTACCCGGAACACCGCGTCTCTGATGTTGATCGCAATCATAAAGGAGGTCGGGGGAAAGGATCATCTTCAGAGACCGTTCTTATAATAACAAGTATCTTCACACAGGAAGTTGCGGGGAGTGCGGCAGCCCAAGAGTCTTAATCAGGAATACAGAACGTCCTTGTCTATCGGGCTCCAGCCAGCCAGTGGTGGGGAAGGCATTTGGTTGGCTCGAGCCTGCCGATGGGGCAATCGACGGAATTATAGACAGACCGCTCACCGGTTCAGGCATTTGAAAAAGAACTGACGTAATCTTGCAGAACTCGCTTCGAAGTCGCCTTGAAGAAATTATGGCTCCAAGCCGCTCATCCCGTCAACAGGCTGGTTCGAAAAACGGCCGTGTCTTTCACGGGTAGAAACAGGTCGTCCCGTCCGTCACCCGTTTTCGACAGGTACAATTTCATTTCACAGAGATTGTCGAGCTTTCAACTACTGGGCTTTTTCATTCAAATCGACACGGGGGGTGACGGGCGGTGACGTGTGACCGGTTTTACCTATCCGACATTTCAACACTGAGCGAAATTTTGCGTGACACCCCCCAAAATTTCGATATTTCCCACGAAAATTTGCTCTTTTTTTGCGTGTTTCCAGCCGTTTTGGGCGCAGAGTCACACTCCGCAGGTTCGACAGACAAATTTCGCGATCGCCACACAGTGCTCAAAATTGGCTGTAGGGCGCGAAAAAGCCCAAATTTTCGTTCCGATGTCGGAAATTTCACTGGTGTCACGCCAAATTTTAGCAGTTGTCGAAATGTCAAGAGGGTTTTTTGGGTCACGCGTCACACCCAGTGTCGATTTGAACGAAATACTACAGTAGTTTGCCGCTCCATTCTGACCTTAGAACAGCTGGCTGTGTATGCCTTGGCAGCCACCAGTGGCTATGTCTGGGACAGAGCCACCCGTTCTGAGGGTCAGAATGGAGCGGCAAACTAATAGGAGAGACGTTGAACCGCCTGCCGAGGCATGCCGCACCACGCATCATTCGGCACGAAGGCCGGACGCGGATCAGCAGAGCAGATCACTCTGCGTTGGCATATTGTTTTAATCACTCAGCTAGTAGATACAGTCCGTCAATGCTGTGAGGATACATTGCGTGCACTTTCTTGAGGAAATATTACACCTGTTGTGCTGTGGGCATCCTCGACGCCCATCAATACTGTGACGATATATTTACATGCACTTTCTTGAGCAAATATTACACCTGTTGTGCTATGGGCATCCTAGACGCCCATCAATGCTACGAAGATCTATTTGCGCGCGCTTCCTTGAGGAAATATTACACCTGTTGTACTGTGGGTGTCCCGGACGCCCAAATGCTGCGAGGATATTTCATCCGTTCTTCAGGGATTATTACACCTGTTGTGCTGTGGGCGTAATGCCCGGTTGCTGATACAAGTATTCGAAGGTTCTTAAATTTTGCCATACCGGCGTTATCCTGTGGGCGTGGATGTTTTCATGTGCCTGTGAGCGCCTGGACACCGGCTTGATCATATGATCAACATCTCATGTACCACTCTCTTTCCAAAATATAATGGACCCCCCCGCTGTCCACAGTTTCGGAAATTGGAGGGAATTCATGTTAACCTAAGCTGAGCTATAAGCTATAAACTATGAGGAGTCGGGGAATCGTGGAAAATACGTGGCTCGGAGAAGTATATATCGGTGCTGATACTATTGATATTACTGGCCATTTTAATATATCAGCCAGTGTCTTAATTCCCGCTACATTGTGTTAATTTTTGCTCCTTTTGGACTACCGCCGATTGCCCCGTTTGAAATAAAGTTTTAGCGTCGCCCATTTGAAATAGAGTTTTGGTTGTCAAGGCCCCATCAAGTGTCGCTTCCGTTCACATAGCCCGTTTAAATAACCTTTTAGTTTGTCGTCATGGTCACCACAGGATCACAACTCGCCCCCTATTTCACTGGTATATAAGGCCTCCCCTTTTGCCCCCTCTTTCAAGTTATCCCCCTCACTTGCAAGACCCACCACATGTCCGCATTTTTTCTCGTTGCTCTGCTCTGACTAACACCCACCATTAAGGAATGAAAATTTACCAGACCAGCGGCCTGTACACACCACCGAAGACGAAGAGGAGCAGCTCTCCACCTTCACAAACTATGGCTACGAGCAATTCACAAATACCTGGATTGGGCAACCTCCTGTCAATTTCAGGGCCCCTCGCAACCACTATGATATACAAAAGATGCGCGATTTCTGCGACTACATGGCATCTGGGCGTGAGTCCGACCCCACCACCGGTGACCGGTTCCAGTACGTGGTAGTACACGATGAAGCCATAGTGGCCAGCAATCAAAGAGCCCAAGCGGGAAAATTTTCGATTAAGCGGGACTATGATAGTGTCCTGGCTATTTCATCGGCCTTTCCAGTCACGCAGACCGATGTGGAGCTCTACACGATCCCAAACTTCAAAAAAGGACTGCAGGGAAGTACCCACCTAAAGCTCCGATTTGCCGTGCGTTTTATACAATGTTCGATGTGTGGCACAGGGGGCAAAAAACAGAGCAGGTGACCTCCACCTGCCTTTAAAGCTGGCAGCGCGCAGGCAGCGCGCTGGTAGATTGTACATACGTACAAACATGCCGGATCTAAGTTTAGTTTCGGCACCCGCCGACGGATATTCGGGCCTTCGGACCCCGGCTCCATCGAGAACTACTTGTTATTTCTTGGTCTTTGAATGGGGGGTGGTGGTAGTAGTCCGAATTCAAGTGTATTACTGTGCAACCTGTAATTTTATTTTGTTTAAAAAAATGCAAGAGTCCAGTAAAAAAGTCCCAAGACGAGCGACTTTTCGTCACAGGGTGACCAAAAGTCATTCCGTGTCGGCTACCACATGACGTGGGACCGCCATTTGCTTCTCACCACCATGGAGTCCACCGGGCCTCGGTGGACTCGATGGTGGTGGTGGGAGACTCCAACCCCGCTCTGTTTCCCGTCGTTTCCACGCCATGCCGCCGCCGCACGCCCCGCCCTGCAGCTGTCGCCGCCCCGCCATTCCCATAGCCTCCATCGCGATCACTAAACGCGCTATAAAATGTACAGCAGTCGACGACGACGGCACCCCTTGGTTAGCTCCAACCCTGAAGAGGACGGCTTTGCAACTTGCACATACGAGGGTGCTGGAGCCTGCCTTTTACTTTGGGGCCGTATGCTCTTTTTGTGATTCACAGTGAATGGATAACTTCGGCAGAATTTTCAGGATGGATCGTTTTCTGCAGGAAGCAGCCAATGCCCTGCAGCGTCGTGCTCCCCCCGCTCGCGCTTGAGCTCGCCGTGTCTGTCCCGTACGGCGTCTCTCCGCCGCTTTCCCGCGCGAGGCCCCGCAAGGTGACGACACGCCGCCCCCTCCGTCACGCCGGCACAACGTGGCACGGGCCGCCTCTGAACCTCCCGCGCCGCTGGCGCACGGTCGTCGCGTGTCCCGTGAGTGCAGGCCGGCGCTCCCCGCCGCTCCCCACCGCCCGGCTCGCGCCAAACGCAAGCTGGCCGTCGGGGTACACGTTGCAGGCATGGGCGCCACTGCGTGCGCTGGTGGATGACGAGCTGGCGAGGGAGGAGGCGGAGGAGCTGGCGGGGGGTGGGGCGGATCGGTGGTGGATGTGGGGGAGGCGGGGGCGCATGGGCAGCGGCGCATCGTGGCTGCGGTGGCACAACATGTCCCGGGGCTCGTGGAGGCATGGCGCGCGGAGCGGAAGCGGCAGCTCGTGGGGCTGCTGCTGCACCTGGGGGAGCTGGACGATGTGGTTCCGGCATGTAACGGTGCGTGGAGCGGCGCGGCGGGAGATACGGACATGTGCGGGGCGGGGGGGTGTGGCTGCGGATCCGCGCGCAGCCGGCGCCGACGACGACGAGGTGCGCCTCGACCTCACGATGAGCGTGTTCACGTGCCTCGGATCATGGGTGCCTGGCACGCGCGTACACGGGGCGCTGCCTCATCGGGTCGGAGGGTGCGGGCGCACAACGGTGGCGCGCGCACGTAACTTGCGTGCTACCCGGACCGGGTCAAAAATATTCCTACTTTCGAGGAATATCTGGTCTATGCTCTCGAGATGTAGGCCTTGCGTCTCAGGGAAGAGGAAATACACGGCTACCAGGGATGCCTCGTGTCAGCCCATTGTGATGAAGAGGGTAACGTACTCGGTAAAATAAGGAACCAGTTAATCGCTGCATAAATGATGAAATACTTGTACGCCAGTGAATTAAAGCCGGTCGGCGTCGCCTCGACGACAGTGAACTTGAAGAGCCACGACGATGTAGTGGAAAGCGCGGTCATATGTGTGCGCACTGTCGTCGGCGCGATTTCGGATGAGTAAAGGAAGGCGAGCCCGAGGTAGCCAGTGACGAAGAAGAGGCTGAAGAGGTAGACAACCTGCGCTGTGGTGTATTAAATGAAAACAACTTGGTGCTGGTGGACAGTCACTTGAAAGTCGCGTATCCTCAAGACACGCATGTGATCGTGTATCAGGTCGTGATGTTGTGATTCAATTCTAACAATAGGCTCAAAGTGCCCGGCTGTCATTCACTGTTGCCCGAAACTTCCCGATAACCGTTCTCGTCAGCGATGCCAAGCAGACGCTTGTCAGCACTTGAGCCAAGTCGAAGCTTCATTTTCTTACCTTCAGTGACCTTATCCATGAAAAAAACACTTCCATTGAGTTTATTTTGTTTCATTGCACCCATTCACAGTCTCGAAAGACACGAGCAGCATCCCGACAACAACACCGACAGCCGTCGGGAACTTCGGAGTTAGCCGAACAACAGTAAAACTGGTGTTTTGATCAGATCAGGCATGGCATTGTATGTACGTATGTACAATCTACCAGCGCGCTGCCTGCGCGCTGCCAGCTGTAAAGGCAGGTGGAGGTCACCTGCTCTGTTTTTTGCCCCCTGTGTGGTTCGTTGACTTTACATCTGGCATCTTCAGGTGGATGGAGGAGGGCACGAAGCGCAAGATCCCTCTGAGCATACCACGTGCCTGATTGGCACCTTTGGCGCTTCATCCCGGAACAACATTTATCTGTGTTTTCCAAACGAGGAAGCTGCCAAATTAGAAGCCCGGGTCATGCAGGAAGCTATCTACGAGGCTGTTCGGCAAGCGCACGCCGAGACATACCCCGACAATTATCACGGGTATGGCGCATCCTTCGATTCAGAAATGGCGCGGGCTCCCAATAACAGTTCGAAACTCCTGCTGGCCCGATACGGAGTCCCCGACTTCATGGAAGTTTTTCAGACCGTGTTGAAGGCTGCGTGTCCATGGGCCGTGACGCACTATTTCCTGGCTCAAATTCGTGGTGTCAAAGACGCCTTTCGCATTCCAGGAACTGCAGAGCAATGCTGAACAAACTCATTGAAAACATTGACACCGACCCAGATAGGACTGTGATTTACGTTGATGTGGGGCTCGAGGCTAGTCTTGACCAACTGGGACAGGAAATCGACACCATGTGGAGCAGCCTGCCCACTGCCTCCCTAGAACCCCATCTTGGCATAATGGATTTGGATGCAGGGGGGACGCCCCTGCCACACACACCGGGCTCGGCACATGGCCAAGAGGCTGGCCACAGCGCTCACCCCATGCACACTAGAGCCAGACTGGGAATGATACACCAGGGCGCTAGTCATTGGGGTAGCATAGGATTTGACCCTAAATTAGGGTTAACCTAGCACCAGACTGGGATCCATTGGGGGTAGCATAGGATTAACCCTAAATTAGGGTTACCCTAGCACCCCAAGACCCCCTAATAACCCTAGGGTAACAACAGTTTCCAAATAGGGCATAGGCAAATCTGATGGCTAAGCCTAAGCCTAACCAATGCAACAGTGAATCAGAAGCCGATTTTTTTTCAAGAATAAGCTAGGCCGATGCAGTCTTGCATTGACAACTAAAATGCACGACTCCTAGGTGGAAACTGTACAAGTCAACGGTGCACGGTGTCTCCAAACTATAGAGGCACGTAGCTGCCGCTGACTTGAGTGCGGTCCGCTCGGGGAATCGGCGGGATGCGATGCTGGGCCCATCGTCGCTTGCATGCGAACATGGGGAGGGCAGTGGAGCGAGGGTGGGTAGGGAGCGAAAGGATGGAGTAAAACACTCACCTGCAGACACTACAGTCAATAATCCCTAGTCCTTAGGGCCCCTACATTTGATTAATGCCTACAGCGTAGGCGGCAGCTGCTTCTGCCGGATTCTGGGCCAACATGAAGCCTGTAGGTGGGAAAATATTTATCAAATATTATTATTGCCCAAGGTACTAGGGGTTAGCTGATGCTAACTAAGCTAACTGCATAGTAGCCCGTCTTATTCTAGAATATTATTGGCCTGCTTCTCTCAACTCAGCTGATGCATATTTTCTTTCTTTTTTTTTTTTTTTTTTTGTGGAGCGTTGGTGGTGTTGAAAGGTAAGAGCGTTCCCACTCCCCTTGGTGCTGTCTAGCGCTTGCGCGCTTCCATACACTATTTTCTGTAAGCAGTAAAATATTAATGTCCTATGCCTCAACACTGAGCTGCTTAAGATATATAATATTTTGCGCCTATAAACTAGGCATCGGCTGATGATGTGGAATAATATTCTTGGCCCAAATGTGATGGATAAAGCTGATGGCAAACTTTCAGCCAAATAAGATTATTGGTCTGGCCTACTGCATTCAGCTCATGACAACTGGAAAATATTATTAAGCTCAGCTTTAGCAGTCAGCTGTACTATGGAGATAATATTTTTGGACCTATATAACTGGCATCAGCTCATGCTATATATTAAAGGCTAAAAAATATTTTGGTCCCTAGGCTTCTGGACCTAGCTAAAGCTGAATAAAAGAACAAAACCTGCATCATGTCGGGTTGAACTTAAGCATTTCCAAATAAAGTAATTCTTGGCAGTATTTCTGCCAGTCAGGCGTCATAAGCCCCTGCACTAGGCCATCCCTCCCATCCACTAGCGCCTTTTGACCCCTTTTAATGTGTACACAGTAGATGGGGAGCTTACATTGTCCTTCAGCTGAAGGCAGAGCTGTAGGCACAATAATAAATTTCTTTTGGCAGTAAAATACTATTTGTTACCTAGTTCTTAGGGCTTAGCTGCCCATTCCGGCGGATTTCACTGCACCCTAGACTCTAGGTGTTAATCAAACGTAGGGGCCCTAGGCTCTTGGGCATTTTTGACTGCATATTGTGTCACCTGAGCCACACTGCGTGTTCAGAGCTGGAAATTACGAATATGAGAACGAAAAATGGAAAGGAAATTACAGAGATGTGCGGAGGGCGTTGATAGCCGTCGTGTGTGCGCAAGGAACTGTTCGGAAGGTCGCCGCGGCGGAAGAGCGAGTGACAGAGCGGATTTGGAGACCCTAAAAATCGGGCACAAAGCTGGGGGTTGTGCATCGGAAGTGGGGAGACTCACCAAGAGCGATTTATTGGAGAATGGGACAGAATTCGGGCGGGGCCAAAGGGAATAGTCAGAAAAATCGAAAAAAACACGAATGTATGCGAATATAGCGCACCTATACCCCTCGGGACGCCCCAAAACCTTTCCCTTCTCTGCTTTGCACTCTTCCCTCGAGCCTCAGACGAAACCGACTCGGAACGAGGGCATTAGGAACACAGTGTGGGCGTTCCACGGCGACGCTCAGTTGGGATCTCAAAGGGGGTATAGAGGGTGGGTGATACCCAAATAGGGAAGTGGGGGTGATCTGTGGCCCCCCAACCACCCTGAATTTTTCAGATGAATTGGGTCAGTGGGTGATAGAAAACAGAATATCACAACGGGGTCAGCAGAATTTGGGACGATATAAATAAAAATTAGCTAAACTCAAGAACGCAGGCAGTATATACAAAATTGCATGTGATCAACACACCCCGTCTACCATTTTATATTGGGGTTCCACATATCGGAGGCAGGATCAATGCTCGCACTCCAGTAGGGCCACTCCTCTTCGTCCAATAATCTATAACCTTAATTCCCTTGAGGTGCAAGACATCCGAAAGCGGGATCCACTGGTCTTGACGAGCCTCTTGCCTAGAGGATATGTTCAATTGGATTGGCCGCAACATTGCCGCGAAAAGATGGCTCACTCGGTGGTCGGCCACCTGATCTCATCGATCTGTATTTCGTTCAGGACGGGGAAGCCCACGGGCTTCAGCTGTTCAAAGAATTGTTTGAAGCCGCCTTCATTCAGACGCTTACTGTCCTCCGGCTTGAGCGATTCATGCCACGGTTCTCTGGAAAGGGAGGTTGGGTTTTAAGATAATGAAATAGGGACAGGAGTCAACATACATAGTCCAGTTCCCAAAATGAATCTTTGCGAGTGTGCTATGCGGGATAGAACACGCAATAAAATTGTCTGGAAGAAGCTGTGAACGTTGCGCCAAGCGTATCAGCACTGGATCCCGGGTTAAGAATTGAACACCAACTCGAGCCTTCTCTGCCCCTGCGAAACTAAACGCGGAGATGACTTTGAGAGTCGTGAGGTTGTTACATAGGTTAAATATGTCAGCCCTGCTGAGGACATAACTGCATTCATTTGCTCACACTTGCCAGATGTGCGCAGACCGAATGCTCGCTACAACGAGTTTTGGCGCCATTGATGCAATTTGAAGGTTACTAGTGCGTTACAAGTGTTCCTTGCCATGTAGGAGGAATTTTCGCGATATTTTAGGCCATAATATGCATTTTTTGACGACTTTTGCGAACCTCCGGGGACATTCGACAGACACCCCCGTTACCCGTGACACAGCACCAAGATTCGCCCCCCGTGACTGTCGAATTGATTGAAATAGTACAGCAAGTGCCACGGATAATGTACTGACGGTTCCTTAACATCAGCAGAAATGACTTGAAAATAAATTGAAAATGGCCCATTTTTTAGTCACCTCGCGGTCACCGGCGACTGCCGACCCTTTGACTTTCCGCCTCAAATCACAATCTAAATCGGGTAATTTGATGGCGGCGCTGCACGGCAGACTTTCAAACTCCGCGAGCCAGCATGCGTCAGCCACCACTCGCTCAGCGTCGTCTCTCCTGCTTCCGTCCTTGGCTCTCGCCGGCTCTCTCGCCCATGCCGACACGTCCTTCCGCCACGGACAGGACCCCGCTGACATCCTATACCATCTCCTATGCCCCTCCTCCCTGTGCCTTCCCTATGAAGCCTCTAAGTGCAGGTCGACTCTCGGAGGTGCTTGAGTGTCAGCCAGTAAACAACGCTTGCACGCCCAATCCCGCGCTGTCGCCGCCTCAGCTGCTGTCGTACGCATTCTCAGCGCCGCGTGGTCGCGGCGTGTGATGCGCTTTTCTTCCGCGTGTCTATCATCCCTACCGAGACCGCGATCTCCTCCCCATGCAAGCGCCGCACCAGTGACACGGCGCGTTCCCGAACGGCGTCAAGCGTACGAACGTAGCAATGTAGTCTCACAGTGGTCTTGCCCACATGCCCTGGCAGCGGTGCCGTTTCCCCTAATCGTCGGAGGCGCACCGCTCGCATGAGCTGGCGACCACCCCCAGTCCTCCACGCAGCTTGGCCCCGCCCGCACCCTCCGCCTGTTTGGTGCTCCACTCTCCAAGCTCGCGACGCCGCTGCTGCACGCGCGCATCGTTGTCGTCACACCCGAGCTCTTCGACGCGTTCCCGCGGTGCGCACCGGGCTTAAGCGTGTGGGAGGTGCTCGGCACGGATTCGACGGGGGGTTCATGCTGCAGGGCGCGCCCGGCGTGGGGCGCAAGAGGGAGATGACGGCGCAAAACGTTGAGTGGCGCATGGCGCGGTGCTGAGAGGTGCTCGCTGCGCTTGGGCCCCGTGCCTGGGGCGTCCCGCCCCAGCTACGCGTCGTGCACAAGAAGCAGTGGCGTACGCGCGTAAATTGATCATAACGTATACTTTTCGTCCTCTACACCGGTACCTCATTCAATAATAGTGTTTCGTTTTCTCTTAACTCTTTATCAAATTGCCCGATATGTGATTTGAGGTGAAATTTAAACAACTCCCTGCGGTCCGTTCCGGCCAGACACCTTAAGGCTTAGCCCGAAATTTTGGAGTAGCCCTAAGCCTTAGCCCTAAGCCTTACTAAGCCTTAGCCGGATTAAGGCCTTAGGGCTTAAGCCAACACTGTGTAGAGTTCTCGTGTCAGCCGCGGATGGCTGGAGGACTCGGACTCAGATGGCAAAATGGATAGGTCATGGTGACAACAAGACTGAAAGTCTTATTAAAAAAATCGTGCAACGGGCTGAAAAATGACTGTTTTCTTCTTTAGGCGGCTTTGATGGCGGATCAGGATGTTTGATCTGAAAATTTTCATACAAACCCCCGCCTACCCTTTCTCGACAGCTTCACATCTTAGTTTGGGTCAAAAGGTTCACTGAGTATCAACGAATGATGAAAAATGTATGGTTTCTGGAGTCGTTTCTCGAAATTGTTGGCATCAGAAACGTCGGCAGAAACGACCTCGGATTTATTTCGCAGGAGAAACACCTTGCAGAAAATCCCTCCAGAAACGAGTCCAGCAACGACCGATTTAAAACTTACTCCAACCGTCCCTATTAAGTCAGATATCAATTAATCTAAGAGGGGGTTAATTAAAGCAGCTGGGGAAGATTTAACTAAAGGAAGAGAAAGACGACAGATAACAAGGTAAATGAGAGGGGAGAGGCAAGGTACAGTACCTGGCACCTTGATACGCCAGTCAGCCCACTGGACTCAAAATTCCGGCAATATCAGCCTGTGTTTCTTCCGAGACAGAGATCTCATAGGTGGGTATTACTCCCCGTGCCCGAGATGCGAAGAGCAAGGCAAGGAGCTCACAGGAGAGTCCGGTGACCTTTAGGTCACAAGCTGCTCTTATCAAGTTAGACAAGGCTTCCTGGGCTAAGCGAATCATCCGGGAAGAGTCTGAGAAGCGCGGACTTCCCTACAATACACAACAAATCAGAACACATTCAAATTACAATCGATGCCAAGAGTGGTTATAGGAGACGAGTCATCTCTAGTCAAAATCCGTTACATTCAATTGGGCCGGGGCACACGGGGAACATTCAAAATGGTTTGGTTCAAGGGAATAGCTGTTTGCTTAGTCCCCGACTCAAGGCGAGCTCAAGCAGATATTTCCCATCTGCCGACACCCGAGTTATAAAAGCCCAAGCTCTACCACGACAAAAGCTATTACCGCCCAACCCAACCCACATGCGCTTTTCCCTCTCCACCGTCGCTATTCTTGCGGGCCTCTTCGTCTCGTCCACCCATGCTGCCGTTATTCGACAAGTCGGACTCCCCGAGACGTGTTGCTACTCCCGCACTACCACCAACCCATGTGGCTTACAGCCCCTGGACCCTCTGGCGCCATGCGGCTGCTGGGCGCCAACTGCTCAGTCCTGCAGTACCTTTTGTTGTCGTGAGTTTCCCATCTGCGTGGACTGAGCTTTGATTCGGGCTCACTCCCAAGTAGTGGCTTAAATCACAATAAGGCCCATGGTCGTGCTGGCCACGCGTGAAAGACCGAGTATCGCAAGGGTTATATGGGCTATTGTATGCGCAAATGTGAGGAGGGTCTCAGATTACGATACATTTGTGATTATTTTAGGGTTATGGGTACTAAAGTACTGTACTTGCATCTTTATTTGCCCAGAATTGTGTTTCAGGTGACTTCCTGTAAGAGTTAAATAATCTGGCAGCATCTTTCGGGGTGCCAGTCATGTTTATTCACACTGCGTGTGTTTCGTGCAAGCAGAGTAATATATTCAGTTGTCCGAAATGATGAAAATTCCTCTCTTCTGTGGGCAGCTGACTGTGGGAAGGTTTGCTCATGCATTGTGCGAGGAGAGGTGCTGAGAGGTAAGGTGCTCTGCACATGCGATCAGTGGCCGCTACTATCACCAGTTGGTAAATGCTCGGACTCATCTTGCGGAAGAGCATGAAATTGTAAGTGTGGGAATTTAGTGGGTAGGTAGGTAGGTAGGTAGGTAGGTAGGTAGTATTACACGGAACGGTCCGAATCACGAACGCCGGCTTCCAGGGATTATCCCGGTGTACAAAGCAAGTAAAAATACACCATCGTCCCTGAACCACCCCCTGCCATCTAAGCCCCAGTCTCTCAGGGCCCGGTTCTTCCTTGTCTGAAGAACAACGGCGTTGCCTGACTGCCTGAGAGTACCTCGAATCCCGTTGCTTCTCCCAGAATCTCGGGCTCATTTAGCCATTCATACGCAAATAATCTTTGTTTCTCTTTCGAACTGAACTCTTTGTCTTCACCACCATAAATTTCACTATCATGGCCCGAGCCCAAGCACCACACGCGCACAATGTATCACAGACGCAGTATTCCAGCACTTCCAGTAATTCCATCAGACCACGGTTCCCCACCACGCAGCGACACCGTTCGCCCATCCGCGATATCCTCGCAGGCGAGGAATTTCCGGTGTCCCCGCCAGGTGCTGAACAGTAGCCGCGGCCCAGTAGTCCCAATAGTTCTATCGAGCCGCGATCCGCGACGCAACGACGTTCGCCCATCCGCGTTACCTTCGGAGGCCAGAAATATCCAGTGTCCCCGCACACCACCGGACAGTAGCCACCACGGATCTTTGTCTTCATCACTATCGGGGTCCAACTCACCGTCGCCCTGGAGCAGCCACTCCGCTCATGGCAGCTCCATCCCCACCACACCTCTGGATCAGGACGAGTATTGGCCGCCCATTGGCCATACCCTGTCTATATCTCCATGCCGCCCGCGGCCCCATCACGCGTCTCATTCGCGATCAGGTTCGGCGTGGTCATCGCATAATTCACAAACCAAAACTTGTTTTGAAAGCTTTGTGTCTTCCCATGTCCAGGATTGTCCGCGTCAAAAGACGTATGTAAGCTCCACGTGGACCGAAAGCCACGATCTCGACGCGTCCTCCACTTCTACTCTCTCAGTCTGCACAACTCCTCCTCGCTGTCCTCATCACATCTACCTTTGCTGTCTGCGCTGTCGCTCTCCACCTTCGCTCTCCACCTTCCGTCAAATTTTTCGGACTTCCGTGGTCTTGTCTTTTTTGACTCAAATCCCGTCGTTCTCTGCTCCAAATCAACTACTCTCTGCTATAACTTGAACTTGAGCTGAGAACCTGCTGCCATTACTTCCTCTGATGACCGATAGCTCGATGCGTTTCAATGAGTCGGAGCCAGTAGCTAGTGACTCCTTCGGCTCCGAATGCGACGATTTCGACGTGTCCGTCCTCAACTCTCTGAACTCCTCCTAACTGCCCTTCTCGCCTTTGACTTACCTACCTACTTGCCGCTCTCTGCGCTCTACCTCCGTCAAATTTTTAGGGAAATCCGGGAGCTTTTTTTTTGGGGGGGGGGGGGGGGCTCAGATACCCTGCGGCCGTCATGCTCTACTCCACTTCAACTCCTCCCTGCTTTAGTTGACCGCTTGAGCTTATCAACACACGCCCCAGAAGAGGTCCGAGCGGAAGAGAGGAGGCTCCAGTCCTTGGCAAAACAGACGCTTCGACGTGCCAGAGATCTGCTGAGCTGGTACACTGAGTTGACAGGGGAGCAATTCTGACCTTGTTGTAGTACTCCAATTGATAAAATGTTTTGGTTTGTGCCTCGCCGCTTGCGGCCATCCCATCAGTCATTCCTTTAATAGTTCACTTCCCAGCACACCGGCCCGGGATCCCGAATTTCCACCGCTTGGCAGTCCTGATGAAGTATACCCCCGGAGGTTTTCTGCGCAATATTCATCCTCCGCTTCCGTCGAAAGCCTCCCTGAGCGTACTAGACCTAAATATAAGGTCGAACAAATCATTGCAACAGTTTCGTCAGTGCATACACCGTTCTTCCTCGCATCTTTGGAAGCATCCCCTTTACATGTATGCTCCTACGATTTCATGCGATTCCAAGAAGGGCTAAGGACGAGGCAAGAGGAAGGTCACCCTATTCCGCCTCGACCGTGCATAATTGCTGAGGAGACCCCCTTGGGAAGCGGCCTGCTCCCGAAAGTGTATTTGCTCACAACCATGTCGGGGCTCGAGCGACAGCATATTCCCCCCTCGATGTTCGACTGGCTGATCCAAGTGAATAAAAGAATACCCCACAGCGCGAACGTAATGGAATCAACATTATTCCAGAGTGGGATTCGGAAAGAGCATCTCAGTGGGTAATCACCTTCGCATTTCGGCCCACGAATTTGTTAGCCTACACCGGCCGCTCTCCCGCTCCGCACCATTGTTTCCGGGTTAGGACTAACGATATGCGTCAACTGGAAATTTTGGCAGCGAAGGCTCTAGTCACTTGGAAGACGGGTCGCTTGTCGGCACAAGATAACCTACTTTAGGGTGCCAGCTGGCAAATGAGTAAATCTGAGGCGGAAAGGGCAAATCCCCAGGTATGTGATCTTCTAGCACTGTGTGGGCAGCTCTGATGGCCTTACAGCCCGAGCACCGCGGCACATCAGTACCACCCGAGGGAGCCATGCTCACGAACTGCCTATATCACCATGAGGGGGTCATCTTTCACCGCGCTGAGGTTCCCTTCATCGACGCCCAATTATCTGAACTCGACCACTGGGTGGGCGAAGAAAAGGCCCAAGCTCAGGCGACGATGGAGCCGAGGAGACAGAATTTTTTCTCCGCGGCCATAACATTCCAAGATGCATTGCTCGGCTAATGCGAAGGAAGGAGCAGGCCGAGAGGAATGTGGAGCAACACAGCAGGACGCGGGATAGTTTGTGGCAATCACAAACCAACAAGGATGGGAGAGGTCCGACACGTCCCATTGCGCCACTCGTGGCCCCACCGAACACCCAGGATATGGCGGGAAGCGATATTTCGACGCGTCCGAACTCTCCAGCAGGCACACACGCGAACACCCGGGGTGGGGCTGCCCCCCATGATCACCACAACTGGGTGTGGCAGACGCATCGTACGGGCTCTCAATCACGGAAGGAATCAGGACCTGCATTTGATGCTGGTCGAGGCTGGAATCCGCCCAGTTCACCAGCACCTCCGGTGTCTACCCCGCCACCGGTAGCGAATACCGCAATTCTGTATGCACAAGGAAATTCACCGGAATCAGACACAAGGAAAGTTCCGAACCCACTGGCCAAATCATAGAGTCTCACGGCAGCCGACGCCAAATCTGAGCTCCAGAATATGGACAGGCATTCTCGAGGTTTGAGAGGGAACACAAAATAATCGCACCATTCGGACTCACTGCGTTCAGCGGGTCCCTAAACCCGTAAAAGTGTAGAACCTGTGAGACGGGTCTAGATCGGTCTAGATGACGTTTATGTACGCCTATTTACCTAGACTTGTCAAGTCGAGGCCGCCTAGACCCAGCATCAGCTGTTGGAATTTCGAGGCCGCCCGCTCGCTGTCATTGACGGCGTTCGACTTCATGTTTCACAGAATGCCGTCGCCACTTTCATTCCGTTTTTTTCTACGCCGTTTATAGCTCTAATCACGCCTTATTCGTACTAATTAGTTCTTGCCTTTTTTGTATTTAAGCCGTAGTTGTTCAATGAATCCCCTGCGCGTTTGCGAGGGTCTTCTGCTATATCCCGAGTAAAGGCCGTGGCTACCTTTATTTCAACATCAGCCGAGATCATCTGAGACAGGTCTATGTCCGCTTGTCGAGGGCTAGTCGAGAGGTGGCTGAGGAGGTGGCTACAACTGCCTAGCACCTAGAAACACTGTGTCTAGTTGGCTAGACACAATTGGCCGTCTAGGCACCTAGACACGATCCAGTTCTAAGGGACCGCTGAACGCAGTGACTGCTGTCGTAATCGTACTAGGTCGTATACAGTAACAATAGTGAGATCAAATCAATTCAAATCGATTCAAATACAGAAAAAAAAGCCTTCAAGCTCCATAAAATTTAACTTTCATGTTCGCGGTCCGCTTCTATTCCCCCGAACATCGGTTAACGCGGTCCGCATCTACATCTATTTCCCTAAACACTGGTTGGAGGGGATACTAGTGATTAGCTATTGATGGATTTTAAACCTCAATTGGGATGTTCGCCTTTGGTAAATAACAATCTGATGCTATACGTGCAATTGTGAACATGTTATGTTCCTTTCCGAAAACATCCCGGGTCAATTAAACAAGCAGAGGGTCTTTCCGGTAATATCCTCCCCGACGCACGGATACAAAACGAGGGTTTGTGAATGCCCTTAGGAGGACTCGAGCCCCATCGCCCGTGTCTCGGCGTCTCTGTTACATGGTTTATTCATTTTTTATTACAAGGGCTCGACGGACTTGCAATGCCATCCTCAGCAACTGGTCCAGTTCCTCAATACTTGAAACTCGGTATAGGAACATGACCTGCCACTATTCTGATTTTTCTTCGCAGTTGTGGGCAGCAGTGAAACTCCGTTCCCTTGTAAATAAATCAGACTGGCTTATGAATTCCGGTAAACATGCCAATAGTCGCTTCTCTATGTCCCTGGGAGGACTCGAGAACCTTCATCAGCTAGTAATAGTACTCGAGGAAGAGAGAATTTGGACGAGAATAAGATGCTGAATATCACCGTGTGCGGCCAAAGCAACCTTCATCCTCATCCTCACTCACTAGAGCTCCATTCCGTTTGAATTCCATGCGAATGAGTGATTTCTGTTTTTTTTTTTACAGCAGAATAGACATAGGACCCGAACCTACATCTCTCACCGTTTAATCAGCGGTGGTTGACTTTGAATTGATTAATGAGGACCCCTAAGAATGGCAAATCACCCTGGAGTAGTAAGAATATTATAATAGTGTGAGATGGAGGTTCGATTCCTCCCGAGGGCAGCCGCGGAATGACTTTTTATTATTATTGTTAGGTCAGCTTCAGATGAAGCAATAGCATGGTTCATTCAAAGTGTATAACGTCCCCGTTGATGAAATGGAATCACCGACTCCACTTAATCGTGTGAATCATCTGGTTGGACTGTGGGAGACGTGGTTCGACTCCATCAGCCTTTTCACAAAAAACTTGTGGGGTTGTGGGATCTTTTGGACTGTTTTGGACTTTTTGGGTTTTTTTTTTTGCAAAAGAAAAGTTAGCAGAAAAGCGGAATCAATCATGATGGCAATGATGGAATTTTTTTTTTAAGGGGTGGCCAAAAATGACCTCAGTGTTGTCATGTTGCCAGCTCTCCCAAGTTTTTAGGTTGTTTGGGCTTTTTGGGGGTTGTACAAGCCCAAACAACCTCTACAACCTTTTTGTAAAAAGTCTGATGTCCTCCCGGGGGCATGAAGCGATATTGGACGTCCTTTTATCTTCCTACATTCACGGAAGCATCGAAGCCCACAATTGAGATATCTGCGCACATTCCACTGGCCGAAAATGTAACACTATGCAGATCTTTCTGAGCATGTGGAGAAGGTATAAAACCCTCGTTGATTACGATAAATTACTCACAGCACCGCACTTTGTTTCTTTATACAGTCATTAAGGATGGTTCTAGCGGGCGAAGGAAGTGCGCCTACTCTTCCTCAAGGCACGCGCGCTATCCATCGGGCGTTCCGTTCCTACACCTGGGAGGAGTCACTAACTTGTGTTGATGCTTAGGAGAGATCTGAGGAGCACCACCAATGGGGAGTAAATGAATTCCCCCCCCCCCCGCTTGAGCGGTTTTCTCACCCCCGATGATACCGTCGTATAAAGCTTAACCTGCATCGCCTCCTGGGAGGACGAAAGCACGGAGAGTGAGAACTAAAGAGTGGAAAGAAGGATGAGAGAGGTTTGGGAACAATGTGTATTGGGTCCAAAGTTCTCGGGTCTGCCATAGTAATGGGTCAGACTCAAGCTAACTACGGAGGACAGGAGTGGTAGCGGAGTGGGATGAGTAGCAATGTATAGCCGAAAGTAATGTAAGTGTAGTGAGAGGGATGGTGGGTGGGGATTAATTCGTATGCGACGACTAATAAGGAGTTTAAAAAACTGCGAGCGCAGTGTGAGACGCGGGAATATAGAGAAATGAAATACACACCTGCGAGCGCAGTGTGAGACGCGGGCGACTCACAGACATTGCTCGCAGGTGCTTTATAGCAAACAAGACAAAGACGCGTCGAGGACGCGGTGGGACAAAGAGAGGAAGGCCGGCCCCGGGCCGACCTGCCATGCGCTCGATTGTTAACACCGGGCAATCACCCCACACACATATTGCCCACACATTCATTCAAACAGATATACAGCCTTTGTTGATTAGATATCAAATCACCCTCGACACTTATGGATGGTGTGATTGGGAGACGGCGGTTCCAGTCCTTCCGGGGGCATGGGAAAAACAGTCAAGTTTTTGCGTTGGAGCCGAACAATCTGATTGTTTGGGGAAAACTTCTCTACCCACCTGGGTGTACATCTCCCAGACATGATTTTTTCCACATCCAGGTTTGTTTCTCGCACACCACCTAGATGGTAGATGGGCCCACAATTTAAATTAGCCCGAACAGCGCCTCCGAATCAAAAGGGGATCATTTGACATTCTCCATTGAGAAACCAAAGTCCACAAGGTGGTCAAATTGTGAATTTTGAAATATTCGTGGCCTAGCTATTCCATTGAATATCCGGAAGATCCAAATTCTCCTCGCAGGTGTTTTCGCAGATCCAGACATATATGGGTTCACTCAACGTGTATAAAGCCCCGGTTGATGAAATGTTCAATCACTCACCGCATTTGTGATCGCTGTGGGCCTGAGCTGGTGAGACGGAGGTTCGAATCCCGAGGGCATATGCTAAAGATTGGATTTTTCGCTTTTGAGTTAGCACCCATCATTCATTTCTTCTGGAGTGGGTTTTTTATGTACCCAGTAGCCCTCTTGCGAATATTCTACGCAACCGTCAAAGCGAGAGATAGCGCGGTCGGCCGGGCCGGGCCGCCGGTGAACACGTCATGATGTATACCCATTTGCCGTTCCATTTTGTGGTACAAAACGGATGGCTGTGTCCTGGCATAGCCACCAGTACCTGGCTATATGTGGTTAATTTCGGTACCCAAATGATCTAGCCATGTGTAGGGCGCCCTTTTCTTGGATTATATACCTAGGCGAGTTTTGTTCCTTTACAGGTTCATTCCAACTCTGGCACAACCATTTTACCTGAAACCTCCCGCAATCCATCCGCTCGCTGCGGAAAACCCATATACTTTGTGATGCGAAGGAGTGACCTGTAGGCTTCCCAACGGGTTTTTCCCAGGCCCCAGAGCGGCATGCAAGGTTGCACCGGCCGCGCGCAACAATGCCGCCTCTGCATCCGCCTCCTCGCGGTTGAACGACTAGAAAAGTTCCCTGCGAGTCACTGAATCTCTTTCGCTCCGGTTGCTAACGCACTGTGAACAAAGTGGGGATTCTCCGCTTGACGAGAGTCCGGAAGGTTTCGGGCCACGTACGCCGGGAGACCTGCGACGCTCCCGAATTCATGGCGATACAAAGATCGGGTCGTTCGAAAATGCTGCCTTTCTTTTGCACGTATGCATGGTATGTACTGTCAATAAAGTAAGTGGTGCTTTCAAACGCAAAAATGTAGCTGGAACGGACTCACTCAACCGCATGCTCCTTGATTCGCTTACAACCATGCTGAGTGCACTCACTAAAATGCGACTCAGTTCAGTTATTAATCGGGCGTCGCCCAGGCAAGGAAGGCAAGACAAACGTGCAAGTCCCATAATCAAAGGCGCTACGGTTTCCGGGTGCATCAGGACCGCAGACTACAAGCTATCGGAACGAGCATCAATAGCGGCGCCAATCACGAAGACTTTACGCGCTGTGGACACCACAGATACTTCCGAGAAATATTCTTCTCGTCTGCGTAGCCGGTCCAAAAGTTCTGAAACTTGATGTCTTCGCGCACTTGCATGTTCATCTCGCATTGAGAAATACCGTCACGTGCTTCGTCGCACGGCACATGGTGAAGTACTCGCGCAGCATCCCAGTTGTCTGAGGAGCAGAAGTTGAGCCCACACTGGGGGCATGGAATTAGAGGGCTGGAGCTGGTGTGCGTGCCCTTTATTGCGGCCTCTATACGAATCAGCTGGTCTGTGCGGGTACTACGGAAGACGCGATCAACGGTGGGGGAGGGCGAGAACACAAAATACATACCAGATCATGCATCGTGGCTCAGAACTAATCAGATTCCGCTCGAAAAGGGTCAGTTCCCTTCAAAGCGTAATTAGCGCATCCGCAAGACAATGCAAAGAGAATTGAATAGAATACCTTTGTACATGCATAATGCTGCCATATTGGAGATACACTCCTGAGTTATGTTGTTCAGAAAGGTCAAGTCTTTTGGTTGGCTTGCTGGGAAGCGAGACAAAAGTGTCACGGTTCTTCTCTATCTCGCTGAGAGCCTTGCACATAGGCTTGTGCATTTTCCAATCAAGCTTGTAAATTGTATCATCAAACTCTGTGAGAGTAAATAAGAAAGCTGCACGAACCATTTGGCATTCTGCGAAGACAGTAGTGAGCCTTGGCACAGCGAATGCCACTGGACGCACCTCGACTGCAATAGGCGATTCGGAGGCATTGAGCATTGACTACATCGAGACAGACGAACATCTTCGTCCTTGAAGCACTTGTAACACGCGAGAGCCATCTCCGCCGTCAAAGGTGGAAGGGGTGGCGGTCGCTGCTCTTGCATGATGGTGGTTAACAGTAGAAGAGAATTGAAACTCCGCCCATCACTGATCGGCCGTGTCGTAAACCAATCTTGGGATGATGAGCACCCGCTTTATGATCTAGCTTATTCTTGGAAAAAATCCGGCTTCTGATTCGTTGTTGTGTTGGTTAGGCTTAGGCTTAGCCATCAGATTTGCCTATGCCCTATTTGGAAACTGCTGTTACCCTCCTTTGAACGCACACTTTGCCCCACATATGAGGATGAGATTTTTCCACCATGTATAGCATGTGCAAACATTATTGTCACAAGATCCAAATTTCGGTGACCGATATTCCTAGGAAGTATGTAGGCGAAATGAAAAACCAACCTGTTAACCAAACATGGTTTGGATCACTAGCTCTTGCTTATGAACCGGATTATATTAGACTTCGTGGAGCTTTTTTTATACAAAAATACGAGTTTTTTTGGCAAAGCGAGCCAAGGCCTATTTGTATCGTTGCCACAATCGAGGAGAAATATCCTTCCAGCGAAAACGAAATGCAAGCAATCCGAGCAAGGTACTAGAAAAGCCCGAGGGCGAGCAGGCCCTCCAATCCAACCTGGAAACGGTCGAAGTCCGCCGTCTCAGCAGAAAACATGTTCAGAAGCTCAGGGACTATGCCTGACCCTGACTGAACTCGGAATCCACCTGTTTAGAACGCAGGGTCAGCTGAGGTCCCATCGAGCCAAATCTGGATCGAGCGCACGAGATTTTGCGAAGGCGGCCAGTATTCCCGGGACCATCCTAGCAGTGTCCGGACGTCGAAGAAGAACTGCCCATATATCGGTCTTGAGGATATCGTCTTGGAATTTGGCTATATCGGAATGTATCTTGGAACTCCCGCGGTTAAAAGAAACTGCGACATACCGCTCGCGGAAAAATGGTTGACAATTGATACAGTACTTTGGAAAAGCGAAATATTTGGATTCTTGAGAAGTAAAACAAGTTTATCTGTGTCATCGGATGAGAACGCAAAAGATCTAGTGCACGTGGTAGCATTAGAGAAGAGAGATGCTTTGGAACTGGAACCGTACGAAGGCAATTTCATGAGTAGATCGGTGTAAGACTTTCGCTGCTGAGCCGTTGCGTTCGACATTTCTTGAAGTGGTTGCTGGATCAATACTGGTCCTATTACTGAGAGATCGATGGCTAGTGATGAAGTCAATCGTCGTCAAACAAGAGCCTTTGAAAATGAGTACGTTGGTTAAGCAAGCTGTCTATTAGTTCCAGGACTTCTTTATCGCCCCCCCCGACCGTCGAGCATTTCAACAAAATGCGCGATCGCATTCGGTGTCAGAAGAATAGCCCTGAAATTCTCTGCAGATTGCATCAGTTTTACTGGGTATCCTGCCAGTCGATCTCACCGTGCCGCAACAATATGCGAAGACACCTGAGGCTTTCCTCTCGAACGGCGGAATCGGAATCTATTAGGAGTGCACTAATGCTTTGCATTGTCTGAGGCGTGGATACCGGATTGATCATGTCAACTGGAAAAAGCTCATCTCAAACGCAGGCAGCGCGATTTTACAGCATACCTCGGTCCGCAAAACAGCACAAGGCACGAACTGCAGGCCCGCGCATGCGCGGATAACTTTTCGCAGTCTCTAGCAGTGAGAGGATAGCTGTCATCGTCCTAGGTTTTGAAATCAATTCGCGAGGCGTTTCTTGCATGTAAATAAGATCATATTGGTTGTGTGTAATGTAGAAACTTACTGTCCTTTGCAAGTTCAACAATGCCTTCCAGTGCCTCTCGTTGAACCTCTTTGTCGCGGTCTTCGAGTGCCACCAAGATCTTTTGGATCATCTCCTTTGTGACAATCAACTTTTTCACATCCTCTACGCGGGCTTGAGCGACTGGTCGCTGAAAATTTGTGGTGAACACCACTTCTTACCCTCTTGCGCAAGCGCGACAACAGCGTCAAGGGCACCTCGCCGCACCGCCCCTGCTGGATCACCAAGCATCACCCCAATTTGACCAATCAACTTGGACTTATCCTTGCCAATTTTAGCTGATCGGGGATTCTGAGTAAGGACGAGGCAAAGGAGCACAGTCATCCAAGACTTACGGTGCTGCATAATGGCGATAATAAGCGCCCGGAGACCTTTCTGCAAATGCCTTGACGTTCCCAGTATCAAAAAAAGTATTCTCATCGTTGTGACTGCTGTGTCGCTGTCTTCAGATCGGAATGATTCATCCGTACCACAACATAGACAAAGCTCTGTATACTCACCATGGAGAACATCCACAGCGGACGCCACTATGTGTTGACGCACCGTACCGTTTTCATCAATGATCCCTAACAGAATCCTTTCCAGGACTCTCGGTGTCGTCGTTATCACCGCACGGAAATCACCTAATGCGAAATCAAAGCAAGAAATCATGTATGTTCGGCGCATATATACTCACGGTTTTCAGCGAAGGTGGTCATAGCCTCCGGAATCTCTGGATGTACCACCTCATCCTCACCCACCATCACTGGGAGAATCTTCTCCAATGCATTGGGCTGGGCAAGGTGCTCGCCAAAGTCCTCTTTTCAAATGTTGGTCCACAATCATCATTTCATGTGAGGCATATTCACCATATGTGGAAAGGACAACAACAACTTGGAGTGCGGCAAAACGTACGGGGCCATGTTCGTCAGCGAGCAGCGAAAGAATATTTTCTAGAACACGAGGAGGAGCAGGCGATTTGATTTGACTCGCTTGCCCCACATGCTCCGTAGCACCTAGAATGGTTTTCCTACATTCGTCTTCGGTGAAATAAATACCCCATCAACAAATAAATATCCATGCTCACCATGTTTCGACAGAATTCCCACAGCCTTTAATGCAGCTTCTCGCACGTCCTCATCCCTGTCTTCTAAGGTTGAAAAGATCTTGTGAAAGAAGTCGGGGCGGGAGCCATTGGGTGCAGCGTCTAATAATGTTGAGTGGTTGGGTGGCCCCTTAATCTGGAAACTTACCGTCCTTGGTCAGGGAGCCAATTACCTGAACTGCCGCTTGCCTGATACGCCAAGAGGAGTGAGTCAGCATCGATAGCATTTTATCTGTTGCTGAATTCATTGGGATGTTCGCTGTGCAAGAAGTCAGGCCACCAATCACCGCGAACTCAACAACTCACCATGGTTGAAAAGGGCAACAGTACCCTCGATTGCGGCGCGCGTCCTAGGCCAATCCTGGTCATCCAGCCTTTCGAGGACTTTTTCAAGCACATCGCCCACTGCCTGGTCCTTGCCGGTATCTATATGGTATTGGTTCCGATCGTTCACAAGAAATTAACACACCTACCTTCCTTCCCAGAAGCTGTTACAGCCTCCCATAGCGTGGATAGTTTCTGGAATACCGCCATTGCTGTAACAGTCGAATTGGCATTCTCTTGCATATAAAAATCAGCTCAGTAACAGTGCGCAGTAGCAGTGCGCTTGATTGAAAAGGCTCACGTTCATGCGAAAGGGCGATGATGATAGTGCTCAGTGCCGTTTCCGTGAGAGAAACATTATCCAACAGGGAGACAATTTTCTCCAGTATTTCGGGCGTAGAAATGGTCTTGACGAAAATCGTGTCGCCATCCGTGTTGAACCTTATGACAAACAGGGTTGTAAGAACCCTGAGCGCAGTTCCCACAATAGCTTCATTTGGATCACTGAGCATCCTGAGTATCGTGTTCTTCATCTCGAGTGTGATAATCTCCGCAGCGCCGGTGTCTGGTGCAAGATGGGTGACAGGAGATATTTCACAGTCTGAACACTTACCTTTATTCTCCAGTGCAAATAGAGCCTTCAATGTGGCTTCTTGCACGTCCTCATCGTTGTCTCCAAGCAGAGGGATAATCTGTTGAATCACATCGTTTGTTGTCATGGCCGCATGGGTGTCGTCTGGTCGGATATTTGCTTCTGGTATATAGTAATCCGACAGCACACTCACCATTTCCTGCCAGAGCAGCAAATACGACCGATGCACTCTGTTCCAGTGACCCGTTCCATCTCGCTGAGCGAAGAAATGATGCAATAGCTGGCACAATGTCGGTTTGGGCAATGATGAGGCCAGTGTCCTCTAGTTCTGTGTTCAGAGATGGATGGAAAGCGGCCTTGGATGGGCATTCTCACTATTCTCACAAAGGGCAACCACAAGTTTCACGGTGGCCTCCCTTATATAACCATTATCAAGGCTGGACAGAATTTTCTGTATGGTCTCAGGAATGATCCTTGTCGGGCGAGTATGATCTGGGTACAAAGTGGTTAACAAAGGTCGGTGCAAGGTATGAAGCGCACCATATTGTGAGAGGTCCGTGATTGAATCAAACAAGGCTTTACGCACATCATCATCACCGTCATCCACCATTGACACCAGTTTATCCAATATTCTCTGAGTAGAAATTCCATGGCGATAGCCCGCTGTGAGAGTTTGGATAGGGGATACTGGTCACACTATGTAGCGCTCACGATAGGAGGAGAGATTCGTCATGGCATCGATCGTATTCCGACGGACTTCCCAGGCATCGTCGTCCAACATTGAAATCATTTTTTCTTGTACCGAGGGCTCAATCATTGCAAGCTCGATGTCAGCTGGATCAGCATCCAAGTGAGTGGAATTATCTTTGAAAGCATATGCAAACTTGCCGCGCTCCCAGAGATCGACCATGCTCTCTGTAGCCAGCAAAAAATCACTCCCAACGCAGTGCCAAAGCGTGATCAAAACATTTGTTAAAGTGGTCTCGGAACGAAGATCCTCTGGAAACCGCCCAAAGTTGGATAATAGGCGGGACCTTTAAGCAGAGACCTTACCATATCCCACTAGCAGCATATATGCTTTTATCAGCTGGGGTTGTATTGCCCCATCCTCTGTCTGTCGCCGTATCCTGTCGCCAATGTGATCAATCAACTCGGAAGTCACCATTTTCGCCCTTATCTTGTCTAGTCTCTATCAGTTTTATCCAATGCGTCCTTGGAGAAAACTTCACCTTCATCTGCCAAGCCGGCTAGCAAAACTACTATGTCACAAAAGATTCCGGATTGCGGATCATTCCTTAACTGTTCCACGATCATGGAAAAGCCGTCGAGAATAATTGGCTGGCTTCGAGCTGTGGGTATTAGCTGAATACCTGCCGGAAATATGAAGATTTCGATTATACCATCCTTGCCTAAGCTGATCAAAGCGGTCACTATATTCCTCCGCACATCGTCGAATGCGGACCTCATCGATGCACAGATGTTTTTTGCGGATGAATCCATTCGCAGCTGTTTTCTAAACGTGGCTGCTGATAACGGTGGGTGAGTCTGTCATCTCGAATCACAGGAAGGGAAGACTGACAATTCGATGCAAGCTCGGCAAGCAGCTTTCCACATCCCCGGTTCAGATAAACAGAATCCCTCGCCAATCCCCGTACCACAGGTGAAAGATCTAACTGCAGGGGAGTATTGGCAAAATATCGTTCTAGGAACGGGTTTCAGCACAGATTAAACGGAAGACTTGCACATATTCACCCAACTTAGACGAAAACGAGTGCCCGTGTTTTGCGATGCGATCCATTACTGTGGGGGTGATGCCAATAGTGAAAGGCACTGGCTCAAGCTTCGAACGGTCGGTCATGAGAAAGACAAGTTCAACAAGTGAACGCCGTAGGGATATGTCGACGCAAGTGGAAGCCAGGACCTGCCCAAAAAGTACTGCATTGGGTTCCAGGTGTTTGTCTCCACCGGGCCAAAGGAGGCAGAGCATTCGTCCCTTGAGACAGAATGTGAGTGTCTGGATACTGAGAGGGATGGAATCGATTCTATCGAGGGCGCTCCCTTCTCTGACCAATGCGCGGAGAGACTCGAAGGTACCGGCACCGTTATCCGCACTTTCCGACGGCGCAACCTGAACCAGATGAAGAAGTGCGTACATTATTGCATTTAAGAGATCTATATCTGGGGTGGTTTTCAATAGCTCGCCAGAGAGAAGGCTCGCGAGAGTGCTTGGAATCAAATCCTGAGCCAGTTCGGCTTGTACGGTTCGGGTAAATGGGAGGCCGGCTACGGCACGAACAGCAGCGTTGACTGTCTCTCCATCGGAAGAATGTGCTAGCAGCCAAGACAAGGCATGAGCTTTGCGATCGTTCTTCCCAGATGGGAATGGCCGTAATCGTTTCGAATGCCCGAGTGCAGCGAAGACAGCCCGAATTATCCCAGAGACTGGTGTTGGAAAGGGGGAAGCCGGATAACATGCAGAGAGGATAGTATTTCCCAAGTAGAGACTGCCAACTAAAGCGGTCAGACCGAGGACCACCTTGGCCGTGATTATATCATCGTGATAAAGGAGAACAATGAGGCCGGCAGCAAAGAGGAAGAAAGCGATATGGATGAGGATCGGCAGAAACTGGATAATGAGCTTAAGACGCCACCGCCAGAGGATCTCTAAGCGCTGACGGTGGAGAGATGCGTCGTGCCAGGTCGAGCCCGGAACGGTTGACGAGAATTGAGTAACCCAGCCCTTCGCAACGCTCGCTCCAAGTGCGCTAACCAGACTAAATACCAAGCTTGTGATCCAGAGACCGTTCACCCAACGCGAAAACAAAGCGGGCACAAAGGCGGTCGATTGAGGTATCGGCGGAGCGACGCCAAGATTGCGCTCATTTTGAATAAGGACCATGAGTAGGCTGTTTGTGATACTCTGTAGATCCTCCTGAAGGCCCTTGCGAATTTCAATGAGGAATGCGGACACTATTCCAGAGAAGAGACCAGCCTTCGGTCGAAACAGTTACCACGGGCAAGAAACAAATGGGACGACACATACGAAGATTAAGAGGGGATCCAGATCACTGTTGAACAGATCCGCCATGTTTTTGTCGAACGAATCGGCCAAAACCATGTACAACTTCCATACTCGCGCGTTATCGGCGGAGTGCGGGCGAAAAGGGCTGTCGTCGTAAAGGTCATCTCCATCGCAATTAACACAACATGGGAAGAAATTTAATCCAGAGTGGCCCGTACCTTTATTTTTGCCTGAGTTTTTAGCAGTTTCCTGAACAAACAGGCCTCACAGCCGCGTAGCTTGCCTGGTGATCCACGAGATCGGCCGGCCATTGTCCTGATCTGCCAGCGGGTACTGGCCGAGAGTCAATGATGCGGCTAAATCGTGCCCAAGGACTTACAATCGGTGGGGGGGGATCGCGGGAGGAAGCCATGGTGCGAGAAGTTGGCACAGGGTGTCCCGCGTTTTATATGCAGCGAATATTAATAGCTTGACACTTACAATGGCATCGAGACATGTGGATTGAAGATGACCTAATCGAGGATTATTCTATTGAGAACCCCGGATTCTCGGCAAATCGGATGAGCCCCACCATATGGGGTATCAGATCATTGATGCCGGCGACCGCTGAACTCAGGCCTATGTTTTTGAGCAGCCCTGGACTTCAATTGGCCGTACCCAGACCAATATGGGCTAGTCTAAATAACTCTCTCAGATCTTCCTGGTAATAACAAGGGTGCTTTCAAGTCATTATTGAACTTGTAGCGTCCCCCGGTGTCGCCGATTGATGTTCCGCATTTGATGGTAATACTCCCTAATGCGGGGGATTCCTAATAGAATCCCCTAATCGACGATCATCCGTGGTGACGCCAAGCTTTGGCATCTAGAATGTAGAATGGCTTAAGGATAAATGCTGATGAAACATGGCATATGTACTAATCGGAGAGTGATCTTCATTGGGGGACGTTGCGACCCATCCATCCCCGTGGGAACCTATAAAGCACGTCAGAAAAGTTTTTCTTCCCTTCGTTCGGAGTTCCCACCACCTACTTCCACAAAGGTGATTTTTTTCTTCTGTCTGTGATCTAGGCTCTACCGCGGGGCACAGGGAAACTTGTGGGCAGTGTTGTCTTTGACGGGGTCTGACCGGGCGTCAAGACCCTTTGACCGTTTCGTCAAGGCCGGATTCCCTTTTTTGGAATACCCGTAGAACCACCGGAAAAATCAGGGAAAAATCGGATTATTGAGAGAATGGATATACCAGTCGATATTGTACCAAACGGTCCTATAATGCGAACCCATTCGGAAAAATATTTATCCCACCTTGGCCATGACCGCGTTTAAACTTACTTTGAAGCTCTCCACGTCATTCTTTGGATGTTCAAAGTCACTTTCGGGCGTGTAGTGTGAGTACAATTGAACAGATGGTCTTTGCTGTGCATTGCCAGATTATACCACATTTCTCATTGCAAAGACAACATTGATTCCTTTGACTGATTTTGAACTGACCGTCCCGCCGCAGTTTTGAGTCATACACATGTTATATTAATTCATGATCTGACATCGGTATCACTATGAATCTTTTCACAAGCCATTCGGGGTGCATTTGGATATGGGGTTGCCCTGTTGTTCACATAGCAGTTTTCCATACCGGTAAATCTGACTACCTTTCAAAATTGATACTGTAGGCAGGAGATATTCGTCCTGACCACTCAGAACATCGGATTACGGTCGGGTAAGGCTTGCTAGCATTGCACACGCTGTAATGAAGGACTTTTCCAAATTTGGAAAGGGTCAGGCCGAGGGCCCCGGTCAAAGGGTCAAATGGGTCAGACCTTTTTGACTCTCGGCCTGGCCTCAGACAACACTGCTTGTGGGGTCTGCGAGCTTGGTTTGGAAAGCAGATAGAGGTCCAAGGGCGATGGTGTAATTTAGCTTGCTTTGTACACCGGTGTTCGTTATTCGGACCGTGCCTTGTAATGCTACCTACCTAGCCACCACCTGTAGACTATTTTACTCTCTATAGATACACCTTCCTCTGAGAATTTGATCTCTCATGGTGGCTGGGGGATAGACTTGTAACCAGTCTATAACCAAATGCCGAAAAAATGTGGCAAGCACTTATACGGGTTGTAATTTTGGGTGAAAAAAAAATCCCTGGGCTCAATTGGTTATCGCGACTATCATCGCGGAGCGTGGTAAATAATTAATTACAACAAGCACACACCCATCCATCGACTTGACTTCGAATCGTGGTAACATGTTCAACAAGTCATAGAATTTCTAAAAGATGTAATTTTTTTTAATGCCAGGATTCAAGTCCGAGTCCATCCGGCATGTGGTTATTTTAATTGAACACTCAGTACGATGGATGTAACATCTCGGAGGCGGGCATCTGAATCATGCACTACTCAACCGATCACTGCATTCAGCGGACCCCTAGTATTGGATCGCGTCGAGGAGGTTAGACAGGCGTAGACAGGCAGATGTGCCTAGCTGAGTAGACACACTTTTTCTGGGTGGCTAGGCAGCTGTAGACGCCAGCTAAGCCACCTCTCGACGGGAACCCCGCCATTCCAAGGGTGATGGCAAATCGGTCGCCAGACCGATTAAATCCGAACCTGCCGCTCGGCAAAACCCTTGGCAATCTGAGGCCATTTCTGACCAAATCAAACCCTCGAAATGCACGCAGCGCTGCTCCCGGATTTTTTCATCAACATTCTGGAGTCCCTCAAGTCTCTCGCCTACTCGCACTACTCTCCGAGGCGCATGCGGCCCGCTACGCCGGCCAAGGATTTCTTCTTCGAGTTCTGAAGTGCTATATGCTATCTTCATCATCACACGACGTGTGCACGGTGCATAGCACCGCCGCGACTTTTTTACTCAACTCCTGGTGTCTCCCTGGGGCCTCGCATACCTTCGGCAGCCCACGACACGCGTCCGGTGTGCATAGCGCCTCCGTCGAAATTATATTGCGAGCTCTGTCCTTCCCGCAGACTTCTTAACTCATCGTGTTCATCTTCTACGCCCGCGGCGCGCAGTACAGCCAGCAATTCTCTATCCGACATCTGGGCTTCCTAGCATCTACCTCGCGTTTTTAGCACATCACAATGTCCCGGCGGCGCGTGGGCCGCGAGGTTTTACTCAATATTCGGCATCGGAGTCCCATTATTCTGCCACGCCGTGTTGGCGACATGTAGTGGCATCGCGGATGGTGTACTCGAATTTTGGCATCCCCACAACCTTCGCGAAATTCGAATCAATCGCGTCAATTCCACGCCACAATCATTCCATATTGACTTTCGCAATGCGTGGGGAATTAAGATGTGTCTTTTGACTCCTCAATGACACCATCAACCTGATGCACTAGCACCGCTGTGGTGTTCCACAGCTACTGCGCAGCGCGTTAACTTTTGATTTGCTTAATTATTCTATAGATCTTAGCACGGCACGTAAGGCCGCAGTGATTTTGTTAGGGCAGCTGTCGATGTGTCTCGACGCGTCTACGCTGCGCACTTCCGCTCCTGCAAAAAGAATTCCGCATATACCTCTGACTTCCTTTAGCGCACCCGTGATTTTTTATTCGAAGAAATCCGCGCTAAACACACTACAAACACCATGCTTCCACCGATTCCGCTGCCGCACATTTGTCACTCCGCAAACTCGATCCCATCTCATCGCCATCCCACGATGCCGGCGACACCCGGCGCCGCCATAAAAATTCTATTGGTGTTCTGGTTTGCACTGCTCAATTATGTTCTGCTCTCAGAGCAACTTGGATCATAGTACATATTGTTGGAAAAAAATCGAATGAGAAGGGCAGTAGTATTACACATGTATAACGCACTTAATCATGTGGTGTGGTTTGAATCAAGTTTTGGCGCATCCCGCTGCGCGTCCATCGACCCTCACCAATCTGGTTCCATGTCACCGACATCCCACACACAATGTGCTGTGCGCCGCTGCGATCTTTTTTTCGGCATTTTGGTCCCTTGAGCAGTGTTCTCTTTGCGCATGAAGCTGTCTTGATGATTTATATGGTGTTACGTGCTACAGGCTTCAGCGGAGCGGCACTTTTACTACATATTTGATGAAGGAAGGCGGCATTACCTACATCTTCTGCGTAGTTGGGGTGGCTCTAAGCACGAAAGGTCTTGCATGGGTGGCCCATAAGGTATTCGCTTACACGGTGTCCCATAAGTTCTAGTTAGTGATCAAGAATGTACACAAAAATCGGATGAGGGACATGATCACATGATCGTGTTTCAATAGTCGCATCGCGTCGTTGGCTTGCAAACATGTGTACATCTCTTCCAAATCTTCACTCAGTCGTGTGTAACTTCAATTTACATTATGGTACACACTTCAAAGCTTCCATGGCACGATTTCAGCCCATGAACGTACTTGAGACCTAAGCTGTACTCCTGTCTCACTCCTCTCCTCTCCTCTCCTCTCTCTTCCGCACCAGAATGTCTACCGAAAGGCCGACCACAAATGGGGATTCGGTAACGGATAAAGAGGTATATCTGGTTTCGCCTGGTGAATGATGACCACATATTTACCTGTATTCATAGATTGAGGATGAACTTTGTCTCCTCGACCTTGAGGATGCAGACTCACTACTTGAAATGTTCATGACCTCGTATTCAGCGCCATGGACGACTTCCCCGACGATGGGGTTAACGACGAAGCTGCCAGATATGCCGCAAAAATGACCAAAGCAAGTATTACAGATGGAACTCGCACCGGACACTTGCGGTATTTGACTCCTCAATTAATTAGGGAACTGCCTAATCGAAATTGTACAGAATCATTTGCCATTTTGTAACCTTCAACTTGCGTCGGGACCCCAAATGGGATCCGAAGCGCGTTGATGAACAAACTCCGCGGGATATCACCGCATTTATAACCCAAAAATGTGGGCCTGTCGAGGAAGGGTTCGAGGGACGAAAAGTTAGTGATTTGACTGCTGAATCCATTTATTTTGATTCCATTTCCAGTATTCTACCGCTGTTTCTTCTCGGGCAGCCCTCACAATGTGGTATCGCAGCATTCGTCCCAACGAGAGCCTAACAGAGTGGCGCCTGGATTCTGGCTCGAATACTTGGTATGTGATTCATTATCCTTTTCTCTACTGTCACCAAACTATTCCTTAGGCGTGGTCTTCCAACTCGCTCTCGCCATGTGTCTCAATTTATGTTAGGCCTCGAGAAAACGAAGGCCAAATCCGGAGAAGTGTCATCGTCTGCCCGCGCGCTTTCATTAGACGACATTCACAGACTTCATGACTGGTGCATGAAGCCCGGAATTTGGGTAATTAGATATGTGAGTGCGACTGGTAAATTATTTATAGGTTGCTTTCCTCCTTGCATGGTTAATGCTGCTTCGCATTGACGAGGTAATCAAGCTTCAGTTTGAGAATATCGACAAAATTGTTGGAGAGCGTGAGTTTTAATTGCGTCAGAGCATTAGACATCCTTTAATCAACTCAAACAGGTGAATATGTGGATGTGGGCTTGAACACGAGAAAATCTGCCCAAACAGGGTTACTACACTCGTGGCGGTTGTTTGCAAATGACGATGACCCAAAGATATGCCCGGTGCGAGGACTTATTGTGTTGGCAACATTATACAAGCCCCAAGGAGTGGAGATGACGGGCCCGCTATTTTTGCGTGTCAGTGTACAAGGTGCGGTCATGCAGCACCAACCCGTGGTTTGATTTCTCCGCTTGAATTCAACCTCACACATACTGATTCAAAAATTCAACAGACTGCAAGTGTATTGAGTCGGTCACTGTCTAAGGACTTCCAGAATCTCGGGTACGCATCATGGGCTCTTTACGGAACACATTCATTTCGCCGCGGTGGATGTCAATATCGCATCAAGGTGAGAAGATGGAGTGTCGATATGGTGGCGGCATGGGGTGGCTGGTCCCAAGTTGAAGCCGTGACGATGTTTCGGTATTTCTATTCGCCGAACGACAACCACATTAGGAACTGGTATATTAATAGCCATCAGTCATCTTGCTGTTTATTTGAGTCACCCTCTTTCGCTTTCGTATATCTTTCGCCTCCAAGTACCCTCCATACCTCCCATATGTTCTGCTGTCCCCATTTCACGTCCCAAATTGCCTGGGAAACTTCCCCGTCTGCCTGGAGACATTCGGCTTTGCGGCACTCGGCTGCCAAGTCAGCTTCACACCACGGGTGAGCCTCGACAATCCTGCGAAAAGCCCGAAAGTGCTCTGCAGCAGTGGAAGTGGATGACTCTTCTGTGCTCTTATGTTTCTTGCGACGATTGGGAGGAAGGACTGTAAAAAACGCGGAAAACCTATCTTTATCACCCACAAAATCAATCTCCAAATACGCCCCAGCCGTTCGCGCTTGGAGACGAGATTAGAATATTTTGGCCACATGGGGTCCGCTGTTCCGCGATGTCCAGGTGCTGCAGGACCATAACGATCCCTGATCTTCTTGACTGCACCTGACTCAATTTGTTGAACAATCTCGCGAAGACCATCACAACGTTCCAGCCCTAGTATCAATGATGATAAGTCCTCCAAGACTGCCGCCTGATTGTGCACAGTGGCGGTGGGGGTTGAACGGGGTGCGGAAGGGATAGATGGTGCTGGCGAAGATGAAATTGAAGGTGGTCTAGAAATGGATGCACCTGTCAAGGTGGTTTTCGTGGATGTCGAGACACTCGAATTTTGGCTAGCGAAGGATTGTCGGGATGCAAGACCTCGTTTTGGTGTGATGCCGCAAGAATTGATTGAGAACTATTATTATTGCGAGCTAGAACACAACTTTCATGAGATGTGGAAATGAAGGAATAAAAGATTCTGTACCAGGATTAGTATTGAGAATTAGTTTGAAGACACGTCCAGCCTTTACGGTCTCCCGCCATTCTACCCCTAATGCTGCTAAATCATCCCACTGGCGGTTACGAATGTCTTGATTAATTGTTGGTGCGGTGACAGCATTGGTGTGAGGGATCAAAGTAAGATCAAGCCCGTAATACGATGCAAGATTGGTTCGTAGAAGGTCCACCGTCCTGCTGATATTCATGACCTTTTCTCCAGCTGTTTCATTGGCCTGTATAGTCCAGAATTTAAGTTGCGCGCCCTTGGCGGCATAAGCCCTAGCAGCTTTGATTAATCCGGGGCCGTTGAGACGCTAATCGCGGATTTATGCCGCGATTAATCAGATCAGGATTATTTCCAGTGTAGTCAGACTGTGGTGAGGAGAATGGGAGAGACACGATTAATCAGTGTTTAATCGTTGATCTGATCACAGGAGTGATTAAAGATTAATCACGATCAAACTCATCGATACGATTAATCCACGACACATTCGGTAATCGACGTGCAAAAAAGTGCACGCAACGGGATTCGAACCTGCACCGATGAAGTGCATTTGAGCGACAGAAACAAGAGTCGTAACCACTGTACCACTGGGACTACAGAACACATTGGAACGGAAGGCTTATAATGCAATTAGACAAGACATGCACCAACATCCATTGCTATCGAATCACAGGCCCGCACCCTCTCCTTTCCATCACCAGTGAGGCCGTAACCACAACACTCCACTATTCACTATGACTCTGAGTGCTTAATGAGTGCAGGTGGTCTGGAGGTCCCAACTGGGTGGATGTCATCCATCAAACTTCATTGGGACATGTTATTCTTTTGTTCCTCAGGGCTGGCTCACAGAATCAACATTGAAACAGCCTAATCTCCACATTTTCTGTGCATCCACTTGCCTATGTCCGCATTGTTTAATCCGGATTAATCTGATCAATGTCCTGTTTAATTCATGGACTTGAGCAAAAACTTTCCAAGTCCATTCCATCGCTTGTGATAAGGCAGTGGGTGCCTGTGTCAGTACGTACTCCCTCCAGCATCTCCCAACTACTTCTGTGGTGTAATGGTCTATGCCGCTGCCATTGGGACCATTATGTAATATTGTGGTTTGAACCCTGGAACTGACTTTTTGGATGCATTTCTTGTGCTATCATCTCCGATTAAACCCACTTAAATCCTGATTAATCAGTTTAAACCGTCTTAGTAGCAGTTGTAATTCAATCATGATTCTTCCAATTCCACCAGCATTCCAGCTCAGCACAGGAATAATCCTGATCCGATTAATCGAGGCTTAAATCTGTGATTAGCGTTGCAACGGCCTTGGATTAATCAATCCTCCTAGGGTTACTGTGGCGGCAATAAGAGAAGGAACGCTTAGTCCCTCGGGTGGAACTGGGGCCATGGAGAACTAGGAAATGACGGTAGAGGTAGCAAAGAAAAAGTGTTGTAATGATCGACGTCTGAAACGCGTCCATACTGCCTGCGTGCATTTATTTGAGGAACGCGCTGCAATTTGCGACGTAATTTACGACGTAATTGTATCAGTCAATCAGTGGCTGTCCTTCGCCAACTTTCCACCCAACAACCCACCGACGAGAGAACCAGAGGACCCATAAGAGTACGTTCGGCCAAAGGGGAATATATTAAAACAAATATTGATCATATTCGAAACACCCCAGAGCAGTGTCCGAGGTCCCGATCGCCGCTCGCGTGCTAAGGCGCCCCTGGGGCACGCAAGGCTGCCAACGCAACGTGCCCCACGAATACAAAGCTCTCTTTACTTGGGGTAAAGGGCCGTGGCGTTGCCCGGCATGCAACTCGTACTTACTTTTTTTTTTGTTATATGTTCCAAGTACTAAATGGTAAGATTAAGCATAAGAATAAAATAATATCAGAAGAAGAATGGTGTCGCATCGCCTTCAGCATCCCGTCCCCAGGTTGATGCGCTGCGGTGGGCGGGAGGCGCGGTGCAGCGGGCCGACTTGTTGATGCACTGCAGTGGGCGGGAGGCGCATGGCGATGCGGGATGCTCAGCGCAGCGGTGCAGGGCGGAGCAGGCCGGTGCGTGGGTGTGGAAGACTAGGGAGCGCTCGTTGATGCGCTACAAGAGTCTGTGGAATGAAGCACTGAAATCAAATAACAAACCAATGGACCGTTGACAATATTTGAAGACAGATTGTGCAGGGATAGTGTTGAATCCAGTGCAAGTGTGGAACAATTCACTATTGGCTATTGTTTGTATACTCCGAAACCGGGCCATAAACAAATGAGTGCCGGAAAATAAATGCGCATTTGATAGCAGTATGCGGGATCGGCTCGAATGTGCTGTTGTAGTGTATTGGTATTTTTCCCAAGAAATTCCCTGGAAGGACACGTTCAAGGCAGCATCACACCCCGGTTGTTGATGGATTTGGGAGCGTAGGGGGTAGCTAGATTTGGGTTGCAAAGTGTCGTCTAATCTGTATTGGGGTAGCCAGATTATATTAAAAGAAAAAATTGTGTAGCCTGCTGCACGGCAAGGCCCGCTATCGTCGATCTCCTGGGCTTATGTCTATCCATGAGGTGTTCCAACCGCTGTTGGGGTTTATTTTGCGGTGTTGTAGGTAGGGATCCAGCTGGACATGGGCCGATTTACTCAAGATTTGCTACAAGATCTACCATATCCAATGAAAACATTGGTTCAAAACAAAATTCCCTACTTTTTAGGCCATCAATGATAAGCTGTTTGAAATGTGTTTATTACATTTCGAATTCTGACCATAAGGAAGTTAGGAGGGACACAATTGCAGTATGGAAGCCCGGGCACGCAAACCGCAGGTTGCGTTAAAGAGATAGGCTCATTCTATTGATCACTCACTAACATTAAGTGTGTCGCCAGGAAACACACTGATGGTGAACAATACAACAGGCCAGGTGGCTGCTGAATCAACTGTTGATTGAAGTGACATGGCTAGGGCATAGTTTACCTAGGATACTTGTTCCCCACCCAACCCTCGCTCGGTCGCCACTTCGTGTTGACCAGCTCAGATCGGGCTGATAGGGCAGGGCCGAAGGAAGAAGGGATGATCGTCGCTCAGGATACTTCTCTGGAAGAAAAACATACCCTCACTGTCACATTTGAACTTTGTGGTGCTTTTCATGAATTGAAGAAATACAGCAACCCAAGAGTTACACTGTTAACACCGAATCGGGTACGATAAAATCAAGAGCTCAGTGGCAGGATTCCCTATATTTTTCAAGGTATTAAAATGTGTTTACACACTTTGTTTATAAACACGCCCGGCAGATCACGGAGCAGCAGTGGCTATTTCTTAGTTCCAGTTTTGGCAGGAATATTAATTAAATACAAGAGGTTATTTGAGAATAAGCCCGCCAGATTATGTATGCAAGAATAGCCATACGGAGGAAGAAATGCTGAGAGGCGGAATGAATACGCCTGGAGATGGAAGTTGCCAGTAAGTACACGGAGAAAGCCGAAGATAGGATAAGGTCAATCATTGTTGAGATCACCGATAACAAAAAAGCTCGATCAGACCATATAAACCCACTACTAAAGATAGCGGGAATAGGATCATTTAGGGTGAACGTATGCACTTCTAGCGTATTTTATTGACAGGGGATTCGGCTAGTAATGGGCGGGAGGGAGCGGGTTGGGGGTGTGAGTGTGTAAAGGAGTTGGCGGGCGGTTAGGGGGCGGGAGCTGTTACGAGGCGGGCCGGTGACACAGGAGGCGGGGTGGGCGGTGCTGTGGGCAGGAGGCACATCGAGAATGGCGGGACGGAACGTTGAGTGCAGGGCCGCATGTGTTCAGCGCAGCGACGCAGGGGGCGATGCGCGGAGGGAGAACTCGGTGATTTAATATGCAAGTACAGTAATACAAGTTGTCGGCATGTCGGCAAATGTTGTTGAGTTACGGATTACATCAAGTCAGCGTGCGCACGGCAGTACGGCAAGTCTACCAGCCACAGATGCAATTGACCAAATGGCGACCAAGCTATCATTGTGTACTTACATGAATGGAACCAAACAAAATGCAGCCTCTGCTGCCAATCAAAGCCAAACACCATGCCCCATGCCCCCATTTCCCGCGATAAATATTGCAACCCCAATTCTAAGTATATCACATGCCGTTATACAATATTGAGTATCAAAAACGGCATAAATATGCCATACAAAAAAAGTTGCGCTCCATTGCAGTTAGACACGGTTCGTCGCAAGTTCGTTGGAGGATCCTGTCCTGTTTTTATGTTTTCATTTTATTCAAGTCCGAAAGGGGGAGGGAGAATACCGAAGGATGACGGCGATTGCAAAAAACTTTTTTGCCATTGTTTGCGCAAGTGATGATTTTTCACAGAGTAAGGGGTATTTTTCCCCGAGTATGTAAATACAAACAATTAACCAAATACGAACAAAGGCACAGCCGCTATTTTTCATATGTTTTCAACTAATGGAAATAGTATAAAGACTAGACACAGCCACTAAAGGGGTCCCTCAACGAAATCGGAAACTAGAAAAAAAGTGATCGATTTTGGGTGCCCTGAGATTTGAAAGAAACGATAACATATGTAAACATAAGTACTCGTAAACTCCGGCTAGAGCCGGAAGAATTTTGTCCCCCGTACCCCGTGTCCGACCCCCGGTCACATCAGCTCCAAATCGGTCATGCCGTATTGAAGCATTTAGAAATTAGATGCTGTCGCGGACCGGGACCAGTTTCTCCTTGCCTCCTGATGCAATCACAATTGCCTGATCGAGGCCGACGAGGCGGAACATCCGAGACTCCGTCGGCATGTCGGAGCTTCCGGGTCGCCATGATCGGCCTCGCTTCTCTTTCTTCCGACCACTCCCACACATTCGGCTGCCCAAGCAGCAGTGGAAAGCAGCGAACCAAGGTCGAGCTTGCCCCAATCATTTAATTCAACGGTAATCAAGAGTGAGATGGGAGCACGGTGTGGCCCAAGGCAAAGTGCGCAACCGGCTTGGTCATTAATTCGCAGTTCAGACGGTGCACGTAACAATGCCCCCAGGTCCTTGACTTCCGTGTTTGAGATCTACCGCGCGCGGGCTCGTCGTTGTTTCGTCAACCGCATTGTCAGTTTCAATTCCAACGTCAATACAGGCCCCCGGTCACTCGCCCATAACTCCGTCCGCCAAAAGTCCAAAATTTTGCTACTTTCACTGTATGAAAATCGGCCCCTAGAGGTCAGTTTTACTCTACGACGGACGGAAAGAATGATCTTTTAATTCCCACGCAATTTATTTGACTCCCCGAGCGCTTTTCGTGAACTTTCCCTTCGCTGCGCCATTGTTCCGCCCCTTCCCGTTGGTTTTGGGCAGTTTATTGCCTTCCCCCGTCAATATCCAGAGACGAACTTTTCGGCGCCCAAGCCGTCTCAAAAAGAAAGAAATTCTGGCTCCGCCAGTTCTACTCTATCCCGGAACGGGAAACACCAATACTTTTACTCTATTCCGGACGGAGTTATGGGTGAGAGTCCGGGGGCATGTCAATACGCTCTGAATGGGCAGTGTTGGATATCACATCAAACGCCTTACCGCTCCTTTCGATTCCGCGTAGGGCTTTCAAATACGACAGCTCACGGACTTTCGTTGGCCCACTCGGTTTGCACTCTTGTCCTGCGGGTATAAAGCAGCAGCGGTGCCAGTCGTCCCTATCCAACACCGCACGCACCCCTCCCTCGAAACATGCAGCTTAAATTCTCCACTTTCGTCATTACTTCCGTTTCGTTCTTTGCGGCTGCCACGGCGCAACCCCAAAACGCTGAGCCGACAGGCCACGAGTTCATAGTACCCGGGTCAGGGGATGTGCGCGGCCCCTGCCCAGGCCTCAACACGTGCGCAGCTTTTATTCAAAACAAGCATTAATGTCGCTGATATCCCACAAGCCTTGCGAATCACGGTATCTTCCGCGCAACGGGAAGCAATTCACCGTTCAAACTGTCTTGGACGCTGCCTTGGGTCTGTTTTATTTCTGATTCTCAACGAAGAGGGAGCTGACTCTGCGCACAGCGGGATTCAACGTCGACCCTGCGCCTCTAGCCGTGGCGGCGAAGTTCGGAATCATGACCACGGATTCACCCACGTGGGACAGGATCGACCTCGATGCCCTGTCGGCGCACAACATCATCGAGCACGATGCCTCGATTTCGCGGAACGATTTCGGCGACGGCACCGGCGACAACACACACTTCAACGAGACCACATTCGCCACGCTCGCGAACTCAAACCCGGGCAAGGACTACTACGACCCCGCCTCGGCCGGCCAGGTACAACGCACCCGTCTGGCGCACTCGCTTGCGACGAACCCCCTCACGGTAAACACCCAAAAGGAGTTCCTTTTCCGCAGCCGCGAGTCCGCACTGTACCTCAGCATTTTCGGGGACCCGGCCACTGGGATCGCGTCCAAGGAGTACGTCTTCAAGTTGCTAACCCCGCCCGGCGATTCAATACTTATTTATTTCATTGCAGGTTTGTGAACATCTTCTTCCGGGAGGAGCGTCTGCCCTATGCCGAGGGGTTCGAGCTGCCGAAGATGCTTATCACGGATGACTCACTGTCAGCGCTCGAGGCTACCATTCACAATGTATCCCAGTGGACACAAACGCAGAAATGCGGTCCTCTGATTCTTGGGGACGGCATTGCGTTTAACACCGACACGTTTGCTTAAAATTAGATCAGTCCCAGTTGTACGGTTTGACGGTATGGATCGGAGGAATGATAAATGGTGGCGCTAATTTTGCGGTATGGCGGTCTAAGTGCACATTAATTCCCGCCCCTTATTTATTGGTGATTTCGGAACTCCCGCCCCCAAGATAAGCGGTTTGACGCTTCCGCGATAAACAGATAAAGATAATCAAGATCTGTGTTTTGCGGGAAAATCAGTGATCCCCCCCGCAAGATAAAGTTACCTCCGCCCTAAACACAAACTCAACTCCCGCCCCTTGCCACCGCATCACCGCAAAGTCTCTATTACCATTTATAAACTGTTTTAAACTTCTTTGACTGGGATCTCTGGGTGATATATCACAGGCATCTCTGGCCAGAGTCCTGGATATAACATGGACCATCTCTCCCCAGAATACGTGATGTATCATCCCCCCAGGTACTAGTCAGTCAACAGATCAGTCAAGAAATCCTGCATATCCTCCTTTGTGCCCTTCGGCGGCGGCTGCGAACAGTCGGGCAGGGGAGCGGGGGCAAGTCTTTTTTGGAAATGAATCATGCAACATCCTTAACGTCATACGAACAGACAATATGTTGTAATTTACAAACTATAAAAAGGTTGCTAACAGGAAAAGAAGAGTATCGCTATCAAGGAGTGAGATATTGGCGACCTGTTCCTAGTAGGTTGCCGTCAGAGCCTGATATTCACGTTCTGTGGCTGTTGGCAGTGGCTGTGGGTGGCTCTACCCAACAGCCACGGAGCATGAATATCAGGCTCCGATGGCAACCTACTAGGATGAGCCTATTTAGACGCACACATTTCTAGAAAATGCGCACCAGAAGGGGTGTACCACAAGCGGAGTCCTTTTGCTCCCCTGGTGACGCGGAGTCCGTCTGGCAAACTACCAGGAGCATAATGGTTTTTAACCACCGCAAGTTCGCCAGAATAGCGCCGCGCTTTCACTTGCATACAAACGGCGCCACAGCTTGCATGCATCTTACTGATTATAATTAGCAACTGCTCAGCCGTACTCACTGATATTACCAGCATAAAATCTTCGGAGGAAAGAGGGTGTAAAGACCCGGTGGTGTACGTCGCACGCCCACTACAAATCAAGGGAGCTGAGCGAAATCTGTGGGAGGTCTCCGTTCGAGTCGGGGCCGGGTCATGCATTGTGCTCATTTTTTTTTGGTTCTACCAGATGCCGCTCGTGGTATTGTATGCAAGCTCAACAAGGTACGTACCATTGCCATTTCTCAAAAATGATGCTGAACCTCCTATTCATCAGAACACCCGCTCCTCAAAGACCCGGGAGTGTACGCTGCACGCCTATGAGAAATGGCCTCGCAACAGCCAGCTCTGTGGGAAGTCCCCGTTCGATTCAGGGTCGGCTCATGATTCTACGCATTGGAGCTTTTCCTTTTCTTGGCATTTTTAAAAAGCCTGAAAGTAACACCCATGTCATTGAATAAACGCGCATTTATTTGAAGGCCGCGCTTTCGCTTTCGTACAAATGGAGCGCTCCATCCACCCGAGTCTGAATCGTGATTGAATCTGGACAACTTGTCCTTGCTGAATTTAAATTTGCCCGTATGAATCCAGATAGGAAAGATGGAGCAGAGAGCCAGTAGTGTACGTAGCACGCCTACTAGAAATAACAGTGAAATTTCGAACTCTGTGGGAGGTCCCCGTTCGAGTCAGTGTTGGGTCATAGTCGGTCTTATTATTATTATTTCTTTCTTGTTCTATTGTTTTTTTGTTCAACTTGCAGGTGCCGCAGGCCGTGATATTGAATGAAGGAGGGTTTACCAAAAGATCCCGCTTTCGCTTTCGTACAAACGGTGCGGGCTGCATTCATACCTTGCTTATCTGGATTGTATTTTGACAGTTTGGACCGTGCATGCTGAATTTAAAATTAAACCGTATAAAACCCCGATCTCAGAAAGATGGGGTAAAGACCCAACGCTGTATGCTACACGCCTACGAGAAATATAGCATCAACCATGATGTCAGGCTCTGTGGGATGTCCCTGTTCTATTCGGGGTTGGATGATAGTCTGTGAAAATGGTGTTTGATTTTCTTAACGTTTATTTTTTGTTCTAACTGCAGATGCCGCCGATTATTAGATCAACCTCTTACAAGGGAGAGAGTAAATGCCTGGTGGTGTACATCGCACGCCTATGAGAAGTAGTCCCGCAATAACTGTGCTATGGGAGGTCCCCGTTCGATTCGGGGTCAGGTCATGAAGTGCAACGTCGAGAGTTTTTTATTTCGTGTCTTTTCTAAGTTTTCTCTCCTGCGGGTCCTGCGAAGTGATATATATTCACGTCCGGTGTGCATTATTGTGATCATTTTAGTTTAAAACAGACAGCATGCGAAGTTCGCTTGAAACTAATGTGCGCTATTACCGACCACTCAATATTACTTCCTAATTTCAAACCCAGAAATCGCTCGCATAAAACCCTGGTACAAAATATCGGGTACGGACCCAGTGGTGCCCGCCACACGCCCACGACAAATATGAGCGAACCGAAGTCTGTGAGAGGACCTCGTTCGAGTCGGAACTGGGTCATTTTCTGTTTGAGTTAAGACTGCCTTTTTTTTCTTGTCTTTTTTTATAACCTGCAACTGCCGCAGGCCATGAAATTGAATGAACGCGCATTTATCAGGAGAGCGCGCATCCGTTTTCCTATGAATGTGCATTGACTCTTGTGTCAACTGAGATTCTTGCTGAATTTGAACCTCGAAATTGCTGCTACAAGATCCTGATAGGAAATACGGAATAAGGACCCAGTGGTGTACGTCCCACGCCTATTAGAAATACGCTCGAAATTCCAACTCTGTGGGAGGACTCCATTCGACTCGGGGTTGGGTCATACTTGAAGCTTTTTATTTATTAATTTGCTCGGCCTGCCTTGATTTTAACCTTCAGCAGCAGGATGACCGAGAATTTTATACCCGTGGGTACCGCGAGATCGGACGGCAGGAAAGCGGGACGAGAATTGAGTTCAACATTGAACTTGTTTCGGGGAGCTTGCAGTGAAGCTACAGACAAGGCGCCGGGACTGTCAGCAAAATTAAATTTGGTGTGCATACGTACACTCAAGAGCGCATGCGAGAGCCAAAGGTGCTTATTTATCTCAGTTGTCTCGAAGCTTTTGAAGGGTTGAGGTTGATGAGTCGGGCCGAAAAGAGCCGGAGAGCAACAGGACCAAAGATTGCACAGCCTCCTTGCTTCGTTTTACGCCGCGATCGTAATTTTCAATCGCCTTGCAATCGCCGCAACTAAGTGGAAACGGACGCTCCCAACGCAGACGCCACTTTTGACCGAACGGCAGGATAACCCTAGCGTCGTCGCCCTGGGGAATGGCCTACTTAACGACTGGTACTGGTGGCGGGGCATGCCGGGATGCATCTTGGCAGCATTGGCGGTATCGACGTCTGCGCGTCTAGTAAATCAGCACGAGCCAGCGCTTTCAAGTTCCTCCCAGCACCCGTATCTATTTTAAACCACACCGTCGCAATTGTACAGTTTCATCCCGGTCCATACACGTCACCCTGGCTTCGGTGCGGTTGGGCGTGCAGCTAGCGCACCCTATTTTCTCGCCTGCCCACTTTTCCGGTTGCCTTCCCGCTGCATCGTGCCGCCCTCATACACTGACACTCTCGCGTGTCGTCCACCGGAAACAGGCGCTTTGTCGCTCTCGAAGCGGCGGATACGCTCAGGAAGCCGAAGATGCGCCCGAGCCTCCGAGTGAGTTGTTTGCTGCCTGTCTCTTGAAATATGCACCGATACTAACACCACCTACAGTATAGGCGTCCGCTCTTGCGCTCGAGGTGAGCGCGTTCGCTACATATTACCCCTTCCCTTCCTTTCTTAATCGCGATGTCTAGCTCATTTCATCCGCGGCTCGGTCAGGGCCAATAAGGAGTCGTGCCAGTGCACAAAGCTCCCCTGCAAGCCGGACTAGTGCATGAGGTAGGCGGGCTTTTGGCTCACAAACTTACAATCTACTAATATTGAAATATCCTGCGCACGCAGAACACCGGATCGCAGGATCTCTGCATCCCACCGACGGTGTAGTAGCACACTTGCACACTCAACTGCACAGCATGGCGCGCTCCAGGCACCCGCAGCGTCCTCCCCATACGGTCCTGCCGCACCAGGCTCCCATCATCCTCACGTGCACTCAATCTCGACAGCTCCTCCCGGCAGAAACATCACAATGACCGCTTCTCGACACGCGAGCCCGCGATGCGGACCCAGCGCGGTCCTGCCTCGCGATCGTATCCCCCACCGAATCTTCACGCGCAGGGGCATTCATTCCCGACACTCCATCTATCCTCTCCACCCCACGACGACCGCTTCTCGACGTACGCGGCTTGAGCGCTTTCGCCTGCTGGCGATTGCAGCGGCTCCAGCCATACTCTTCGGCGACTTGTACGAGCGCGCGGCATCGATGCGCGCACCTCCCAACGCACGCGTCGTATTCCAGGACTGTAGACCGCGTTTCCGTCGCGCGGCAGGCACGTATTCGCCTGCACGAGCGCCACGAACGGGGGCCGCTTCTGAGCATCAGTACGCGCCGCGCTCCCCAACAATGCGCCTATCGATTCTAGTGGAGACTGCATACCGCGGGCTCGTATTCGCCTGTAGACCGCGGTTCGGTCGCGCTGCAGGGGCGTATTCGCGAGCCGGCGTGCGGTGCGGCCGGGGACGTTCTCTGCGCGACTGCCGACCCCACGGGCCGCGTCTTCGTATATGGCACGGACGGGTGGAGGTGGGAGGCGGAGGGGCGTGGATGCTGCGAGTGGCAAGGGGAGGAGGGCGAGGCGGCGTCGCGGGCGGAGTTGAAGAAGGTGAAGGAGGTGAGGGGCAATGGGGTGGGGCGGGCGAGAGAAGGAGGGGCTTTAGGTGACGGCCCCGAGCGCGGTGGTAATCGAACGTGTCTGCGCACTATAAGGTCGTGGGTTTTTCTTCTCGTATACGATTTAATGAGGTGGGTTTTCTTCTTTTATACGATCTACCAATAATGAGATAGTGAATTCTGTCTGTGTAGGCGAACCTCTTGAAACTCTCCACCAGGGGCTTCCATCCCAAGCTTTCTTGCTGCGTGCATCCCACCGTTAGCGAGTCGCGATCTCCACGCCGCCTTGGTCCCGACGTCTCCCTCCTCACGCAGGCCTTCCCCCCATCGCCCCAACGAATGCCCCGCTTTTGGTGCGGGCTCTAGACTGCTCTCCGACCTTAACACTGGCTCTTTGGCCCGAGCAATCTGTATGCGCCACGCGTAGCCGCATTGATGTGGTGTAGTTATCCCCACTGAGACACCTACTGCACTGTCTGCGCCCTTCCGCTACAACGCAGCATCAGCGGCGGATATACACCGCGCGTCATTTGCGCGGCATACCTCGTACTCGCTGGCACTGCCTCACCGGCTGCCCCGGACGAAAACGCTTCGCGTGTTTGCCCCGCGCGCGGTTTGTAGGTGCATAGCGAGATAAACGGGGCGCGTGTGCAGCCGAGAGAACAATGCGCCGAAGGAGAAGAGGAGGGGGAGGGGGAGGTGAAGGATAAAATGACGAAGGAGAGGGGGGAGGGGGCATGGAGGACAGTGCACCAAAAGCCTTGGCCGCTGAACGCGCGGTGGTTGATCGGGGGGCGAGGACTGAGCGGGGGAGCGCGGATTCGACCCATCGGTGCTTTTGACTGAAGCTCGGCGGGAGAGCGATGGGACAAGGAGGAGGGGGTCGGGTGCGTCCACGGGGGGAGGAACGAGGCGCCGGCGAGTGCAGTGAGCGTGTGCTCATGTGGAGGAGGATATGAAGAGAAAGAACAAGAGAAACTTGGGCTGGAACGGGACGTCAAGCAATTGGTAATTGATATTCTGTCATGGTATACTCTTGCTTTTCAGGCGTTTTGACTTTCGCGTCAAGTCGCACTTAATATTCAGCCAGGATAGTCCAGGATCAAAAGCTTCTAGGCTCATTGGACCTACTTATTTCGATGAATTCGTCTGCACTACGCGTATTAATGTGCTGAGTCCAACACCTATGTATTTTATTCTTCGGATGGGGGGGGGGGCTAGGTTGTCCGTTCTTTCTTCACAATCTCCGCTTTCCGGTTCATAAGAGTGTCCGCACGATGCCCTATCAAAGCCTATCACTCTTCAGCGGAGGGTATGACCCGTCGCTGAATGCTATGATCGGCATTGCTGCTGTTGCATTGTCCGGGTATCCTCCGCGAACAGCTTACTTGAAATTTAACCCTCATTCTTACCACAGCCACATCCCAGCATCAACGGCCAACCGCTCACGAGCCCAAAGTCGCAAGGTATGGTGTGACACTGCTACCGTCCTCTAATGATTTTGTATTACAAGAAAGTCCAGGTTTCATAATTCAAGTTTATTCTGCATGCGAACCTGTTGCCGCTCCCTTGGTCTCTCGGGTTTTCGGTTGGTCGAAATAAGGGAAAGAGGTGAAAAGTTGAAAAACACCTATGCACAAAACCGCAGAATGCGTCATGTGCCTCTCAGATTTTGAAGACAGGCCTGACATGTTCTGATGAAAAGCGCCACTATTTTAGGAAAGACGCCAGAGGCGCATCAAGTTCGGCTTCTGGAAGGTCGTAGGGCTGTACCGTGTATTTTCTCCACAGCTTTTGCTGTCATATAACGGGACAGGAAAGTGCTATCTAGTTCTTCTCGTACTTCCTCTTTCACACCACAAGGCTATTATGACTTCAAACGGATCGATCGCAGTGGCGACCCAGCGGTATGTCAAGACTGCCCAACGAGCGTCTTGTTGAACCTCTTTTCTCAGCGGCTCGCATTTTCTTCCGAATGCTACTGGATTCGAAATCGTGGGTGGACAATTTGTTCTTGGAGATATGCATAACCACCACATCGGCGTGAGTGCCGCCATACCTCTCGTCTCCCAACTAACTTGTGATCTCTAGCCAAGTCCCCGACCCAGTACTTCACTACCTTCGAACACCCTGGATGACGCCTTTTCGGACAGCGAGGTGTACTGTCGCCAGATGCTCCGTCAGAAGCGCGGATTTCCTCTTTATGAACCAGCGCCGCAAACGAACCTCCCGGTGGAGTACCAAAAATGCGGCGTTTCGATCGGCGATGTAGGCAGCATTACGCCAGAAGGAATATTTGATTTTTTCTTCAACATCTTCCTTTCCGCCGAACATCCCGTCAATGCAAACGATACCCCAGCAGACTTTTCTCCGATGTCGCCGTATGGCTCCAAGGACGTCGTCCAGCTCCATTATGACCCAGGAGAGCATGTCTCAACCTCCACTATTCGAAGGCTGGATCTCGATGCTCCTTCTGAGTAAGTTGAAATATGTGCCGCCAGGCGACCACCTCACCTGGTATCATCTGCAGCGAATTTCCGGGAGGCGATTTCGTTTTCAGCTGTGATGGTTCACAAGGGGCCGTTCTTGCCCTCCCATACGGGGCCAGCCTCAAGAAGCTCCGAAACGTGGAGAGCGTGCGAGCATACGCAGCGAAACACGCTGGCCGCTGGTAAAATATATTAATGGCCCGAGGGGTCGTGGACTTGCCAACGGGGAGCTTTATCTGGTTACTGGACGCGAAAAAGCGTGGTCCTGGGGGATGGCATCATACTACGCCAACCGCGAGGAGTTCGAGCTCTCCTTCAAACCTACCGTCAGGGCCGATATTAACAAATACCGCTGGAGCGGCACTCCAGGCCAGAAAAATCCTTCCCGAAAGAAAAGCCATAATCGCCCATGGATGAATGACGCTCCTCTGAACCATACCACATTCATACATGGGTTGTCCATTTCGCTGGGGACAGGACTTTGGAGCAGATTGATTGGAACTGTGCCGGTAGAAACCTCTTCCATCGCGGATTTTCAAACGCGATCTAGTGGTTCCTACGAGGCCGGTTCGCAAGGATCGTCGTTTTCGTGGTCTTGGAATTTCTTTGGGGCCAGCGGCACGACCGGAGGCAAACGTCATGCAGAACAAGAAGGAGGGGTAGTTTTATCTGAAGCTTCTCCCAAATCCAAGGTGCTCCTTTGCAGCATCGTCCAGAATTCACCGCTGATTCGTCGATAGCTCTGTAATCCAGCAAAACTGATCAACGAATACATTCTCCGCAAGGTATTTGTTGACACGCCGTTTTACTCTCCCGGATCTTTTATGAATATCCAGGCCCCGGACGCAACCGTTATTGTGTCGCATGACGATGACTGGTCAGATATCTTGGGAGATGTGTGTGTTCCCGTGTCCTTATTCCTCACAAATTTCCTGACATGTGCGACGGTGGTAGGACTCCAATATCGCTTGCCCAGCAGATTTCCTCCAAAGGATTGATGACCAGTTTGCCATCGTGGAAAAAGAGGGTGAGCGTTGAAAGTTTGCTTCACTCAGTGTTCTTCATCTCAGCCCGCAGGTGCAACATTTCTTGTATCAAAGTCATCACATTCAGGAAGTTCTCCGGCCCTTCCGACTCTGAAACCCGAAATGGACAGTATTCCCAGCAGCTTTAGGTCGCGATTTTTTACGGGAAGCACTCGCGTGGCGAAGATGGAGGCGATCCAAGGGGCGAAGAACGAGCCCACCTTCCCCGATGCACACCCTGATGCAAAGGGCCAGACCAAGGATGTTAACGATAGCACGAATGACGCGGCCGCAGAGACTACTGAAGCCCCGGTGAAGCGGGGACGCGGTCGTCCAAAGGGCAGCAAAAACAAAAAGCCTGTCCCGGCCGCCACGGGTGAGGGGTCCTCGGCGACCCCCCCGCGGAAGCGCGGCCTTCCGTCCAAAGTACGCGCTCGCCCCTTGTCACGCGTCGCGTCGCACGCTCATCCCACTATTGTAGGAAAAGAAGGACGATGATGAGAAGGACGCCGAAGACGACGGAGACGAGGAGCCCACTCCGAAGCGGAAGCGCCGCCGTCCCCCAAAACCTGCTGCCGCCGCAGACCCAAACGCGGAGCCCAAGAAAAGGGGTCGACCACCCAAGAAGCGTGGCTGAAGAGGCCTAATTAGGCTCCTGCGAGCGGTCCCAACGCTTTGCCGATGATTCCAACCTCCGCGCGCACCCCCGTCCTTCGCCTCCTATGATTCTCTTTCTCTTCAAAACTTCTTGAATCGGAAAGAAGGTTTGATTCCTTCATTTCGGCGGGTATTGCAGTTTAGTTTAGGATGCGCTAGTAAATTTCAATCAAAATAGCATTAGTAGTCAACCAGCAGTTGCGCTCGAGGAAAGCAGCGTGTATCTGTGTGGGTTTCAAACCCACAGGTCTGAAGTTCAACACAAAGTAGCCGGAACACAGGAATCATTGGGCGAGTAATAGTTCACGCTGCGGTGGCAGTTCCTCTGAGGAAGAATGCTTGACGTTGGGAATTCGGGAAGGGTGAAGAAACTACTGGCAGGTTCAATTTTGGTTCAATTTCACCTTTTCCGACGGGGCACGGTGACAGCGAGATTCAGGCCTGTTGCTGCCTTATTGCCCTGCAATGAAAGAAGAGGTGCCGCAAAACCTATAGGAACGAGATCAGGTTGATGCAACAATAATTTTCAAGAGGAGACAGTAACAGAACAGGCCGCCAGTCACTCCCTAATGAGGCGGTCGGGTTGGCGCTCAGAATTTCTGCTGATTGACTCTACAATTTCGACCTCTGAGGGGGCTGATTTACTCGATTTCCGACCAAGATTTGGGAGTCAAATGCGTTTTTCTTCCGTCAGCGCAGAAATTCTCTCTTCAGCTTTTTTTTTTGCACTGACTCACGCTTCACGCGCACCCTAAAATCTTCTCGCACTGTCCAGTACAGTCCAAGGTTCAAAAAAAAAACCCCCCGATTCTCGAAGGACATGAGTGTTGTAGGATTGATCCGCACCATTCAGCCTACAATGTTTGGCTCGGGTACAAGGTCCCGCACATTTACATATATACAAGGTCCTTTAGTGTACCTGTCCCTTTTGTCGCTTTTCTTCCTACGACGAGTGGGTTCTTGTATATTCCAGTTGTACACGCCAACTCCGTTCATCCTGGGTTGCCACTTAACCAACAAAAATGACTGACCTACAAAGAGGTGCGGCCAGGGGGTAAACATTACTTGAAGCATCTGGCTATGAGAGACTAAGACTGACCAGTTTTTCCCAAAAAGAAAATCTCGCGCGAAGCGCGATTTACTCTATTGCGACGGGGTTCGGCGGCTCGCCCGTTTGAAGGTTGTTTCACTCTATAAACTGGACAGAAGTAAGACCTTTTTGGGTCGTTGATTTACTCTATGGTAGATCACCTCATTGGATAATGACCCGGGGCTAAAGAACACAATATTAGTATTTGTCCTTGTTCCAGGGAATGCGCGGTGACGAGAAAGACGTCGAGGACGACGGAGACGAAGAGCCCACCCCGAAGCGGAAACGTGGCCGTCCCCCCAAGCCTGCCGTCACCGGAGTCCCCAACGCGGAGCCCAAGAAGAGGGGCCGGCCACCCAAGAAGCCCGTTGAAATGCCCGCGGCTGAAGAGGCCTAATTCGCCTCCTGCGAGCGTTCTCAATTCTCTTCCATGATGTTTCTTGCACTCCAGCCTTTGCAATTCTCTTACTCTTCAAAACTTCTTGAAGTTTTTGTTCATTCATTTCGGCGGCTTTGCAGCTTAGTTCGGGATGCATTAGTGTTTACACGGTGAAAAGGCGGGTAGGAACGAGGACGGGTTGATTCACAAATTTTCAGCAGCAGATCGTATTGGTATTTGTCCCTCTTTGGTTCCCAATTTGTTGACGCGCTCCTCACGTGATCAAAAGAACTTTTTTACCAATAGTACCATCAACCTCGACTTCGTGCCGGTGGCCTCGTGAGGGTGTACGTTGGCCATGATGGATGTCGATAAGATAGAAGCTGTGTGTTTGTAGTGTGTCGACAGGTACAAACACGACGCGCAACTTCCAGGGACTTCCCTGGAACGATAGCGTGGCAAGACATTGCTGGGCTGACTGTTAGGGGAAACAACAATACTGATTTCTTCAATGCGAGGGTTATTATATAATTACCCACGCCGGCAGGGCTGCCCTCGTAAAGTTTTCAAACCACCGCCCATCGGGTATATCAATATACTAATTTTTCGGTTGACCTCGATACCAAGATCAGGGTGAGACCTCTCGATGATCCCTTTTCACCCGATTCTCTCCCAGTCCCCGCTCTGTAGGTAGCGGCTTTTTCTCAACATGACCACAGCCAGGCATGATAATATTTAATGCCGTTGTGGGCAACCGCGCCATGTCAAGGGTTATCTAAAATCGCCCGCCCGACCGGTTTTTTTAGACTGCTCTTGACGGAAAACCCTTGGTAATTTGGGGCTGTTTCCGGCGCAATACAACACTTGGAATGACCGATTTCTCTTTGTTTAGCAGTGTAATCATCGTTTTTGTCCTCTCCCGCCATTCAGTCGCCGACCGATCCATTCGAGAAGAGTCTTCCAGTGGCCAGTTTGAGGGTGCTTCTGGCCAAATGAAGCCTTGGAATGTCCAAATTTCCCCTAGACCGGTAACCGATCTGTCTACGAGAATACTGCGAGCACTGTAGCGTTTTGACTGAACGTTGAACATTTTTGGTCTTGGAGACTGACCGTGAGATTTTAGAGCTCTCGCACGGCACCGCCGACTGTTCTTGCCAACACGAAGGTCGACCGGATCCTGCTTCATCCTTATCGCCCTCGCATACCATTCCTCCTCCTCCACATTGATGTTAAACTCCACTTGGAGCAAATTTCATGTTGAACATGCTGTAATCCGAGTAGGAAATGAAATGAATTAGACTTCCATTCGAAATTAGAGGTTAACTGATTACTGTTCTTAGAGGTGTTGGGACAGACAGGCATGTCTGTATTTAAAATGAGATCAGAAGTCGGCGCTTTGCAGTTCCATCAGTGGGGAGGTTTGATATCTATTCGCATAATTTTTTTTTTGAGTGGCTTCTAGTTTTTCTGGCACAATACGTTCCACCAGCTGAATATAAAGATTGCGCGAGGCCGACTCGGCTACAAACAGGAATGTCGTGGAATATTCCACGAAGTTTTTACGCATCCTGTCATGGTTCGGCTTCTGCCCGGATAGGCAGACACTGCTCAGGACGCCATTGGAATGGATGGCAGACGAGGGGCTGAATTTGGAATTAGAGAAGTAGAACAACATGCAGGAGAGTTGATAAATGCAGCAAATGGCCAAGACTGTGAGTAGTGATTTTTCATGGAGGTTTAAGTCTACAAATACATGCGTGTGAGTGAAGAAGAAAATGACAACAAGAAATGATGTAAGATGCATAAGGGGATTGCCGTGCAGATGCTTGAGCAGGGACGTTTAAAATCAGTAGCGCGCAGCGACTTCAAAATAGAAGCCCGTAGTCGCCGCTGACTTGGATGCGCCGCTGCCGAAACATGGCGGAATCGATCCGGTTGACTGTGTGGTACAGATGACCGGGAAGCACAGCCGTAAGCGTAAAGGCGGTGGAACAGAGGATGAAACACATCGCTGAGACAAAATATGTAGGCTTGACAAAATAATCGAGGTAATCAGTCCCAAAAATATGAATAAAAGCGTGGGTTTGAATATGGGGTTGTAGTTGATGGTGGGGTGCCAGGGAATTCCCTGGGGGCGAGCCGCCAATGGGATACCTGGCTGGGATAGGGGCCCGGAGCTGGCGGGAAGCCCAAAAATCGAAGAAAAAAAAAATTGAACGCGGTCAAAAATAGGAGGGCATGCATCAAGACATGTGAGCAGAACGAGGGGGGGATGGACTTCCTGTCCAAGTCCGTGGAAAGCCTCAAAATCAAAATAGTTTCCCCATGCGGTGAGACGGTTATTCAGTTTAATAAAGTAAAAATGACATGTTACGAAGCCACCCACACGTAGAAATGGCGAGGTTTGCGGGGTGTCGAATTATCGTGGAATTGCAGTGGAGCGCCGCTATGCAGCGCAGAGGTGGCGTGCAATAAACAGAGCCTAGGGAGTGAGATCGGCATGAGAACTGACCAGACAACGTAAGAGGCAAGGCAAAGCAGGAATATTCGCGCAAGAACGAGACTCACGCGTTCAAACGGCGTGGTCTGCGGGACGCCGAAAAATTGCGGTGCGCCGCGTAACGGCGCAGTGGAGTTCTGATGCGCCTGGAAGAGAAAGAATACAACAGGAATCTCTATAGCGAAACATAAAGCCCGTTCGGAATGATCAAAGTGGAATGGAATGACATACGTGGAGCTTGGGACATTGAAATTCTGAATGAGTGGGCTGGTAAATTGAATCAGTAATAGCGTCGGAAGAGCGAGACTCACGCGTCCAAACGGCGTGGTCCGCGGGCCTTGAAAGATCGAAAAAATCGCCGGCGCTGCGGGAAGCCCAAAAAGTCGGCACAATTAGGGCAGAAAAGTAAATTAAATTAAAGCGACGTACCGAGGCCGCGGATACCTGTGCATCACCCATCGATGGCGCGAATATAATTCACGACTAGATGCTTGCAGTGTCTGCCACCCGTATGTTCCGGTCCATGACTGAATCGCGCCCAGAACATAATATTTGTCAGCTGGCCGATCGAGATTTGGAAGGTATAATGATGAGGAAGATAAACAAACCTCTTTTACACTCGCTGCCGCTGGGAGTTGTCTGAAAAGAAATCTACGTAGTTGCAGCAGTGTCGATGGCATCACTCAAAGGTCCCAGAGATTTCCCTGGGACCGAGACTGGGATGCGTAGTCGAAAAATACGAAGAGTTGAGAAAATGTGTGAGCTGGCAGTGGCCAACAGTACGGAAGGACCAGTTACGGACCCCCGCGCCAGCACTTGCAATGCGAGCGCCCCGTGACGACAATATAAACAACTTACATGTCTTTCTCTCCTTCGGGCCTCACGGATTTGCTTGGGTGACGAGTTTCCAGGGATTTCCCTGGGAAATAGAAGGGGTTAGATATAGGCTAGGGGCATAAGTGGAAGCATCCGGTGCATAAGCGAGTACGTGTCAACTCAACGATGCGCGGGGACTCCAAAGAAGAGACCCGTAACCGTCATTGAGTTGAGCACGCCGCCGCCGGTGCCTGGGTGGGGGCGCAGGGATCGGTCGAGGCAATACAACACAAGGATCAGGTAAACAGCTGGGGAAGGTAAGAGAATAGGAATCTGAAGGGGACGCACGCATGGCTGACTAGAGGTATCAGGTCAAAAAAAAGCGAATAAACTTACAGAGACGTACCTGTGGGGTGGATATGCAGCGTAGGTAGAAGAATCAGCCTTCGCAGGGCGGTTGGATCGAAATATGACGTTGGAATAACCATCGCGGGCCACGGGTGCTGCGATACGCAGAGTTAGTGACGAGGAAGCGCCTTTGAATGCCGTGAAAGAAATGACGGAGAGTCGGGGGACAGGGGAATACTCACCTTTTCTGAGATTGAAGGTAAGACGGGACGAATTTCTGCAAAAAAACTCGAGAAAATGAGGATATATCGGAATAACAGGCGCCTAGACATCGCGGTACGGCCAAACACCATTGCATCATCTCGTGAGAACTCCTCCCCAGAGGTTCGAACGGAATCGGCGGGATCGAGGGTCATGGGTGGAAGCGGGAGCCATGATTAGTGCGAAAAGAAGCGAAATAAAATTATACGAACGCACCGAGGCAGCCGATATCGTGCGACCATAGGTGTACCACCGTTTTCGAGGTCGTAAAATGGGGATATAGCGTCGGCGAAGCGATCGGGACGCGCCAGTGTGGCAGTACGCGCAACGACGCAGAGATGCGGACATGCGAGCCTGTTTGAGGCCAGTAAACGCGTGGTAACAAGTCTTGGGGTGTAGAGGCGATGTAGGGCGCCTCACCAGAACTAGAATTGGGACAAACGAAGATGAATTCGCGCGGGGCCAAGGCGATTAGTCGAAAAAAGGGTGAAAATCGAAATACGAGTGCATATAACATGCCTATACCCCTCGGAATGCCCAAAACCTCTCTCTTCTCTGCTTCACACTTCTCCCTCGAGCTTCAGACGAAACCGACTTGGAACGGAAGGTGTTGGGACGACATGGTGGGCGTTCCACGGTGACGCTCAGTTGGTGCGCTATTGGCGAGACGGAAAAGGCGGCTGGCGCGGATTTTCGGAGTATAATACGTAGAATGGACCAGTCCGAGGGCGCAGGTGGGTTGGTAGAGGATTTGGGCCAGCTAGCAGAGCAAAAGAAGACCAAAAGCGTCAGGGGGACTGAAAATGGCGCCGCGGCCGCAGTTCTGAGCGTACCGCAGTGTATAAAGAAGCAGAGTGGAGGGTGAATGCTGCTCAGTACGATGGTGGTTGTCAGAGGTCGACTACGAAAGAATCTGGGGCTGACGGAACGATATGGCGCGCACGGATCGACTTTGATCTACATAGAGAGGGCGGCTGGATCAGATATTTGAGCCAGGAGTAGTGCGAGAACGAAATAAGAAGCTGGAGTGATGGTATTGGCCGCTGAGGAACCCTGCAGGCGGGCAACGCCTCGCTGGTGCCTGGATGTAGCTAAGAAGGCGCAAGTAAACAAACGCACATAGACGTGCCGACGGAATGCCGGAGCGTGATGTGGTTCATGTGGTGGCGAGTGGCGTAGTATTACGGTTAGATGTTGGAATTACGAGTTGCATGTGCGCGCACTGCTGCATTTGTGGCGCACTTTGTTACCAGGTCACTGCCGTTCATTCGTTGATGCCCGTTACTGTACCCAAGAGACGAATTTTGTACCTTTAATTACTCTAGAATACTCTTGAAGTACTGTAGACAACGAAGATTCCCTGCGCGTTTGCAACGGGTTCGCTGCTAGTATTGGATTAATATTGGATTGCCCTCCTGATTCTAACACTAGGGTTAGCTGCATGCGTAATTGAGAGCGAGGCGGAAGGCGTGACAACCTGGCATTTGTCCCAAGGAATTCCCTGGAAGGAGTCCACTTAACGCATTCAAGGCAGCGCCGCACCGCAGTTCTTGATGGATTTGGGAGGCTAGGGGGTAGGTATAAACAGGGTGAAAAGCGTCATGTAAATCATATTGAGGTAGCCAGATTACATAAAAAGTGATACGATAATTTACGATGAACGTGTATACTTTCAGCGTGTTTTATTTGCAGGGGGTTTGGCTTTGGGAATTTGGAGCTGAAATTTGGAACCCGTGTGAGAATAGATCTTATGATGGGCGTAACGGATGTAAACCCGAGGGGACGGACCGGGTAAAGGTGTGGGGACAAGTAACGGGTGGATGGGAGCGGGTTGGGAGTGGGAGTGTGGAATGGAGCGGCGGCGTGGTGGTTGGCGGGCGGTTAGGGGCAGGCCGGTGACGCGTGAGGCGGGGCGGGGGGTGCTGCGGGCGGGATCCGGGAGGCGTGGCGGGAGGCGGGAGGCGTGGCGGGGGGAGGGTGGCGCAGCGGGAGGAGGCGGGTGGCGCGGCGGGAGGCGGGTGGCGCGGACAGGGCGAGGGCGGGAGCGGAGACGCGGTAGTACGGGCCGCGAAGTAGTGTTTAGGGGACGGGACTATCACAATCTACACGGCATTCAAGCCACAGATTCAATGTAAAAGAGTCCGCCTACCTTGTTGCGCGGCTGGCTTAGATTCACTTACTACATAATTCTAGGGGTGAGCAAAAGGGAGAAAGATTGGACATGTCCTCGAGTTCAATCGGACACCGGACGGCCAGCAACTCATCGCCGCCAGGAAGAAGAGAGTTCAGTTCGGTGATACCATAACTGATTATTTATCCGGTTTATTAATGCTCGAATGAAGCGGCATAACCTCGAAACTAGTACTCACCACACCGTAGCAGCAACTCTCACTGACATCTGTGGTAGCACAGTTGGTATGAGAAGAGAACCTTGGTGAAGGCAAACAAAATACCGACGACACTCCCAGATACAGACAGAGAGAATGCTGGCTTCATGTATTGCAGGTCGACTCTGGCAATAGATGTATGGAATCCGCCTTCATGCCACTAACTCCGCAACCCAAGGAAATTGGGGGGAAACGCAGGTCGCAGGGAGCCATAATTTTGTCAGAATTTCCTGCGAGTCAAATGGACGGCATAAATCCAGAGCTGCCTTGGGCCGAGTAGTAATCGTGAACCCTGAACGAACACCTGTTTGAAAAGATTTGATGCCCCCGCATTCCCGGCAGATAGTTGAGGTAAGTTTTGGACTGGTGTTGGAAATGTGAACGATTGAAAATATCCTGCGAGGCGGAAACACATCAGAATGCCAATGTTGTACGGGGCTCCTCAAGATGTTGGTAGGTTTCTCATCTTACCACGAGGGTAGTCTACCAAGTGAGGAGGTTTCGGTGGCGCTGAAAGCGGCTGAATTCCCAAAGCACACAGGTGCACAAGACTATGCAATCAACCTAAATATACCTTAAGGGGCATTAGACGAGGAGCTCATGGATCACGCATGTCGACCGAATAGATAGAGATTGCTGCTTTGGCCGCGACCAAGGACATAGGGGAGCGAGATAAGCCAACTCACTTGGTATTCGTTGAGGCGCTTTCAACGTGGTTCGCGAGGGCGCACATTGATGTCTTGACAGTACGACATTGGGACTATCGAAAGTCGGAAGCCGTCTGAAGCTAGGACATATAGGCTAGTAATCGGCATCTACCCCGCTCGAAAGATGAATGAGAACTGAGACGTGCGCGGACAGCCAGGTCTCACAGAGTTGGATTGCTGGCTGCACGCAACCTTTTGAAACCGGTATTCAGCTTGGGACAGACTGACAAGGCACTCAGGCTATTCGCCAGAGCAGGTTCATTGTGCGTCCGCCCCAGAAACAGATTGGAGAACTAGCATGAAAAAGCGTGCAGCACTGTGCGCAGCTTGGGTACAGAAGAACGGAAAGACAATCGGCAGTGGTGCTGGACTACAACATGCGAGGTACGAGCTTCAACGGTTGTAGCGTCTGTTTCTCCCAGATACCCGTTTCTGAGGCGCTGGTGGAGGCAGTCAGCAGGGGACAGTATCCTCCAGCAACCACTGTCGTTAGGAAACTCGTCCCACCAGTCCATAACCTGCGAGACCATCTTTACGATGGAATGGTACCTTTAGCTAACAGGCAAATCATTCTCCAGTGCTTAGGAGCGTTCAAACAGGTCAGTATATGCTTCGGTCGAGGTTCCCACTGTTAATTCTTTTTTTCAGTTCGTGGTTTAGCAGTGAATGGGATGTAGTGCGTCGTTGTACTCGGAGTCTAGCTACCGAAACATATGTTCTTCTGCATTCGAAGTTCACTCACTTTGGTGTGCGTCAGAAGCTCATTCATGCCCAGCAAGCGGTAGCATATTCGGGGATGATACCAGGTTTTTTCTGTACGATGAATAACATCATTAAATCACGGTTACCCGTCGGCTATGAGATCAGTTAAACTTGGGTGGGGAAAAGTCGGCCAAGCGGCAGTCGGGTTTACCGAGGATATGGTCTGGAGGCAGAGTCCCGGCGCCTAAGCAGTATCTGTGATGGGCTAATATGCTTGTCCACTACGGGAGATGGTATGTTTTCTTTTAGTGGAACATAAACACATTGACTTCAGGAGCAACGAGGTGTGACTTGGGGTAAAAGGCCGTGGCTACACCCGGCATGAACGAGTACTTATGAGTTTGAAGGGTATTCAAGAATGTTCATCCCACCCAATGAATTTTAATTTTTACAACTCGCTGCGTCATTGATGGAGTTTGATCGTTGGGGCGTGTATTTTTTGATGAAGACTGAAAATAACGCAGCGTGACAAGTGAGAAATATTTGAAGAAGCGAATTCAAACAGTAGTCATAAGTTTAGACTCGGGAATTTGAACCCCAGACTTGAAGCTCTGTATTGTGTCAGCAAGGAAGATGTATACACCTTGTTCCTTACAGCTGTTTCCGAAAACCTTGAGACTGATCAATTTTTTGTGCCCCCGCGGAAATTTAATCAGTGCTAAGGATTTCCTCTTTGGTCTCGGATCACTGCCATCTTCGGGTATGACTTTCCCTCAATAATCCTCGTTTCACTGAATAGCGCAGTAAATAGGCGTGGAAGTCACAGCTTGTCTGTGAATTCGCCAGCTTCAAGTCCTCTGATTCAAAACTGCGATTTGGTACCCATGGATTTCTGTTCAAAAAGTTCAGCGCCAGCGGTTGGGCTTGGCGAGTCCAAAAAGAGTAATCCTTAGCATTGGATCAAAATTTGATGTGGGCAAAATTTTTGCTTAGTCTCAAGGTTTTTGGAAACAGCTGTAAACCTGATCGGACGAATTACCATATTTCTGATATGACTACAGATAATGACAATGATTTTTGCACGGCTGAAAAATACCTGGCCACAGCCAAATTGAGCCCCGGCCTGAAAAAAACAAAACTTGCTCTGCTTCTGGCCAGCATAAAATCAGGAGAATTGGTAGCATTTCAAGGAAAGGGAGAGGGAGAAATAATGATCGCTGATGGGAAGCCAGCAAGTTTACCTAAGAGGTAGTGGGACATGTAGATCAGCATTCATTTCTAGGCCAGTGGGGTGCAGCAGGAAAAAAAGGAAAAAAAATTGAGAGCAGTGGAAGAAAAAATGAAGTCTGCTTGTTTGGACGAGGAGGATTTCGAGCTCCCGCTGTGGCGACTCGTGGGGTTGCAGGTGTTTCGTATGTAAATCACGTCCGAGAACCCCATCTTCTCATAGCCTGCAATCTGTTGATTTTTTAGTGTGGATGGACAGAGGATTAGAAAAATTGTTTGGTGCAATGTTACATCCACACCATCGCAGATACTTCCTGGCTGTAGCGAGTGTCTCCCAAGTGGCCCCAGAGCCAAATTTGGCCGTTGCAAAGCTGCATTGCAGTTGTGCCGAAACTTTTCTATGGCTGATTGTCGGCTGTCCGTAGTCCCGAAATATAAACGAAACTGGCCATTTTTCTCCGAGCATTTAAAAACTGGTTTATCATTGGCTCGGCCCATCATTGCGGCGGCAATTCCCGTGTGTTGGACTTGGATTGCGAGGTCCTCACTTTTTTGTTGCCCGGAAAATTGAAGGCAAATCATGATCCCATTGGTTCTGACGAAGCCGCGCGGTGCCGGACATACCGGAGAATGTCGGAGCAAACAAACAAACAAGCGAAACATGCTTCCAAAGGGCCGGCTTGTCGGGCCGGAGCGAGCTTGCTCTGAACCTGAACTAAATTGAAGATTACATTTGTTTACAAACTGACTAGCAGTTTTCCGTGCCACGCTATGGGAAGAGAACAGCTTAAAGATAATTGAGTCGGATTGACTCGGAAATTTTTTAATATTGTCAGCAAATTGTCAGCGGACCTCCTCCATATGTTTTTCAATGCCTTCAAGTTCCATCCAGAAAATGGGGGGCTATGAATATCTATGTCAGGATAGTGGACCAGCTATGCTGGTCGCGCTGTAGGCGATGGCTCAGTGAGGATGAGAGCGGAGGTTTGGTCTGGGTTTGGTCATGTTAGGATTACAGGATGACAGAGGCTGCAGGCTTAGTCAGTACATAGATCCTGCCATTCCAGACCTTCCAGACCTTCTCGACCAGACGGAAATGCAATAACTGCGCCGCTCCTCGCCAACCCTCGGTTGGCTCGTCGCGGCCAAGCTGAATGTCGGTGATTGCCATGTGAATCAAAATTGATTTGATGGTATTTGCACCGAGGTAATGAATGAGCTGACGTTCTTCAAACTTTAATAGAAGAGGTCCATAGGGCACAAAAAGAGCCGATTTGAAGATGATAATAGAGGATGAGTGCAGATATTTGATGGCGGCTATTGCCATCAGAAGGTTGGTAGACTGCCATCGGAATGTCGGCAAACAGAACAGTTGTGGTCGATTTTCACCAAGTATAAATGTGCAAGGGTAGGAAATCACGGAAGAAGTCGAATGCAAAAAAGTTTTTTGTCTAATTAGGAGTTGTCACCGAGTAGGGGTTTTTTTCCCCGAGTAACAATAACAAGTACAACGCCCAGCCACTATTTTCAATAGAAAAATTTGAAGCATGTTTAGGCACGGCCACTAAATATATTAAGCACTGCCACTAACAAGTCCCTCAACAAAATCGGTCTCTAATGAAAATTTGATCAAATTTGGGTGCCCTCGAGTTTTGAAAGGGACGATCCCTATTACATAGGTACTCGTAATCCTGGCCTTAGCCCACATAAATTTAAATTTATTTTCCTTAAGTGAAAAAATTGAGAAACTGAGGTGAGTTGAACTAGGTTTTGTCTGAAAAGTTCAGAAACAAAATTCTCGAACAAACCATTATCGATTTGGGCGGAATGCGCATATTTTGTTCAAAAAGGAAAAACGACAAACGTCCGCATACGCATGCCGTTGGGTGAGCCAGGCCCCGGCTCCATCATTATAAGCCAAAGCAATATAAATGAACGATGGAGAAATGCGGTCGGTATGTAGTGTCAGCGAATCACGAATAAAAAGGTTGAGCTGCGAGCGATCCAATTTTTGCGTACCGGATTCTGTTCGGTGACAATAATAAATACCCACTCTGCACATTTATCTTCTCGAAAACGACTAAGGCCGGTAGCTAGTTAATTTGAACTGGGAATGTGGAACAGGGCGCACCCAGAGCAAATCTCGGGGGCCTTGCGTGTGCATTGGAAATAAGTGTGCGAGCCCATAATAGATAGACGGATGTGGAGGACCTGACACGGTGAACTTAGGGAAAGCCCGAGGTTCTGAGGATTGTGGAAAAAACAAAGAATCGAAGGCATTAAATTTCTCCCATCAAAGGAAACACACGGATGCCCTAGTTCAAACGCGTGGTGAGGTCGGTGTGAGGAAGCAAAGTAAGGGCGTAAGATCAATACAGCACGAATGTGCAAGGGTGGATTACAAAAGCGAGGGATCGAACCGCGCCGACGAACCATAGTATCCTACTATTCTCCTCACCGCAGTCCCAATCAAAAGTAGGTGGCTTGGTTCTGAAAGTTCACGGTGAACTCCGGGGAAACTCGGCTGAACTCCTTGGATCAGCCGCCCAAACCCGCCACAGGTCGGGATTTGCTGCGAAATTGACTCACCCAGCATCCCAGGTGCTCCGCCCAGGGGCTTCCGCGGTCGGGTGAATATCATCATCGAGTTCACGAAGTTCATGTGGAATTTTTTGGCTCAGGATCCACTGCTGGTTTCTGTACTTTGCTGTCGTGAAGGCCGGCATGCACCACAGCAGTCGCCAAGAGTCGAATCAAAACCGTGTATTCAAGTTTCAACTTCATTTCTTCCCTCCCCTGCACCGCACACTCCCTTTGCTGCGTCACCTTCAATCCGACTGCCAAGCTCGTGCAAGTCCGAATGGAGGTTAAAGATCTAGTATCTGGAGATTCTCGAGTATAATTACCTATTCAGGAATACTACTCGAGTATTTATATAGCCCGTAAATAAGCGGACCACCGAGAATCCGCCGCGCCAGCGCATCTATTGTCTGGCGCGCGCGGAGCATACGGCGTCTACCAGTTGTTGAATACTTCCGAGAGAAACGTGAGCAATTCGAAGAGTAAGTCGGCATCATAGACCTCACCATCGCTGACATCAAATACTAGGAACAACACTTACAGAATACATGAGTCGGTAAACCGAAGGAGGGGAGGGATGAATGGAAGAAGGATGATGGATGGACGGCAAAACGGATGGGATGAAGAAGGCATGGATGGGAAAAGAAAGGAATGGAATCACGAACGATAAGGGTGCTCCAACCCCAAAAAGAGAGAAAAAGAAAGACGAGAAAGAGCCCCAATCAACGAATAAAAAAACAAAATGGAGAATGACTCACCCACGTCTACCAACGCGGCTCATGCTGACCATCGGGCCGCAGAGAAGATGCAGTAAGTTCGTCATTGCGATAGTAAGTTCGGCTGTTGGATCAAAAGCTAAATGAAAGAAAAGCTAGAAATGGGATGGGCGGTAAGTTAGGCCGTTGGTGTAAGTTGGGTCGATAAATGTTCAGAGAATAATCGTAGGGCAGAACGTGCATGAGGAATGGGTAGGCGGAGGAAGATAATGAACAACGGCGCAGGATAGTCGGATTTGAACGAGAAAGGAAGGAGACGGCGGACGGGAAACCGTGGGGGCGGACGAAAGGATAGCAGGCAAAAAAAAAGAAGCAGACGGAGATGAATGCATTAGAAATGGAGTGGATCAATGGATAAGAAAAAAGGAGGCATGAATGTCGCGTCAGTATCTGGCGTACGAAGAGGACCAGAAACACGCACATCTACCATCACATTCGCGCTCGGTGCGAACCCCGCGCCGCCCCTCCTCCACCCCACGCGCCCCCACCACCTGCGGGAACGACGCCAGTGTCGGCGTGCACGAACGCGCTGCCGTTCTGGCTCGCTAATAACTCGGAGGTGGGGCCCAGGGCGTGTGTGAAGGGGTTGTGTCTCGATGAGCTAAAAAAAAAACTATGGACCAGTATCAGCTCAGTTGGATGGAGGGCGCGCATATGGGTAAATGGAGGGCCTGGTGGTGCATGAGATGATGGAAGGCATGAACCTGAATTGCGCGTAAGAGAGGAAGTACGCGTGAAAGGGACCAAAACCTCGAACGCGACACATAGGTAGCTTTTCGCGACAGATGCGCATGCGCATCTGTGAGCGAAAGCCGGGCGTATCGTTCGGCTACACGCGCGCGCATCGGTCAGCAGGACGCACGGGCATCGGTCAGCAAAACGCGTGCGCAGTGGTCTAGCGAAACGTACGCGTATCCCGGATTCAACGGATAAAAGCGCGCGAGAAAGGAGGGACGTACTACAAATTCATCAGCGGACACGCTTTGCCACAGGGCACGCGAAAGGGCGCCGGGTGCGCGGTAGTTGAAGGCGACGCGCGGCTCGTCGCGGCCGTTGAGAGGAAGAACGTCGGCGGGACGTGTGCGGAGAACTAGGGTGGGGTGTTAGCTTCGGGAGCGAGAATACGATGTGAAATGTGGAAAAGAGGAGGAAGTAATGAAAGTGAAAGGATATGTGCTAGCCAATTTATGTCTTCTAATAAACGTTGCAGTGCCGCCGGAATTTCACGCGCTCTCATGTATCTCACATATGCGAATAAACCGCATAAAGTGCTCTTATGTCGGGGAGCGTTGCCGGAAGATCTTGACGCGTCCTCAGAGCGGTGTCGTCTTTGTTAACCAAGCTTCTGCCATATCCTAACCCATCCTCCAGCGCTTCACGCTCGGAAGAGCAGCGCACTGGGGAAGGGGTGGGGCTATGAGGCAAAAATTTGAGCCAGTTCGGCCTCCCGCCGACTCGCCACCCGTTGCTTCACGCTCGGAAGAGCAGCGTGCGGGGTTTTGAGGAGCAGGGGACACGGTGTCGTTACCGACAGCGGCAATCAGACGGCTCGGCCTCCCGCTGACTTGCCACCCGTTGCATCACGCTCGGAAGAGCAACGCGCGGGGTTTTGAGATGCAGTGGACGCGGCGTCATTGCCGACGGACGTGGCTGCAGCTCTACACCGGTTGGCCAACAAGTTCGCGGCCGTCGCAGGGACACGGGCTGCTCGTTGGATTGGATTGGGGGTTTCGTGTAGGCCATTTCCAGTGTCATGGGTCCACCTGAGGATATGAAGTCCATAGTGCAGAAATGAGGAGCTACTGGGACTTACTGGCGGCCTGGGTGATAGCTGGAAGAAACGAGTGGCATGCTTGTCCATGCTTGTGGTTATTGACACTTATTGTCGCTATCCCATGGCTCCTTGTAATCGGCCGAATTATGATCACAGTTCCGGGAATGAGGCGTATGAATAGCTATAAATGCAAAAATGCACTCGCGCTTTGATCCTAGGTATACGTTTTATATCACTGGATTATTTTTTTTCAGCCAAAATAGGCAGGGCCGGTGATGCAATCAACCTTGTTCGGGCATAAAATACGACCTGCAGGCAATTGTGAGCGGCGAGGCATGAACAAGAAGCAAAGCGCCCACCATGAGATGGCTGACCCGCAGCGAAGATACCTCTTCTTAAAAAATAAATCACTTGCAAAACAGAGGGGAAAGCGACGCCAGACACCCGTTTATGCTTTGTTACTAACACGGAACCTCGTGTTTATCAAGAGAGATGCACCTGGATGATTGCAAGTGAACAAGAGAAAACGGAGGGACACGCAATGTACAGCAATAGTGCTCATTTGCGTTAAATCAATGCCACTGAGAATGTGCAGCAAGCTCATAATGCTGGGGAATGGCGGTACGCGCGGGATGACGAAGGAAAGACTGTCAGAAAAATCCCTGGCGCCAGGTGACCGGGTGGAGGGGTTAAAGTAGAGACGACACAGTCATATTTTATGCACCTGGGGCTAACTATATAGGAAAAAACTGGGGAGAGTTAGCGCACAAGAAGCAAACAAAATTTCTTGAAGACGTACTGTACTAATGGCTCCCATGGGTGTGCTAATTCGCGCACGAGATGCGGGAACGGAGAGGGGTCAAGTCAGCGGCGCGCGGCGTCTCCGAAATGGAGACCCGTAGCCGCCGTTGACTTGAGCGTGATGCTGCTGCGCAGTTCGCGAGTTGCAAAGCCGGGCCCGTCATCAAGATTCGTACGACGCGGAACGGGAACATCAGGGCGGTGGAGAGGAACGGGTAGAAGGTGGAGGAGAGTAGAAGGGGCGAATGGGCAGAAGAGGAGACACACCTGAGGCGAACTACATGGGTAGACATTAAAAATCAACAAAATCAGCACAAAGAATGCAAATAAAAATTATGCAGACGTACCGAAGGCGGTAATAACTGTCGTAAGGTCTCCGAGTCCGAAAATAGAGGCATCGGAACGATGTGGAGGCGCAGAAGTGGCAGTATGCGTGTGAAAGTGGGCCTTAAAAATCGGGCCCAATTTAGTTGCAACAATACGGATGACCCACGTCGAAAGTGCCAGGGATTTCCCTGGGACCGAGACTTGACGATACGATTGAGGGCTGAAATATAGATATCTGCTAGCAAGCGGCCACATTTCAAGTCAGCGAGGCGCAGTGACTCTGAAGGAGCGACCCGTAGCCTAAGTTGGTAGAATTTCCCCGGGGCGAGGCGTATCAGTCCAAAGAAAAACCCGAAAAAATGGAGCTGTATGGCCAGACCACCCACCTCGACGTCGTGGTACGCCCCATCCTTACGCGATACTCTTCTAACAGAAATACGAGGTCGACGACCGTGGGTAGATACGAGGGCCAGAATCAGCCCAAAAAGAGCGAAGTAAATTATATAAACATACCGACGCAGCCGATATCTCGCGGCCGTAGGTGAACCAGATCGCAGAATGCGAATATGGCGTCGATTATGGGACATACCACCACGCGGAGATGGTGCCCAGTGAGCGGTTTTGAGGGCCGCAAGAGCGGTGCCGCGGGCCCAGGGATACATGGTGGAAGTCGGGCGAGTGATTCGAGCTCAACTGGAGCAAAAGTGGGACGAACTGGTGCGGGGACAAGCAGATTAGTCCCAAAAATGCGAAAAATGTGAAAAGAGTGCATATAGTGCCGGACTGTAATCGACCCAAAAGAATGATTGGATGCGCCACAGCGCACAATATTGCCGTTGATTCGAGGACGAAGAAGAAATAAAATGATGGGAGACGGGCGCACCGTGACGGAAAGGTGTAGACTGAACGATTGATAGTTCTCCTCCATGGTGGATGGAATTTTCTTGCAAAAATGGACAGCGCTCCAGGGATTTCCCTGGGAAATGCTACGAACGAGTGAAAAAAATTTTGAACGGCAGGGGAGCATGCCTGAACGAAGTGGTACGACGGTGTACTCTCGCGAGAACGTGTCCAAAGATAGCGGTGAGATCTACGGGCGCATATATGCGTCTAAATTGGCGGAAAATAGAGAAATAAAAATATTACGACGTACAGAGCGGGCCGACAATGCGCGTGCGTAGATGGACCACCGTTCTCGAAGGCGTGGAATCCGAATATGAAGCCTTGGAGGGTGTAAGAACGACGTGTGACGGTGAGGGGCATCACCATGCGAAAATGCGCCACAGCGAGCACTTTGGAGGGCCGCAAGAGGGGTGCTGTGGGCCAAGGGGTGTGGAGTGGGAGCAGGGTGACTGAGTGGAGCCAGAATCATGCGAAAAGAAGACAAATTGGGGCGGAGGCAAGTAGATTAGTCGAAAAAAATGAGCAAATGCGAAGAGAAAAACGCATATAACGCACCTGGGGTCCTGTAACCTCCCAAAACTAACCCAATCCCTTCATTACAACGCCCCCGCGAGATCTGACCCGCCGCGACGATCACGACCACGAAACGGGCTGTCGCGAGGCTCACGACGGGGGGGGTCGAGTGGCGGAACGGCGGATGCGCTGATTGGCAAATTGAAGTGAAAAAAAAAATTGAATGGTGTGCGGGCTTACCTGAGGGTCGTAGTATTGCGCTATTCACTGGCCAGAACGTGTCGAGGTAAGGGACTAAGACCTATAGGGAATATAAGCGCCTAAAGTAGTGGAAAATAGAGAAATAAAAATATTGCGGCGTACCGAGGGGACCGATAACTGGCGTACGTAGGTGGACCAGCGTTTTTCAAGTCGTAGAGTCCGAACATGGGGTCTGTGGACGTCTCAGCACGACACATGACGATGATGAATGTCACCACGCGAAGATGCGATGTAGCGAGCTGTTTGGAGCCCGGAAAGAGGGGGGTCATAGACCTACGGATGTAGAGGGTTAGTGGCGCGACTGATTGGAGCCGGAATTGAGAGAAGACGACACGAATTGGGGCTGCGGCAAGGAGAATAGTGCGAAAAATGGTGAAAATGGGGGAAAATGCGCATATAACGTACCTGCGGGCCCCATAAATTCCCAAAACACATCCATTCCCTTCAATAGATATCCCCAACGAGGTCCAACCAGCCACGACGACTAACGACGGCAAAACCGCCCGTTGTGACGCTGGATACGGCTGCGCTCGAGTGGCGCGCGATTGACGGAAGGGTGGACGCGCTGGGTCCCAAATTTTGAGTTGGAACGTGTGTTGTAGTATCGCACGGGGGCGTCGGTCGTTTGGTACGCGGATGAGATGATCTAGGAGCGCAGAAAGTGGTGGGGAAGGTGGGGTGGCCAAAAAAGCGCGCAGGAAGCGCAGTTGTTGCCCAGAGCTGAGTAAGAGGTATGAGAGTGGGGAGGCGCTACCCTAGAATCGATCTGAGGTGGTAGGAAGGGGATATGTCAAGAGTCTCAGCGTTGGCGTCCTCGATGGTCGTGGTGCTGCGAGAAGTGGGGACAAACATGCGCACACATGCGGGCCGTGGTGATGCCGACGCGAGATGGGATGTTCAGTGTGCTCGGAGCGAGCGGTATGCGTAGAGGGTGGCGCGGCAGAAGCCGGCGGTCGTAGTTGGCTGACGCGACGCGGCGGCGACCCGGCAGGAGGGTTGGGTGGGTTGTTGAGTTTGCGCAGTTGGGCCGTTGGACTGTGGACAGTAAGTTAGTGGCTGGGCGGGGACGTAGCTTCGGCGTTTACCGGGGTGGCGCGCATGCTGCGCTGACGCGACACGGTATGCGGGGAGGGCAGCACGGCAGAAGCCGGCCGTGTTTTGGGCTGGGCAGGTGCGGGTGCGCGGGGTGCGGAGGTGCGTAGGTAGTGTGTAAGTTTTAGGTACGTGTTTTGAACGAGTGGGTGTTGGGCGGTTTCTGGGAGGTGTAGGTTAGATAGTACTAGTAGGGAGGTGTTGGCGGGGAGTAGAGAGCAAGGAACTGATTGTTCTGAGGCTGTGGGAGATTTTTTGGGGTGGCTATGTTGCTCCCGCATCGTTGCGGGAGCAGAATTGGCAGAATTGGAATTTTTTTTGGGGGGTGGCTATGCTGCTCCCGCATCGTTGCGGGAGCAGATTTTTGGCAGGGGGTGATTTTCTGATAATGAGAGGTGAGCTGGAGGGCGGAATAATACTAGAGGTTCTCTTCGGGCCCGGCACTAGTGCCGTTCAAAATAAACGGCTTCTCGTTTACCGGGCGGCTTAAGCTTAAGACTTACGGTCATTTTGTGACAATTTTGATTGCGTAAATGAATTAACTACATTCTGCTTTGAGCGGTCGGCGAGAATGGAAGTGAGGGCTGGAGGAGCTGGTGTAATGATGTTAGGCTGGTTCATTTGTGCATAGTGAGCATCTTCAATTCTCATTTATTATTGTGTGGTTCGTTCATTCAACTGATTTTTCTGCACACGTATTATCAGAAACCGGGTACTGGGCTACCTTAGCACTTTTGTCCTGCAGTCCGCACAGGAGGTGGAACTGAATACAAGTATATGGATCAAGAAAAGAAGGTATGCATTCTATTCTTCCTTAAGTTTATAGCAGCCCACCACCGTCTTCTTCCACCCAATCACCATATTTGTCCGTAGCCTCCCATGTCCCGTCCCGCATACAATGTACACTGTACCCATACCCACGTGTCACGGAAGCGCAATGTCGATGATTCAATCACGTACACGCCTTGCGCACGCCTGCCCGTTTTCATCTCCCATCCGCCGCCGGGGTCCCGACGCGTCTCCAATGACCCAAATTTATGTCCACCGCCGGGGTCCGACCCCCCGGAGTCCCGACGCGCCACATGGCTGCTCGAGATCTTCTGACTCCAGCGCCCTGCCCGAATACCCGGGGCCCTGCTAGCCTGTTATTTGGGAATACCACAATGCGGCCATCCATCCTGCAATTTCGTTCAGAGGCAAATGCTGTCTGAAACCCTATAAGCATTGTGTGTTGCCCAACGTGTATAGTTTTAACCAAGGTGGATTAAACCCAAATTAAACACCTAGCTTATTCTTGAAAGAAATCTGGCTTCCGATTCGTTGTTGCGTCAATGGAAAAGCTGATTGACAGTCCTCGACGCATGTGATGCCGTCGCGCCGACGCGTTTTGGCCTAATTGGACGCGTTTTGAAGCAGTGTGCGGTCCTCCACACACGCAAATGTTTGCTCAGATCAAGTGAAGCCATTTCAAAGCTTAGTCTTAGCCCCCCGAAGTATCAAATGGTCGAAACTCATGAAACGGTACATTCGGAATGATACAACATAACCGCAGACTCGAGCATATTTAAACATCCTGGCGTTTACCATTTAAAAGAGCTCAGTACTCAATTGATTTAAAGTTCTCTTCGAGGCGGCAAGCTTGACATCTGTCTCGTGCCCGCACACTTGCCTGAGTTTTGAACTTGCAAATATGTGAATGGGGCTCAAGCCTCTTGTTCGTTCAACTCCCTTATCCTTGCGGGGTAAAAGTTCGATGGTTCAAGACAAGGAAGGGACGCACAGATTGAAATCTATAAGCTCCAATAACGTGGAACAGCAGCTGTTTCATCATCCCAGCTGAGCTCGTACCCACTGCCGAGTCGCCGATACTCCGAGTCTGCTGACTCGGAGAAGCCTCAAACTGCAGGCTTGAGCTTTAAAATGCCGCGCAACACCAAAAAAGAACATTGACAGTTCTGAGGATAGACTACGAGAATTAACTCGACATATGGGGAAGTTGATATGCCAAGAAATACTCCGAACGCGCATGGAGCTTGATGTGGTTGTGGAGAAAACTTGAGATTTGCGGCAGGGAATCGAAGTTGTGAAATTTTGTAGGTGCAAAGCTCACAACGGGCTGGGGAATAAACTGGGCTTGGAAATAACAAATGTAGCAGCACGCAATCGGGTTTGAGGTCCGATCTATGCACCTGCTTGCCTTTAGTCCTGCGCCTTTCATCAAATAAAAATCTAGTTCTGCAGCGTTCTTGGACTTGGAATGGAAAGAGAGTAGATTTTGCACTTGTGCTATGACAAAAATTGTGCTTGGGGCAGGGTTAGGGACAAAAGTGAGGTTTCGGAGCGCTGAAAGCATCGGGTGGACGCCAAAGCAAATGCGTTGAGGGTTGCACAGCGTTCCGTAACGGAGACGCTGAGCCCGTGGCAGCCGTGCAGATAGGAACAGTCGACGCCGACCCGGTTGGGTAAGGCCGCGCACGTCGCCGGCGAGAACATACCTAGCTGGTGGGGGGGACGAGTGAAAATAATGCCCGCACTCGAAAATTGACCTGAACTTTATGCAATATCTCCGTTCAACCTTGGTGCTCGATTGAAATTTTAAACAGATCATTCCCGTCGGTGGTTCCAGCAGCGTCATTGTACATGTACTCGAGATAAGATATTTCCTTTCTTTCTGTCGATTAGGTGAGTACTCTGTACTTACTCTGGCCATTGAGTAGTATTTGGTCTTGTAAAAAAAACTGACCGGAAAATCACTAGCAGCTTAGAAACTCTTTGAGAAGTTGATAAAAGTAACAGTAGATATCTTGAGCTTACCCAAAAGGACCTGGTACTCATACGACGCGTGTTCATTGATTTACGCGCGTTTTGGAACGCCGTGTCCCGGGCAGGAAAGCCAAACCTGTTTACTGTGTCGCCGGCCGTGGCGGGCATTTACTGAAGCACCAGTACGTTGATCCTGGCCTTCAACCTGTCGGCTGCGTAATACAAGCCCTGTAGAACTAACCCAATGCACTATGTGCTCAGCCGAGGGTTTTCCCAATCCGGGGCGCGATCGGTGTCGAGGGTTTCCTATAATCTCACGGTAGTAGGTACGGTTCAAGCTGTCTTACACTCAATATATGTATAGATACTTCAATATATGTATAGATACTTCAATATTCGTTCAATATTCTTGAATTTGGACGCGCTTGGAACGTTGTATGAGATAAACGACGTGGAACAAATATCTACGGCACTTTTATTTGAGCCGTGTCCTCGGCTTTTATGTGGATACTACCGACGCGTTCGCGCTGCCCCAGATGTTTACAGGCGGGTACATACCTCAGAAATTCGGATGTGAATATGTTTATCATTCCCAGATGCGCATACGACGCTGCACACCACCACATCATCCATTATGTGGTACAACAGAGTTCCTCTCTCTAGTAAATATTCTGGCACACTATATTCCAAAGTTGTGCGCCACGAATACTCGGGAGCATCCGCTGTGCTACATCTCTTCGATGGACGCTCGAGTGACACCATAGCTTTTAAATTCTGTGCGGTGGCCCCACAACATGCATGTATTCGTCGTCTATACCATTCTGCCAGCTCCCTGGCATGTTCATGCTCGTCTTTCTTTCCAGATTTTGTGCGCTGACGCACAATGTAGAAGATTCAGCAACAGAGACTCAATTTACCTTTCATAAACTACCACGGTTTTTCTTTTGACTCTAGTCTGCGCATACAAGAGGTCTGATGCGTGCATCTGGTCCAAGAAACGACTCATAAGAGATATGGGCCATACGCCGTTGACATCAAAAGCCTGCGTTCAATCGTGTGAAAAAGATTGAAACTTCTTGCCCACCTGCGCGCAGAGTGGGCCTCAACGTTGACTCAACGTAAAAATGTCGCCTAACGAAGAAATGATGGGAAAAAAAGCATCGCAAGCGCTACAAACTGGCGTTAGGAATGCTGACTGCTGGGGATTCAAGCCCAGTGAAAAGCCCAGCTAGCGATATCGAGCTGGGACGAGGCAGATCGAGCAAACGAGAGAAAACGAGTCAGATCGAGTCAGGGATAGAGTACATTTAGCACACGGCTTGACATGAACCACGTAAATTTTCCACAATCTATCCAACCCAGTGAACTTTTGTCATAATTGTTAGTACGCGTCACTCGGGGATTTCGGGCGGCCGAAGCACGGCGGAGTTTGAATTAACTCTTTGCTCTTACCATTGCCTGGCATCGCTCTGGGGCTCTGGCGGCGACACCGACTCTTCTTTCTGGGACTGGCGACGTATCTTCTCCACACTGGTCTATCTGTGTCTCTTCGTGACTTGGCTATGGCTCTGGTCTAGATACTTGATAACCCTAGTTGGACTGACTGAGCAACCTCTTGAGATGTAGGTCTGTTTCTTGCTGTTGTGGGTCATGTACTTTCTGGCTGTTTTGCAGCGCGCATACTCTATCCGGAGACCGGGTGTTCGACAGAATCACTGGTTGCCGGCACATGAGCCGCCCTCGCCGGCGCTGTCTACCGTTGACGGTTGTGTATGCGCAGGACACGTCTGCCACATCGACGTTGATCGCGAAGCTGCGATCTCTTAGCTTCCTCGGTCAAGAGAGTGACTTAGCTTCCTCTGTGCTGCAATCTCATTGCCGAACAGTCCAATTCTTCGAGAACAATGTATGTCCTCAACAGCCCGTTCTTTGACGGCACCGTCTAATCTCGTCTTTGAGACGCTACAGAACCGAGTGCGACGTCGAACTACAGAACGCCCTGAGCGCGAAGACCGTACACCTGCTCTTCGCTGTGCATCCGCTGCTCTGGGGCGACGCGAGGACGCCTCCACGGTGGCGCTGGCAGTCGCGCCACCGCTCGTCCGCGCGGTAGGCGACATCCTCACGCAAGACAACGACCTAGCACCTAGGCTCGCGATCATCAAATGGGTCCTGGCCGACGCCATCCCGTGGCTCCTCCTACGGCGGGTCGTGGCTGCTGCGTCGCCCGAGGCTAGGCTGCGATCCCGACGCGATCCCGTGCCCGAGCCCTCACGCTATGAGAGCAGCACCAAATGGTAATTGTCCCCTCCAGCTTTACACATCGGCAGGCGCGCTAACCATGCACTCCCAGGTGGATGAACGTACCTCCCTCCCGTTCTTCCTCTCTTCCCTGACCGGCGCACTCGACGCCCGCCAAACCCACACTGAGTGCAATCTTTGTGTGCACGCTGCGCATCACCGAGTCCCGCCGTCCGTTACGGGCGCCATGTTCACCATCGCCGGGTGCGTCCTCTCCCCCATCGAGCCCTTCAAATCCGGGCGTGTTTGTGCATCCTATTTCACGCTTTCGCGTACTGACAAATTTCGCGCTCACAGTTTTCTGACAAGGCTTTGGAAGAAACGGCCAAGAAAGGTATGGTACTTGCGCTATGGATACGACACCCTCTCACTGATGTATCCGCAGTAGACACCACGAAAATCAAGTATCTCAAGCCTACCAAATCTTTCACACCTAGGTGAGCAGTACTTCTCTCGCTCTCGACAGGACACTGATGCGATCTACATTAGAAACCTCTGTTTAATGGACTACATTGAGAACTTGATGACTACTGGACCAAGTTACACCCTGAAGACCGCGCGGTATGTGTAGCTCACGATTGGGTGTTGCTGCTGTTAATCCAGACACAGGTATTTGAAACGCGCCGCGCCGCCGCCACCGTCGCGTCCAAGCTAGCGGCAGGGACGTGAATCGGGTGAGTGTGATGACTATGAGAGGCTATCGATGTACTAATGGATGTCTCGCAGTGTAGCATCCCGTGCAGGCGTGGCCCTGTTAACAGTGGTGGATGGATGGTAGTGGTGGTGGTGGGGGGGGGGATGGAGGGGCGGGTGGCAACGGGAAGTGGCAGGGGTGTAGCATAGCTAGTTTCAGCTCGATGTGGCTCAATACGACTTTCAATATTTTAATTCAGCTCGTTCCTGCTTTTTTCCGCTTGATTTAGTATCCAGCCAGAACGAGCAGAGTCCAAATTGGCGAGCCAGATCGAGCCAGTGTCAAATTTCTCGATCTGTCTCGTCACAGCTCGATATAGCTAGCTGGGCTTAGCGTCGCGGGGCGAGTACATAGCAGAGGACGACAGGGTGGGTTTGTGAACCAAGGCGCAATAGGGCAGGGCTGCATTGTGCCCGCGTGTCGTGAGGGGCGGGATCCCGTATGAAAAAGCACGGCTGAGCTGCACGCCTCCCATGCATCGAGACAGGTAGACGTCGTTCGAGGGAGCTGTTGGGACGTCGGAAGAGTGGTGGGAAAGCATTAGGGGAGAGTTGTGGTACAGGCTGGAGGTTGCGGAAGTCGATAGACTGGCTTAAGTAAAAGCGCGCATGCACGATCGAAAAAAGGGAACGACAGCGCTACGCGCAGTGTGTACGCGCGCAGATGAGAAGACAATCATAAAGCTCTGGGCGACATCCACGGCTCTAATAAAAAATCGCGGGCCGCGCTACGCGCCGCGCTCACGTCGGGAAGTCGCGGTAGATGCACTGGACTTCGCCCGACCGCTGAATCTCGAATAGACACGCCCACGGCAGCACTACACATCGGGGAGTACGAGTCCCAAAGAAAAGGCGCGAAGTGGCGCTACGACTGGCCGCGCGTCGAGAGAAGAGCTTGGCAGACCATGGTGTTGACAGAATGTCTAGATCTCCAGTAGAAAAGCGCGCGCAACGGGATGTGCGGGGTCGCGGAAAGAAAAAGGGCACGGCAGTGTTGCGCGCCGCGTCCCACGCGTCGACGAAGAGCGTCAGCGTGTGAGGGAGCTGCGGACCCTAACGTGGCCGCTACGCACGCCGCCAAAGAAGGCGTCTGGCTCAGATTATTCAGCTCCGAGGTTTTCGATTCGTTCGCCACGTCGCCGATCACAATATTCTTGGAGAACCAATCCAACACGCGAGGGCCGTATGCGCCATCGCCACACGAGTGTAGGATCGGACGACATCTTCCCAAAGCAGAGATCACGCCTCGAGAGGCTGATCAACTGGCAATGGGGGGGAAGGGAAGGGAGATGGGGGAAAGAACAAAGAGAGGTTGCCAAGGAGATGACGTTTAGGTAAGCTGCATCATTGCATCGATGGTCGATGATGCTATGCTACAAAGCACAGAAGCGCGTCCAGAAAGTTGCTTAAACATTATTAGCAGACATTATTGGTATAGTATCCTGATAGCGTTGGACTTGGGGTCAGGTCATTGGAGATGTGCCACGTATTATGTTTTCTTTTGCCCGGTGAGAAAGGTTTCTAAATAAAATCAAGGACACAATATTAGTGGCGAGACCTGATAGCGGACAGGCGCGACTCATGATGGGACATTCGATGAACATGCAGTTCGACGGTTCAACTCGGAGTCAGGTTATGATATGTGGCACGTATGTTTCTTTTTTTTTGCCGTGGTAAAAGACAGTGCGGGAAGCTGCGCACATTTTGAGTAATCACTACTGTAAAAATGTGTGACCATAAAATGTGAGGCGCGCAAAGGATAGATTCACGTACATTGGGACATAGGAGAGGGCGAGCATAACATTACAGCAATTAGCGTGACTTGGTCGATGAGAATTTTGAGCGATCGCTCTGGTCCGGAAGCGCGGCAGCTTGGATAGCGGCGTAGATCACGATGGGGATGCGGAGAGAGGACAGTCATATTACTGGGTAAAGTAGACGAGGCAGCCGTGCTGTGGTGGATTTGGCAGCTGCAGAGTGGAGCAGGCGAAGAAGACTTGGACAAAGGCATTATTCAATAAATACTTTTAGATTACTGTAGATATTCAGTGCCGCCGTCGACATTCGGCCTGGAACGGAGATGGTCAGATGCGAAGGCGGGAAATGATGAGCCGGCACACGAAGGACAATGGCCGCTCGTACATTTGAAGGGAGCCGGTTACAAACGAAGCGTAACTGAATGAGAGCCAGGATAGTCAGTCTTGCGATGCGAAAGAGACGTACTATCCACGTACGAGGAAGGAATATCTCAGTGCAGGTCGTAATATGAAGATTTCGACGAGTCTAGTACAGATTTGTGCTCTGCAAGAATAAGAAGGGTGTAAGTTAGGCGAGCGCAGGGCGATACGACACATGAAGCCCAGCGGTATTATGAGTCGAGATCCAGATGAAGCGGGCGTTGGCAAGCCACAACGTAGATGGTGGATACTAGAAATCGGCATTAGCGGTGTACTGGAACGATGCCGACCGAGGGTGGTGCGTGCGTTGAGCATGCTAACTGCGGGGGTGGTTAGTATTGTTCATGCAAACCCTAAGCATGAGGAGCAGAAACGGGAGGGATAAGCGATATGAAAGGAGGGGAGGAGGCAGGCCATCTCCCTATCCCCGCATAATCTGACAGCCGGCACGGATGGATAAATGAACGCAATGAAGGAGAGAAGGAAGGGTAAATGAAATGCGGTAACGCCGGGCGGCGGCGCGAAAAGATGGTCAAACGCCGCCCGGTAAAAAAATGAAGGGACAATGGATGGACGTAGAGATAGAGAAGGCCGGGCCTATTTTATTTTGGGTCGCCGGAAGTGCCAGTGAGTGGTGTGAGATTTTTTTTTTTTTTTTGGCTTGTAATTTTGTTTGGTTGCGCCGACCTCCCGCATCGTTGCGGGAGGTGGGTGGCGTGGGATTTTTTTTTTACTTGTAATTTTTTTTGGGTTGCGCGGACCTCCCGCATCGTTGCGGGAGGTGGATTTTTTTTTTTTTTTTTAATTAATTTGGTTGCGCGGACCTCCCGCATCATTGCGGGAGGTGGAAAATAATAATAATAATAATAATAATAATAAATTTTTGGTTGTGCAGACCTCCCGCATCGTTGCGGGAGGTGGGTGGCGTGAGATTTTTTTTTCTTGTAAAATCAATTGGTTGGGCGGACCTCCCGCATCGTTGCGGGAGGTGAGTGGCGTGAGGTTTGTAATTTTGTTGTTGAATTTAGAATCTCTTGTAAATTTCTTTGGGTGACCGACTGCTCTCATTGTGATGGAGTACATGTATTGATTTTTGGAGGGCCTGAAATCCAGATAATGATGATCAGGCCTGGCGGAGGAATAATACTAGCAATTTTGATGGGAGCTGGAATTGTAGCAGATATTCTGCAATTTTGATTGGCACTGTAATTGTAGAAGATATTCTGCAATTTTGATTGGCACTGGAATTGTAGAAGATATTCTGCAATTTTGATTGGAGCTGGAATTGTAGAAGATATTCTGCAATTTTGATTGGCGCTGGAATTGTAGCAGATATTCTGCAATTTTGATGGGAGCTGTCATTGTAGAAGATATTCTGCAATTTTGATGGGAGCTGCCATTGTAGAAGATATTCTGCAATTTTGATGGGAGCTGCCGTTGTAGAAGATATTCTGCAATTTGATGGCAAGTCAACACTATAAAATAGCCGATGTGGAGCCAAGCGACAAAAAAAGAAAAGAAAGAAAAAAATTGAGAAAAGAAAGTTGTCAATGAGGGTGACTTGGGCAACAAAAAAATCTGTCTGCGTGATTTACCTCAGGACAAGCAGGCTCGGCTAAATGAAAATGCTGACATAACCCAAAATGGCATCAATGGACTCCAACGTCGAGAGACATAGTCCAATCAACATGAGTGGGGGGATGAAGATGTGTGGTATCATGGTGGGCAGCTGAGCCCCCGAGGATTAATGACAGCCCCCTCTCAAAAATGCGCCAGACACCGTATTGGGCAAAAAATCGATCAAAACAGCGACGGCGTCGGGAGTTGGGCATCGATGAGGATGGCACCTGCCAGAAAGGTGCTTGGAATGGGGGCTATGGAATCCGCCTAAAATTTCAGGGAGTGGCCCCAACTTGAATGGAATGGGGGGGGCCATTCCATGCCTAAAATATATAGAAGACAGAGTTCGAGGAAGTAGCACTGGAGGTACCTCATGACGCGCCAAAGGTTGAACCGGAAGTAGTCAGGATGGGCTGAGGTAAGGTAAATATTATTATGCGAGCGCAAAGATACGATATAGTAGAAAGATGGGAGTGAGAAACTATAGTAGGGAGGGAGTGCAAGGGATGAAGATGGTTCACCTGTAGGTGAAAGGTGGAATGTCCCGGTGGATCGGAGTTAGAGGAGGTGAGAGAGAAACGCTGAGAGGCCCGATTAGGATATTAGTGTAAGGGAGTCTGAGTGGTTGTGCTCGAGGAGACAGTAATAGAAGGGAGAAAAGGTGAAGCAAAGTAGGGTAGAGTAGAGTATGGGGTATTTAAGAGATAGGTATGGAAAGAAAAAGGGGAGAGACATCATGTATCCTTGAAACGACCGGTCAGGCTACCGTGATCTACAAGTTTTGGACATTTAAATAGTCCCGCAAAAATCTATGTGGCATGCCCGAACCAGCTTAAAAAAGTTGCGGCAACACGAACGGTGCCGCAACATTTTCGGAGGTACCAAAAGGGCGGAAAAGTTGCGGCATAAGAATCACATCACCTAAAAAAGTTGCGGCACACTAAAAAAAGCTGCGGCATACTAAATGTGCATTTGGACCCTCATACAATGGCTCGTGCGATCAGGGAAGTTATAAGATCTGGGGCTGACTATGGGCTTTAGCGGGCGGCCCGAATATCAGAGAAGCGGAGAGATGAGTATTGATACTGTTCGGATCGCCGGCTTCACGAACTAAGGTTGTCCCACTTTTGCAAGATAATTTTGATCGGCACTGTGCTCAATAACCGTTTACCCAATAACCACCGGAACTCACATGGAACTGACATGGACCATCCTTACTATATGAAATCTAATCCTATGAAGTATCTTAATATTTGGGCCTCAACTGCACTTGCAGGAACATCGCCGAGGCAGATTGACCAAAGACGGGCTTATGCAAGAGTTTTGATTGGGAATTTGGCAGGCCGATCATTTCATCAAAGGCACTCAAAAACTGGATTTGATTTTCTGGTGGGCATAAATCTTGTTGGTAGGTAGGTAGGTAGGATTACACGGCCGGTCCCGTTCCGGAACGCCGGGCCCAGGAAGTATCTAATGTACAAAGGCATTGCATACACTAGTCCCTGGACTTCACTGTATCTCCATGGCTGAGCTCGTGATTCGAATCGCTGTAGAACCACTTCAACACACCGAAGCAAAGTTAGTCACCTAAAACGGCGGGTACCACAACCAAAGCATCTGTCAAACGAAACACGGGGAGTGCATAGAACAGTTGAAGGACTTCATATACATATTTTGCTACAAGTGTGATAGTTGGGCGGTGATAAATCATGGCTTTGACAAATTCAATATTTGTCAGTTCGACCATGCGGAGTTGCAAGAATGGCGCATCTAAGAAGAGCTTTGTGAGAAACGCGGAACGTAATTGATTCAGCGCGTCAAGTGCGTTGCATGAGATCAGTGCACGTTCTGGAGTTTCCACTTCTTCCTTACACATTCTGCAAAGCCGTTCCGCCCGGGGCACAGGAGCGTATGCATGGTCAACGTAGCACAAGACTTCCACGGCGAGCAGGTGCGCAGATAACAGCAGGGACGTAATTGCCTCCTGGTGTTTCTGTATCCTGACCATACTAAAATAGTGCCGCATAATAGAAGTGATTTGTGCTGGACCCTCATCCTTTTGTGGTTCTAGACGTCCGTGAAGTAGATAGAGCTTGGCTGACGAGTTTATTTCTTCCTGTAACCATTCCTGTAGTAATTTGCTGACTATTCAACTTCAGTTGCGGCGTTAAGAATAAAAATGGGGCAAGGGAATGGCAGTCCTTGGGCCGCTTTTATGACATCCTGTGCCCAACTCTTTTTGCCCTCGAGTGCCAGTTCAATTGAACTGTTAAGTGCGGCTTGGGCAAAGTGGTTGTTTTTAAGGCTGAGGAAGTAGCATAAGTGGCCGAGGACAATTTGGAAGCGCTGGACTCGCAGTGGGACCAATCCAGTTTCGGTGAACAGGGGCACTATCATGGAGCGAGAATGCAGGTTGAGCATGTGAATGCTCTACAAACTTGGGAAATGTATTTAGACGGAAAAACCTGGAAAAGAAGTCAAAGTCAAAGTGCCCTCAAAAGTTCGTCCTCCCGACCCGGATGTCATAGATAGGTATTCTCGGGTTGGTGAGAGGTACGATTGTACACCCAGAATCTGAGGAGCGTGTGGCTGTGCTCGGATCTTCTCCTTCCATCTCCCGCCGCTCGGCTTCAGTGGCTCGGGCATTGGAAGGCTCTCTCGCCTGGCCTTTGGCTCAGATTCGTTTGCTTTCCCCAACCACCCTGTCCCTGAATTTTAACGGTGCGTTCTGGCCATCGCCCCAGCAAGTCGGATTCGGGAAAGGGCTTCAAATGAGCTCAAGATGCATACGGGCTATTTAAAATTAAAATGCACGGCCGAGAAGTCGAAGAACGGAAGAGTTGAACGGTGCCCCATCTATTGTAACCAACTGTTCAACAATTTGGGAATTTTCTATGTCGGGGATGGCTAATAATTTGCTTTGAATTGCCCTGGAGACTTGCAAGAAGTACCGTTGAGATTCGAGCGCCGAGTGTACTGGCTGCTTTTATACCTATTTCAACCTGCTGATTAATCCTCGGGGCCATCATTCATCCAGACTGTGCGTACCAATGACTCCCACGGTTGCCGAGCTCCGATGCTCGTCAAAGCTTCATCATTCCAACAACATCCTCATCCATGTATTGTCGGGCGCAAACATGTCGGGAACCGCAAAGTGTTGGTCCGCGGAATATGCCGCCGCCATGCGATACGCTGCGGCGTGCGCCCCCATGCGCTCGATGTACGCGACCGCTCTCGGATCGTTCCGCGAGTAGCCCAGCGTCTTCAGGGTTTCCATGATCCTATTACGGATAGAGAAGTGAGACGTCGCGAAGAACGGATATGAACAGTGCGCGCACCGCTCAAACACCACGATGCGGGCGGGGGACACGCCGCCCACCGCGTCCGCCTCGTCCAGGCAGAACTCCGCCCATCCGAGGATGCCCGCCCAGTCTACGTACACGTTGTACGGTGGCGACGGCAGCAAGGGCAACGTGCGCGGGACGTCGTCCACCGCGCGCGTCGCCATCTCGTGCGCCTGGTGTCGCAGCATGGCCGTGCGTTGCCACTGGCTCTGCGTCTGCGTCCCCGTGCGCTCATCCACGGCAGTGCGGTACTCCATTTCGCGATGCAGCGCCAGCGCGAGCCCAGTGAACCCTACGGACATGGCGTACGCGCACGTGCGAATGTTCTCCGCCTCGTCTGCTTGCGGCTTGGGGTGGCCGAGGGGCGCCCAGCGCGATATGGGGCCGTCGGACGGGAAGTTGTCTTGCCCAAAGAAGAGGGAGATCATGGATTTGAGCAGTTCTAACGAGGAGAGGAAGCTGATCACGGCGCCCTCTGCGATGGGATGTCGACGGGCATGGTCTGTGGTGGTCAGATGAGAGGGAAGGAGGAGAAGAACCTACGAACCCCCTTTGATTTTGTCGTGCAATTCACGGGAAAGGCGGGTAACGTGAAACATATCTATGGGAGGTATGAGCAACATTATAAACAAGATCGCAGGCTTGGGAATTTACACGGCCGGATCGCACTGAACACCAAATATGCGGCAGGGTTTTTTGACGCGCGGACGCTAGCCTGCGCTTGCTCAAACACAGTTTCCAATGGCGGCGGTTCGTTCCCAGTGATTAAAAGTTGGTCGGAATGGGATCTAAAATTTTGAGTTATCGCCGAAAAAGTGTGGAAAGTACCATACATGAGAATAGGTTTCCGTCTTGCGGTTGCCGTAAGCGACTCCAGCATCTGAACATAGTCTCCAGAGATATTCAACACAGATTGAAATATTGACGCACTAAAAAAGCCGACCAAAGTCCTCGGAGATTGTCAACGGTGTTCCAGGATCCAGCGAGTGAGCGCACGTGCGAGAGACATGCCGTTGCCCACGGCCGAGAACTTGAGTCGTCCGCTGCATCAAGTATCAGTAGGACGAAGATAGAATGCAACAGGGGACCCACAACTTATGCCTTCCATGCTCTCTAGCAGGAAACATGACGCCGCGTTGTACACCGAGGTGTGTAGATAAATCCGCGTGTCGCATGCAAGGCTTACAGCGCGCTCATGCAGCGCACGGAACACCGGAGCTCTCCGCATGCCGTATGACTGAAGATTGGCACCCAGGAAAAAGACAGAGGCGTCTATAAACGATCCCGGTTGTGGGCCAGGCCCGATCACGTCAGAATGGAATGAAATCAACGAGGACACCGCACAAGCACAGTATGCCAATACCCGCGCTTCAGGGTGGAGGAGACAGAGCTTCCAGCCCGCCGCAGCGAGCGTATCTCTGAGATCACAATTCCGCAGCAGGGGGTGGCGGTGATACTGGTACGCGTTCGTGAAAGCTGAGACCGGTCAGCTGCGAGGTGCGCAACCTGAGGGTGTACTCACATTCGTAGAGGTGTTTTACGAGCCCCGCGGGTAGGTCCCAGAAGGAGGATAGCTCGAAACTTGGCTGGACGACGACGAGGGAGTTGTAAGACGAGGGGATATTGCTTGGTCCAGATTGTGGCTGCTGAGGGGAAGCAGGGCTCGATGAGGTGGCCAGCGCGGAGGGGAGTGGTTTGGTTCGCGGGCGTCCTCGAGGGACGGGGTTTGTCTTACAACTGGTCATGCGAGTTCACAAATGATATGACTTGGAAGAAGCTTCGTGCAACGCACATCAACCCTTTTTCAGCACAGCGGGGACAAGGGAGCCCATGCGGCTGCGGGTGGCATAGGACCCGTCGCGCCTTGCAAGCATCGCAGGCAGGCGGCTTTGTTTTCCGCTTTGCAGGTGGGCTGCCGCTGCTGCGTATCATGAGTGTCAGAAAGAAGAGAGTGCCAGCACCGCTTTCGCCTTCGACTTTCCCCATGGGGAAAGGAAACACGTATTAGGAAGTTCAATGCCGCAAAGTTTAATGGTGTGGGAGAGGACGACCAAGGGCAGTACAGGCGGGCCACAGAAGCAGAACGAGACAGACAACGAGAACTTGAACAAGAGCTCAGAGGAGGAGTGAGTTGGTCAGACCGGAGCGTTCTTGGTTTAAATATAAAGCCACGCTGGAGCGATTTGCCGTGCCGCTCCTGCCAAATGGAAGGTGTACGCGATGTTGCTTGGGGAGACACAGTTTACTACCTCCCGCTATCATTTCCCTGCGACGAACACGAACAACCATCATCCTGGGATCCCCGTAACCTTCCTCTTCGCACTCATGACCATTTTATGGAAGCTATCAAGCACATGGAGAAGGTCAGTGCTGGCGTTGTGGAGAAGCTGGCCAAGTACCATGGCAGCAAAGCGTTGCCGGTATTTCGCAGAGTCGGCTCCATGGATTTCGCGCGCTCTTATCCGTGGCATTGCATGCATTGATTTTTCGAAAACATCATTCCAAATGTGGTTGTATATTGGTCAGGGAAATTCAAGGGCCTCGACACGGGAAGGGATGATTATAAAATCCCTGAGGAGGTCTGGGAAGGGATTTGGAGAGAGACTTCGGAGGCGATGAAAGATATTCCTTCCGCATCATCGCGGAAGCTCGGTGTTTCTGGTTTCTATCTAGGGCCCCAACACTCCTCCAAGGCCAGTTTTTTCATGCTAAAGTATCACAAGCACGCCTGCGACCTTGCAGAAATCATCAAGGTGTGTCTCGAGTTTGAAATAACATAGCCACAGTTGGACATCTTGAGGAGCAGATAATCACATGGCTTCATACGAGCGGTGGATTTCTCTGATTCTTTTTGGTTGTGCTTTGGCTGACTCTGCTTAGTTATTACTATCAGTACCAGTACCAAGCGGATCGACTATGCGCCCGCCCAGTTACATTTCATGCTATGTGCATGTTGATCCAGATATGCGCTTTTGCAGCCTATCATGTACAACCTGGATATTTTACGAGTACTTATGTTTACATATGTTATCGTTTCTTTCAAATCTCAGGGCACCCAAATCGATCACTTTTTTACTAGTTTCCGATTTCGTTGAGGGACCCCTTTAGTGGCTGTGTCTAGTCGTTGTACTATTTCTATTAGTTGAAAACGTATGAAAAATAGCGGCTGTGCCTTTGTTCGTATTTGGTTAATTGTTCGTATTTACATACTCGGGGAAAAATACCCCTTACTCGGTGAAAAATCATCACTTGCGCAAACAATGGCAAAAAAGTTTTTTGCAATCACCCTCATCCTTCGGCATTCTCCCTCCCCCTTTCGGACTTGAAGAAAATGAAAACCATAAGGACAGGACGGGATCCTCCGACGAACCGTGTCTAACTGCAATGGAGGCAACTTTTTTTGTATGGCATATTTATACCGTTTTTGGTACTCAATATCGTATAACGGCATATGATATACTTAGAATTGTGATTGCAATATTTATCGCGGGAAATGGGGGCGCGGGGCATGGTGTTTGGTCTTGATTGGCAGCAGAGGCTGCGTTTTGTTTGGTTCCGTTCAGGTAAGTACACAATGATAGCTTGGTCGCCATTTGGTTAATTGCATCTGTGGCTGGTAGACTGCCCGTACTACCGCACGCACACTGACTTGATGCGATCCGTAACTCAACAACATTTGCCGACGTGCCGACAACGTACTTGGATATTAAATCACCGAGCGCTCCCTCCGCGCACCGCCCCCTGCATTGCTGCGCTGAACACATGCGGCCCTGCGCTCAATGTTCCATCCCGCCATCCCCAATGCGCCTCCTGCCCACAGCACCGCCTGCCCCGCCTCCTGTGTCACCGTCCCGCCTCGCAACAGCTCCCGCCTCCTAACCGCCCGCCAACTCCCTTACACACTCACACCCCTAATCCGCTCCCTCCCGCCTGTTACTAGCCCAATCCCCTGCCAATAAAATACGCTAGAAGTACATAGAGTATACGTCGCGCCCCTAGGTTGCCTCGCCCACGTAAGCCAGCCGAGGTAACCAGCCCAGATACTCCGTGGTCCCGGAAATATCCGGTTGATGGCCCGGCCCAGGGGCCGTGATCGGGACACGTGATGCCGTCGCATCGACGCGCTCTTCGCCGTTTGGGCCAATCCGACGTGTTTCTGGGCAACTTATGAATTATACATGCGTGTATGCATGCTCTGAGCTTGCGGAGCCACTTTACGGCCTATTAGGAAACATAGAGAGCATAAAATAGAGCAAATTCTCGAAATAGCGCCGATAAATTGAGGTATTGAATGAAATAAATGGCTGCCGGGACGCTGCGAGCCTGAAATGATGTACTGTCATGTATTGAGAGATTATATTGAGTTTTAAAGGCACAACGACCCATTTCACATTTTTTATTTTATTTTATAGTGCATAGTAGTGAAATATTTGGGCCTGAGATACTCTAGCCTCTAAGATAGGATTCTTGGGTGATTCTCGAGGGAATAAAGATATTTCATCACTCTTTCAGTACTTATCATTAATTCCTTTGCCTGCTCAAAAAGATATTGGCCCACCTTTAACTCATGCTTCCCAGGTGAAATTTTGTATTGAACTTGCAATAAACTAGGCTTGTGAGCACCTTGAGTGATCATATATGCCTTAGGGATATGCTGGGACATCTTCAGATTTACGAACATACCAGATATGCTCCAGAGCTGGAAATTGCAAGAATAAATTGTGCATGATTGAACATGCACAATTGTGACTGTGAACATCTTCCGATCGAACACATTCAACAAATTCGATCGAACACTTTTTAAAAATGTGTTCAATCGATGTACAAACACATTACTCAATCGAACATTCAGATATTAGGCTGGGAAAATGATGGTTTTGGCTAGTGTTCAATCACAGATTGAACATGTTCAATTGGGAATCCTTCAATTGAGATGTTCAATGTGTTCGATTGTGAAGCCTAATAGGGTAATTATCCTTGATTGAGAGTACGTTCAGCGAGGTAACCGGGCTGTGTTTGAGCCCCTCTGTTTGGCGGGCAAAAAATCACGTGTGGGGTAACCGCGGGGGTCACCACAGCCGAGGTATATACATTCACCCTAAATGATCCTATTACCTTTATATAATTTGGTTACCCCAATACAGATTAGATGACACTTTGAAACCCACCCCCTATGCTCCCAAATCCATCAACGACTGGGGTGTGACACTGCCTTGAATGTGTCCTTCCAGGGAATTTCTTGGGAAAATACCAATACACTACACCACCACATTCGAGCCAATCCCGCATACTGCTATCAAATGCGCATTTATTTTCCGACGCTCATTTGTTTATAGCCCGGTTTCAGAGTTTATGAACAATAGCCAATGGTGAATTGTTCCACACCTGCACTGGATTTAACACTACCCCTGCCCAATCCATCTTCAAATATTGTCGACGGTCCATTGGTTTGTTATTTGATTTCACTGCTTCATTCCACCGACTCTCGTAGTGCATCAACGAGCGCTCCGTAATTTTCCACACCCGCGGCCCGCTCCGCCCTGCGCCGCTGCGCTGAGCATCCCACATCGCGATGTGCCTCCCGCCCACTGCAGCGCATCAACAAGTCGGCCCGCTGCGCTGCGCCTCCCGCCCACCGCAGCGCATCAACTTTGAGAAACCCGGGGACGGGATGCCGAAGGCGATGTGAGGCCATTCTTCTTCTGATATTATTTTATTCTTATGCTTAATCTTATCATTTGGTACTTGGAACATATAACAAAAAAAAAAAAAAAAAAAGTAAGTACGAGTTGCATGCCGGGCGACGCCACGGCCCTTTGCCCCAAGTGACATGAGCATTATTGTGGATTTCTGAAAGCAGGTTTACGATCCAAACGGTTCCCTTGGGCAAACCTCAACAATCGCGTCACAAACTGCGTCTGCGTGGAACAAATAGGGCACCGGTATGGCCTTACAAAAGAACTTGCTGTTTATGGCCGGCGTCGTTCGGGTGCGCCATCACAGTCGGAGCAGATACACCCTCATTGTGAGTGGATAATAATTGGTAGTCCCCATTATTCTGATGGTTTACAGGTCCACACACAATTTAAAATTTCCCTATCGCAAGATGTATGTTCCCGATACTGCTTTGCGCAAGAAAGTGGCAGGCTATTTCTCATCTGCTCTCGGTAAAACTCCGAATACAGTCCTACGGCTTCTGCCTGAAGTTATGCCAAGTTGGGGGAAGGTTCGCGGAGATTCGATTCGGAGTGCTTCTGCCGCTGGGAAGGGAGTTCATCCCGAGAGAAATTCTTCCTGTGCTCGCGTGAGTTGTCAACAAAGAATAAATTGATCGTAGTAATCACCGTTCCAGTATGAGCTCCAGATCAAGGAATATTCTCATCAAATTGGGAAGCGGAGTCTCCTGAACATTAAATTAAAAGCAAAATTTCTCGAGAGACTTTTCACAGATCTATCGGATCTGCAGTGCCAGATGGCGGAACTTACAAACACTGATTTCCTCAAAGCTATCATTTATCCAAGATCATCAATTGCAATGGTGGCTAAGCTTTTCATGTATAGGGTCCTTGAGGTGTTCCACGCCTTACCCGTGTGTCGGTTAAATGCTTGAGGCTTGCCTGCTTGATGTGACTAACTTCCACTCTCTTGTGTTTGATTTAGTTCTACCGCGGCGACCCACCCGTTCGACCGTGAGCTTCGGCTATGAGGATGCAGAAGGGTCCAGGGACGATGGTGTATTTAGTGCTTTGTACATCGGGACAATTCCTGGAAACCGGCTTTCCTGAGTGGGACCGCACCGCGCAATTCTACCTACCTGCTTACCTATCTTGCTGTTTAACCGCCGACTCCCTCTGTTGGCGGCCTCCTCGAAGTGTTTAACGAAGCATTACTTGAACGCCGTTTTGCATTTTGATGGCCGATGTTCAAGCAAAGCTAATGTGTATAGATGTATCGCAAACGGCTGTATATAATTGCTGCTGGTTACCCAAAGCAAACACAGTCTCGGCTCTATTCAATATATTCCGTCCCATCCCTTCATCGCACAGATATGCACAATCACGTCGGGTATCTCCACCACCACTCATAGATTCTGCTCGACGCCGCGCAGCGCGATGGTCGCGCCGCTGGTCTTGTAGTTTTTCAGGCAGCGCTTCGGCCACACGACGCAGTAGAGAGTCATCGAGATCCACAGCGGCAGCGAGTCGAAAAGGTAGAAGTAGGCCTCGTGCGTGGTGATGTAGCCGTTGAACCCCCCAGCGAACTCCGCGATGCGGAAGATAGAGCGGATCTGCGCGGAAAAGAAGGAACAATTAACCTCCGCAAGTAATCGGGGCAGAGAAGAGGGAGAGACGCACCCCGAGGCCGATGCAGGTGACACACATGACATAGAAGAGGATGCGCCAGTCGTTGATGGGCGCCGTGGAGAAGATGCTGAACGAAAGTGCGCTTGTCTGGGGGAACCAGTACTGGGAGTATTCGCGGCGCCTGGAGCACATTGTCAGTTCATGCGGCGCAGGGACGAGGGGCGCGTGGTGCACATGCGGTAGCCGAAGAACAGCAAAACACAGGTGAAGATCGCGAAGGAGACGAACTGGAGTACAAGGCCGACCATGATGATCTGGGCGCGGGTAAGTATACAACGTGAGGGAGGATGGGAGGGTGAGGGAGAGGCACCGTGTTCCCTAGCTTCGCACCGGAGGCGCCGGACATGAGGCCACCGCCTGCTGCCTGGAGCAAGAACGTGATGACATCGCTGCAGACGAAGAGCGTGGCGAGGCGCGAGGCCTTGATGACGAGGCACCGCTCAGCGACTTGCTGGTCAAACGCGAATGAGAGACGCGCGAGGAGCATGTAGTCGGCGGCGAGGAAAAAGCAGGGCTGAGGGAACATGTCAGCAACCGGTGGGTGTTGCGAGCGGAGTGGATCATACCGAAAGGAGGATACACTGAGCTCGGGGAGTCGCCGTTAGGTCGCCAGGGAGATGAGAGCGGGAGACGTACCAGGTCCATGATCACGTACATCCCAACGGACTCCGGCGATTGGGCAAAGACGTATCGCAGTGCAAACCCGGCGGCCATGACGGTCATCCCCAGTGTTAAGGTAAGCATAAACAACTGCTTGCGGAATCGGAATAATTCTGATACACCCATGTCAAAGAGTGGTTGGAATGAGGCTCAGAGGACATTTACGTATCCAGTGGATCGACCCGGAGAGACCAAACAATACCACCCCGAGCAAGGCCAACGCGGGTTTTGGGACATAACCGCCGGCACTGGAATGATATCAATTGACTAATAGGCCTCATGATCAAGGCCACGAAAGACTCGCATTGCTTTAGAGTCGGCTCTACTGTCCGGCACTGCTGGACTGGAGGCGAGGGTCGTTGCCGCAAGAGCGATGGGGACGAGGGCGCGGAAACTGAAAGACATGGGGCTCGTGAAGGAGGAGTTGTGATTCAACGCCGCCGCGGGCCCTCTATATCAGGCAAAAATCGCGAGCTCCGTAATACTGAACAATAACCCCTCGGTATTTTGTGACATAAGGGCCATTACGTGCGCACGTGCCGGTATAACCACACAACGCGAGGTCATTTTAAAAAAATCGGTCATTCCTAACTCGTCATGTCTTCAAGCCATCCTCTCTACACACGCATAGTGACGCACTTGACACAAGACATGTCTCCGCTTCGCTCCGGCAAATTATGAGTACTTATGTAATAAGTATCGTCCCTTTCAAAACTCAGATCACCCCTTTTCTCAGTTTTCGAGACTAGTGACGCTGATCGTTGAGGGACATTTTAGTGGCCGTGTTGTGACAGCGTAATGGCAGTGCTTAAATTTGATTCCAAAATTTGTACTCTTTTTAGTGGCTGTAATGTTTACTGATGTTATTTTCCATCAAAACGGGATTTTTCACCGAGTAAAAAAACTTTTTGTTCTTTGATGTTGTTACTTTTGAGGGGCCCCCTGCCAATTTCCGCCCTAAAGACGAGGCTCTAGCTCGGCAACCGTTGAAGATGGTCCTATAATTTGAGAGAGACATATGTAGCTGTGTATTTTGACTACCTAGTCGCACCAATGTATATACAACACCTGTGGTCCTGTCCGAAATATAAGACGTCCTTTCAGAGAGGGGTTCATCCGGCCCGGTCCGAAATTCGGTCTGTTCCGGGTATGGCACGTCACCGATTCAATAGTCTCGCTTTTTTTCTATTCGCTGGTGGTGATGGGAGCATGTGGAAAGTGCTAGTCTAGTTCCCTGATTTTCGTGCATTCAGAACATACCACCACGGATGAAAGGTGTGTGGAGCTGATCGGCCGGGTTTGTTTTTGGTTGCGGACTGTCTTTACCTGGCTCGTAAGCATGTAATACTTATCCTCTTTCTTGTTTCTATCCTTGAACTTCCGCCGCTGTGGTACCGATTACTGAAAAGGTTGAGAAGCTAGATCACGTGTAGCTGCTCACCCTCTATTGCCCTCCGCTACTAACAGGGACATACAGTCTCGTTCGGGCGCGGAAAAAGTTGCTCTCAGGCTTGTCCAGAGCAGAGTCCTTCACCTCGTGAATGTGAATTTAGCTCTCAGGTTTCATTGCCCGCTTAATTATTGCACTGTAACCTGAACGAATTAAAATGACAATTGGGAAGCATGTAGAAAAGAAAAGAAAAAAAAGAAATTAAATGATTGCCTATTCAGCTATTGTTCAGTGTTGTTCAAGATGTTAAAAATCGGCCTCTTATTCCTATCTTGTTCCTCCCCCTCCATCTTGTTCGAGGAAACCTGCCTCCATTTGGTGCTCTCCGCGGGTTTCATGCAAACCATCTGCATGCTCATAGCCGCCATTCTCTCGGCCACTCGAGCGTCCTGTGAGTGATTAGCATGGGTAATAAGTTAATATTGAATTTCGTACCCTGGTGTGAGTACCATCCAGATAAACCAGGATCGATGATACGGAACCCTAGCCTCGAATGGCAGAATATTGCAATCATATGTGAGTGAGATAACACTTGATATACAATAGTCCGGGGGAATTTGGTCCTTGTAAGGTGTCTATATTTACTGTGGAAAGATGTTGCGAGTGTAAGATCCAGTGGTACGCGAGCACAGAATTAAGTGAGCACACATGAAGTCGACATCTGCTCTTTATCAGCTCCCGTGCAAATTGTCCATGATTTTGGTAATTGAGACTTATTGTCGCTATTCGGGCAAGCAGGCCGAATCATTATCACAACTCCTGAAATGAGGCAGATGAATAATTATATAAATGCAAGATGCACTCGCACTGTGATCCTATTACCAGTACATGACGGTTGATTATCAGGTATTACTGATGTTGAGGAGAACAAAAATTAAAAAAGGAAGTACGAGGTCATGCCGGGCGCAGCCACGGCCCTTTACCCCAAGTGGGGAAATAAATGTAGCGGTGCATTCAAAGACTGAACGTGAAAATGGAATTACAGGGGAGTCAAGAGGGTATAACATATTGAGATGATATAATGTTGATAAGATCCCAATCGTGCTCTTGAAGCCATATCTTCAGGTAATGAGAGAGATCTAGGGAAAAAACTGAGAGCAAGGTTTGACGACAGGAATCCAAGAGCAACGGAAGGGAGTTTGTTTATAACCTAGAGATAGCATCAGCAACGGAGATACGCCAAGCCGCGACACGTGAGTAATCTCAGAATCAACCCAGATAATTATGTGATTTGAGGGAGGACCGTCTTCGTTAAAGGAGTAGCATCAGCTGAGGAATAGAGCTTTCCTGCACTTGAACATTTCGCTGATCACTGGGTCGCAAAGGGCATCTTCCGAGAGATTAAGCTGCACATCACACATGCAGATGCACGGCCCCATTCCCGAGGTACGCCTGCGTAATAATATGTACTCCTCCAGATTCCCAATGTATCTGGAGTTCCCATTCCGCGCCTATTTTACGACAGCGTCAATGTAGACCTGGAAGTGACTGATAAACAGTGCTTTCCAGGCGTTCGATGGCTTCGAGGTTTCGAGGGTCTTGATAAGGAATCTGATACCTTCACTCAGTAGCCATTTTCGTTCCGGACAATTACAGCGTACATTCGCGCAACCTTATCCCCAATCCATTCCGTTAATTGGCGCTTCCCGTACGGAAATCGCAGGACATTCATAATGCTTTTGGCATATTCCTCGGCTTCAGCAGAGCCCGCAACATCTGTATACGTGTCCACGATGAGGAAGACGTTCATCAGGTCGATGCAGATGTCGTGATTCTCTATAGCAGGATACTCAGAAAGATTCCCCATGGTAGAACTTGGGATGAAGATCACCTTTGCTGCCGGTGGGATAACACAGTGTACTCATGAGATCTGGAGATACTCGTGAGCACATCGGTGAGCGACCATGACTGCTACCGTACCACAGTTGCATGCTTCGTACGCGGTTTGCAACCGTGGATGCAAATCTGGCAAGAATTCAGAAATCGCTGAGGGTGATCCTTCACAGTAGTGCGGATTGAGAGATCGTTGCCACGGCCACGCGTCCAGGAGATCCACCGGAAGTTTGATAAAGCAGCCGCTTTCTACAGGTGTAGCCATGAAAACATCCGTTGTCATGCTATGAGTCGGTATACTTATAAGACCGGCGTCAGCAGTAGGGGTTCATGCTAATTGTAATATAACTTGTTCTGTGAAAGTGACTCGTGGTTTACGTTTGTAAGACTTAATATTAACAGAAGGAGTAGGATTGCAAAAATAAAAGGAACATAGTGCCCTGCTTGGGACGGATAGTGATAGTTACCTCTGATTGACGTCGGCGTTTAACTCGACGGTATCTCGTCTTGTGTATGTCGCAGTTCGCTATTGTTTTTCGCGGCTTTTTCAGGTCTAGAACACAGATTAGGGTAGATATGCGCAGATATGATAGACAGATGTAATTCGGATGGAGTGTCAATGGTTGTCAATGGTTAAAGTCAAAACGGCTTTCGGCCCGGCGGGCGTCCAATTGCCCGTACAGCTGTTTGGATATCTAATGGCACTTCTTGACCAAACAGCTCGAAACCACGTGCGTTCGAAGTTCAAACGTGCGCAAATAGATACTGAGAGATTGATTTCTACAAGTCAAACCTAGGGAATGACCGCCAAAGTTACGTAAAAGGCCTCCCAGGGGGTCGATTTCTTGCACTAAAAACCCCCTAACAGGCCACGTCCGCCGGGTAGACGTCAGTCAAGGATTGGTCCTTCTTCCTCTTTAGGCAACATGTGCCGGGTGCCGACCATCATGCCCGGCGGCCATTACCGCCGCTGAGCCGTCATCCGCGATTTAACTGGCCGTACACCCCACCGTGATCGGCGGTTTTCCCCAAGTTGAACGAACTCCTCGCAGCTCGGGCTGGAGATTGATCGGCCAATCAGAGGTCGAATAAAGATCGTCCTAATGTAAAAATCCTCGTATGGATGGAATGCTGAATGAAAAATTGTGTGCTGGACCTCAAACAACCGCTACACACCTCCCCATTAGGTTCGATTCGGAACTTATGGACCTGGTTGGTCCTAATGGAAGGCAATCTTACGGTGCAAGAATACGGGCTAAGTTGAACCAAGTTCTACGGTTGAATCTTGGTCAAATCACGCATACACCGATCTTCAAAACCTGAATATAAATTTAAGCTCTGAAAGTTTTCATATGCATTACAGTAATTAACCGTTGAGCGAAACACCACGTGAGAGCGAAACACTAGCAAACAAACCTCCCTGGAAGCCACAACTCACTCGCTTGTGAAGGGGAATCGATGTGCCACCCCGTTTTCCACACCTGCGAGTCCAATGCGACAAGTTACAGAACCCCAAATGTACCGGATGTTAGAGGAACAGACACTTTATTAAAGAAATCACACAAAAATGACAAGAATTTGGCGTTTTCTTGAGCACCCGGTGCATTTCTACCGGGCCAAAGACTATGAGTTGTGAGGACATGCATTACAAACTATTCGGAAAGCTATTTTTCTGCTATAGACATAAGCGGTTGGGCCCCAAAGCTCTGCGCTTTGGCCGGCCAGATGGGTAGAAGTCTGAATCAGCTTCTTGCGCCTTCCTCTTGGCTCCGGTGACCGGCGATGCGTTCTCCTTGTCGCTTGGTCCGACTCATCAGGGATGATCTCGGGAAGCCTCCCATCGAAAAAAGTGTGGTGGCGATGGTACACGATGGATCTGGGACGGCCAAACTTCTGCGCAGCGATGTCGTAGCTTGCCTTGCCAGCATTCACCAAAGTCACGGCTTCAGTAATCTTCTCTTCGCATTTCTGCTCCTCTACGGCCTTCCTTTGACCTTTAGCCCAAACTATGAGACACCAAGAGCCCGCGTACAGGACCGAGAAACACGATGAGAAGAGAAAAAACTTGAAGATGTGTTTGCTAGTGTTTCGCTCTCACGTGAATTGGCCAAATCTGCAGTTTTAAATAGTGCCCTCGTCTCCACGAATACTTCATCAATATGCCACAAATCCTTTTACGCCCATGTACCTACGAGCCATCTGTCTTGCCTAGAAAAAAGAACAGAGCGGAAATTTTGCCGCCGTGCTTCAGAAAGCCGCCGCGCCGCTTGAGCGTTTCGCTCAGCCGTTAATTTCTGTATACCATGTCTCTGATGTATACTGCGCCGCCAAGCGACTGTTTCTTTGAAAGTTTGAAGAAATATATTGAGGGGAAAAGGGAGGAAAACCTCAAAATTCATTGTCCGGTTATAGTGGCTGTTGTGTCTGTCGTTCTAATCCAGCGAACACGACATAATGCGACTGCCGCAGACTTTGGACAGTTGATGTCTGATCCATCCGGGTACATGAGGTCCCAAAACAACCCGTGGGGGATGTATCCTCCGCAGCGGCGGCGTCATCCACCCGGCGGTTCACTGGATACAAACTGACTGCAAACATGTTCCGCCGGTTCCGGTCGTGCTGAAGACTGGTAAAAGCCATTGACAGTCGGCCGCTCGAAATTCAGGGAGTTGATTGTGAATATGAATCGTGTACGAAAAGCAAAGGATCTGAAGATTTCGTGCGGTGGATGTGGTTCGCCTGCCTACCCAAAATCAAGAGCCGGGTTCATTACTTCAACTACTCCCTGACTCACCCAGCAATAGAGATGTCCGGAATGGGCACGGATGCCCACAATCTAGTGGCGGTGCCTCCCTCGCTCGTCCAAGCGAGCTACCCAGTGCAGACACAAACCAAACTTAGATGGATGGAAAATGTCAAACAGAAGGAATATTTACGCCAAATTCAAAAGGAGAACAGTGGGATCCCGGTCCTCCGTTAATACCTTCCGCGACTCCCACTGAGGTCAAATTGAACCTAGAAGGATAACATTAAATATGCGACTACAGCAATCATAGGGTATTGGACTGGCGAACGGCGAACGTCTCCACTGCCATGGTCCGGTACTCGAAAGACGTTAGTTGGAGGGAAAACATTCGACGACAGAAAACTGCTCAAAGCGTAGTACCTAATTACACACCGGATTCGAACCAAGGGTGGGCGACAAAAAAACAGCTCTGATTGGCAAGCGGCGGATACCTCCGCCACTGTTCTGAGACTCAAAGCACACTAAATTGAGCCCAAAAAAATTGAAAATATCAGACGAAAAATAACTGGTCGATGTACGGCAGGAAGCAATGGGATCACTGCCCAACAGGCGCAAAAATCGAGCGGCGGATGTCCACCGCTGTATGTGCGGAAGCTATGAGCAGCTGAAGTTTCACTCAGCCTATTTATCTTATGCTCAGTTCTGTGAAGCAATGGGATCACTGCCCAACAGGCGCAAAAATCGAGCGGCGGATGTCCACCGCTGTATGTGCGGAAGCTATGAGCAGCTGAAGTTTCACTCAGCCTATTTGTCATGGGTTCAGTTCTGTGGACAAACTGGTGGCTGTACACTTTTGAGTGTAGAAAAAATAAAAACTCAGAATTTTTCCGCTTTGTTCCGCTTTTTTTTTTACAATCAAAAGTGTACAGTCACCAGTCTGCTCACAAAACTGAGCCCAAGATAAATAGGCACTTGATGCAATATAAATTTCGCAAGAAAACGCCCGATCTTCTCTTGAGGGATGGTTTAGCTCTTCTAAAAACGAAGCTCACCAAGGGAATTTTGGGTCTCAAACGATGTATTGAGATGAATATACCTTGCGTAAACTGATTCCGAGGCCAGAAAAGGCTTGTGGAAGGAGCAAGAGGCTGCGCGGCAAAACACAGCCACCGCCGCGTCAGTGTGCGGCAGTGTCGCGGCAGTCGCGGCAATTTCACCCAGCCCGTTTTCAAATCAGCTGGAATCAGCCTAACAACGCGACAATCAAAATGTCAAAAGTCTGATGACTCGGGAAGCTATAGCTGTGCAACATCGAAACTGCCGCTTTATAACAAGCTGGTCGTTTTGCTGACTGTTTAACGCAGAATGAGCCCCGCCACTACCGTTTCGCCCCCTGGCATTGCCGCTCTGGCTGCCTCGACTTCGCGCCTAGCCGCTTGGGCTGGTGATTCCGCAGATGCCCCTCTCTACAACGCCCCCACGTCCTTCACGACCGGGCGTCACACCACCGGCCCTTTTGTCAGCACTCAACAGCTCAAAGAGCATCTCGCGCTGCTTCACGCGTTTGCAGACCTGAAGACCAAAGTGGAGGCACTGGCCGACGGGGAGATAGCGCAGATGCCGTCCGACACGGAGCGCCGCTGGGCATGGTTCGTGGGGCTTGCTGTTGAGCGGTAGGGCTTCCTCAAGCATCCGGGATCGCTGAAGTTTTAATGCTGCCATAGTTTCGAGAAGTGGTGCAAAGCGCTCAGGCGCTCTGATGCCGAGGTGGTGTTTGAGACGGTTCTGCCGCCGATTGATGTACTCATGGTACGTCTCGAATCAAGTTAGATCGAGGGATACTTAGCATCGGCAGGTGTGGCATGCATATCTCCTCAATCCGGGGTTCGTGCCTCTGTTCGCGCCATCCTACTCACAGTTGAAACATGTTCCTCCAGATGGTATGCAGAAGACGTAGAGCGAATCCCAGAACTCGAAGGGCTGCACAAAGCCGGTGATGCCCTGGTCGCCTTGCTGGTAATACCCATCCCATGCGGCACGCTACCAACTCCCTCGCTTGTTAAACTAATCATTTCACAGGCTGGGGATCTTTCCATCTCTGAACCATCCCCCGCACGTATCGACCAATGGGGCAAATTGACCGTCACGCCTTTCGACCCCTTCGAGGCAGCGCCGCACTTTCTATGCAGAGAGGTTATCTGTCCAAAATGCTCTGATACAGTACCCGCACGTTCGTCTCCTCCTTTCCGAATCTTTAATCGTACACTGACTGCAGCCTAGCGTACATGACGGATGGCGGGACGGGGTACCTCCAACAAGGATTCCTGACACGCTGCCCAAACAAACTCTGCCAGTTCAAAATTACACACGACTCCCTCGTGTTGCGCAAGCTCGCTCTAGACCTGTCGCAACACCGACGCCGGACCCTGCCTCAGCGTTGGTTGGCGTCAGTCCTGATCTCTTGTTTCTCAATGATATACAAACCTCTGACCTGCCGACTTCAGCGGAACGGTACACACCCCAAGTAACCCCTTCGACTGGCGCCGTGGGTGGGCTATCCGGGATGCGCTGCTGAGGCATGAGAAGTTGGAGCGCCCGGCTGGTAATAAACCCGGCACATTCATTCTGGATGCGGCGTATGCGCAATTCATCATGCAACAAGCCATGTATCATTTCGGGACGCTAAAGACGCTGTTGATGACAAACGTGAAGGAGAAAGGCCGGAAATTGTGCGTTTTGTGCCGTTGTTCTGGATTTTTTGCGATTGCTTATGACCACTGATGTAGGATCGGGAGGATTGTCAGTGCGTACACCAACGACAGACTATTCTCTGTCGAGTTGGTCGGAGCTGTACACATCGTTTTATACTTGACGAAGCTGATCATTGTCGCAGGTGTTACGTCAAGGGACTTTTGTGAGCAAGATGCACGCCCTTCAATGGACACGGCCTGGTTTCTTTGACAATGCGGAAGATGAGATTGCCCTTCTGCATGCAATTGCGCGATATCACGCGTGAGTACGCCTGTAGGCTACTGGCGGCTGAACACCGAAATTTCATAGGTTTCTCGATCTTATGTCGGTGTCACCGAACTCGTTTCTAGTGCCCACGCTCGATATCGACCTGGCGTGGCACACGCACCAGTTGCTTGCGAGCAGCGTATGTTGAACCCCGTGTACATGGGTACTCTCGGAGATTGACCAGAATACTTTCATAGTACGCTCATGACACTGCGAAATATGTTGGCCGGTTTATCGACCAGTGAGCATCCTTCCAGTGGTGTATTATAATCCTTTGTTTGCTGGCCTAATTCGTGCTGGTGTAGTGACGACAAAGTCGAGCAATCACAATTAGCATCCTCCTTCGATACCACCCACCGGGCGTGGGAGGATCGGTACGGTGTCAAATACATGTACTGTGGGTGCCCTCTCCCTGGTGCCACCATCGGGCAAACGTTGTCGCTGTTCCGTCTCCGACCCCTTCGTTCCAACTCCCCCTCTGTCGAATCGCGCGGCGAACTTGTACCCCCAGGCCGTGCGGATCTTCTAGCCGCGACGCACCCGAGCGACCACAATGCCGTCCGAGTTGCATTCGGTGCGGAGGCGACACAGCGAACTCGCCGGGAGAAGACTGCGAAGCGTGATGAGGATATCCCTCCGTCGCACGACCCGGCTTTTCTCATCCCTGTCCCGCTCGGCAAACCGTCGAATGCGACAACATGCGCGGCAACGAGTGGGAGCGTAATCAAGGGTGATCTTACTGGACGCTGTGCCGTGGTGCGTCAAAATGTGAATGTTGTTGAAACCATATTGTGCTTAGTAGAAACACATGTATAGGGAACCGGGGCGTGCAGTGCCGGTGGAGCTATATGCGGTTCTGGTGCGTCGTGTTTTCATTCGATACATCGCCCAGATTGAGCATCGTTCAGGTGCGGGTTGGGAATCGGCAGGAGGGAGCTCTGTTGGTGGAAGAAAAACAAACGTTAAAGCGGGGAGAGGCGGCCTATTATTCTACATTGGCGAACGAGAAGCACGGAAGGGTGGCCATGGGGGAGCGGAGCGGATCGAGCTGTTCAGCAAGGCATTGGAATCTGTGAGCGAAGGATTGTCGCTCGCCGGTCAATCGCAACAATCGGGATGTGGGGGCGGCGGGGCGGGTGGTACTGCAAGTTGCCACGGTGGGTCTGGAGTGGGAGGCTGTGGTGGTGGGTCTGGCGGGGGTGGAAGCGGCTGCAGTGGTGGTGGCTGAGGATGCGTAGAGAAATGCAGACTCCGCCAAGTTTCACTATCCCCTGGACGGCAGATTTAGCGCTCGGCGGGATTCTGTGGGCAGAATTGTGGCTGGACGGTTTCGGAGAGATCGGGTGAGTGGGTGGCTGTACGGTTTCGAGTTCCCGACTTTTTCGAGAGCGTCCGAGGCATGGGAGGGTCGGGTCGGGTCGGACCCGACCCGACTCTATGGCGGTGCATCGCTTAAAGTTTTCTCTGTCCTCGCGCCGGCCGCCGGGTGGCATTGGAGTCTATGTGACCCAAACGAGGCAATAAGGTTCAATTTCCCCCAACCCTATGAACTGCATCTGTGGCTCCTGTTGAAATTCATGAGAAGTTGAGCCACTGAACACAAAACAAGCTTCTGCTGGTGGCACACCGAATGGCCCCAGACGGAATAACTATCACCACCCACAGTAAATATTTGCTCCAAAAATCCCCTTGGCCCACCAGTACTTACCCTAGAATCTCAGAATGGCCCGGGCTGCATGGCATATAGTGTCTTAAAAACAGACGCTGCAGGGGTATGCTCGTACCTCGCATGTTGTAAGTGGCATGGGGAAAGAACATCCATGCCACCCTACACACAACCTTCCACTGCCCATAGTGGAGCGTCTATTACCGATTCAGGCGATTCTCAGCACAGTCGGGTCGGGTCGCTTCAATGGCCGCGGTATTTAGAAGCAGGGTCGGGTCGGACTCGACCCGACTACGACCCGACTCTCCCATGGATCAGACGTTCTGACTTTTTCCTGCAGGGAGTGGGCGGTACCCGCTCCAGCGCATCACAAAAAGTTGAGAAAAATCTGAAATAATTCGGGGAGCTAGCGCTGCAGACAGCCACAATTCTACATACAGAATTCCGCCGAAATAATATACAGTGACTTATCTGTGCCCATCGCGAACCATCGCGAGCCGTTGCCTGCCGTCGGTCTCATGACATTAGAAGGTGATGAGACGGCTCGCACCGCATTGGTGGCACGCGGTGCGCGATGGCATGCGATGGACCGTCGAAGGAGCGCCGATCTATACTACATATCGGCGAAGCAAATTTTTAGCAAAAACTAAATGTGCACTAAAACGGAGAGTGTTAACAAATCAAAATCTCCCGAGACTTTACAGAATTAGTACACGATTGCGCCACGAGACCAAATCAATATCATGTATAAAGTATAACGCATTATCGATATTGTAGTGTAATATGCACTACTTTCATTCCCTTCTCAATACCTCCACGTTAATCTCTCAAGGCGCAAGTGGGGCAGCAATTTCCAGGTTCGATTACACCGACACTACCCCAATCCGTCAGTGATCTCAGTGATTTAATCATTTGGTGGTGCTTACCAGTCGGGACACAGGACAGCTTTACAATCCCGCTTCGGCTTGCAAGTGGGGCAGCATTGACCAGGTCGCGTGACTGGGTTGGAACTGCAGGGAGTATTAGCAAGTATGATGCCAGCAGAACAAACCAAGACTGACCAAGCTATCAATGGACAGAACACTTTACCGCAGGGGACGCAGGTCGGGCAGCAAGCTCCACGCTCAGTCTGTGCCGTCTGGCCGTGGCGACTGTCCGGAAAGAAAGGTGAGTTTAAATTCATGCCATGAAAGTCCGTGTATATGGCTTACCAGTGTACTGCAGCACAGCGAACTCGAGAGCAATCGACCTTTCTGGGGACAGCACCGACTAGCTGAGCGACGAGAAGTGCACAGAGGATAGCGAATCTAGTGTGCATGTTTAGGTGCGTGGGTGGGCCAAAGCTCTAGGTACCGTCGAGTCTCCAACCACTCACAATTTATACCTTCAACGTCTTCATTAACAAGAGGCTCGGTATTCTACTATATGCGGTATGCCATTGGCGCAGGGCATTTTTTTATGCGCTCAGGCACCCAATCGGGAGTTATGGAAGGAAAAGTATTCCTGGAACAGCCCAGGTTAATTAATGCGCAGCAGGGAATCAATGGTGACATACCGTGATCTAGGACATATTCGGTAACAGACATTGCAACCGCCGTCAGAGTTATTCCCTAGTTGGTACTGCAGGTATTCATTGTGAGAGTCAGTATGACATCCGTAACACGTGCACCTTCTTTCTACAGTGCTGTGTGAGTAATGGTACGCACGCAGATCGACAACGCGAATTCTGAGCAGGGCAAAGGAAGGACGGCCCGCGTGCGAACAAGAGACGCATCGTCGCGAACCCTGTACACAGCGCCACACCGTCCAACGAAGAGAAATAGATAGATAAACGAGAGAGTTCTCTTTATCTCCTGCCTTTTCAGCGCAGACTGATCTTCCTGAAATTCGAAGTGGCAAGCTAGTACCGGAGCATATGCGGCGCGATCTGGAGCGCGGATGGAGGATGGATGAAGAAAGAATTGGAGGCTGACGAGCATGTGGACGTATGCATGACTCGTCAACGGGATGTCATTGTGGCCTGCGCTGTGCAGCAATACACGACAGCGAGCAGGCTACACACCTGCAGCGCCGACAGGCCCCACACATACACAACGTAAAACGGAAACACACCTCATTCTTTGCACCGACGCCCATAAGCCCGCTCGCCTCCCTATATCCTCTGATCCAACTCCCGGTTCTCGACGCCGCCACATCCGAGAAAGCGCAAGGAGGCGTAGTTCTGCGGCGGTGGGTGTGCTTTCCCAGAAGAAGACGCAGCACTGGGAGAGTTGGGAAGCGTCGGGAGCAGTACTAAGCCTAATTCTGAGTACATGTGAGTGAAATATCGATGAATCAGAGAGTGGATATACATACTGCATATCGGCGACCGCATTTGGTCCCCTGCTCGCGCCGGTGGGGCCAATCGTCGTGGTCCAGCGTATGTTGGAAGCACCAGTGAACGGAGGAGAAGGATCCCGGAAGGTCTGGACCGTCGTACGAGTCCGTTGTCGACCGTTGTGGTGGTGGGAAGAAACCGGAGATTTGCCGGCGATCAACGGGTACGCGATCACGTGCAGATAAATGATAGCTTGATGCACATGCTCAGGACGCGACGAAGGGACGGGGAGCCTGCGCAAAGTACTATGGCGGGTATTTTCGTACCTCAGAATAATTGGGTCCTTTCCAAATAAGCAGATGGGCATTTGAAAAGTTTATTCTTTGGGTACGGCGAAAAGAAATGGCGTTAGATTCAATCAAGGTGATGTTCATTTGGACTTCTGATTTGAATACACTCGGAGCCAACCTACGTACAGGAAAATACGGCCAAAGCTTCGCCTCTTACTCAATCTCTCCCCTCGGTGTTCAAGACGAATACGCGGCAATGGCGGGCGCGAACGCATTCACGATGTTATCCCTGAGCGCGGTGGCCTGGGGGACAAGATCGGCCTGTATGCGTCCATGGTCAGGACAGAGAGCAAAGATAGAATTGGTCGAGGGGAAGGCACGTACCGGGAAGTCGTTGATCAGGGCGTTGCCAAAGGCGGCGAGGCTGCTCTGCGCGCTCTGCAGGTCCTGGAGGATGATTGCGTCAATATCTGTGACGGGGAGTGCGTCCTGTAACCAACGGGCGACGTGAGAACACCGGTAGCGGGAATGGGGGAGGACAACGAACGAGGGCAGACTTCTTAGCGACGATGCCCTGCAGCGCATCGAGGAGGGGTGAAAGCGATGGGGCTCCATTGAGGATCGCGGAGCCGTCGGCCTCACTGAACGGGCCAGCGGCTTTCGCATCGCTCGTCGCCACATTGACGCTGCTGATGAAGTTCGTCGCGTCGGTGTGGATCGCCAACGCGCTGTCGACTGTGCCGCCTGTGAGTGGGAACGCGTTGATCGCGTTGTCGAGGGTGGTCGCCAGTCCCGCTAACACGCCGAGGTCCGCCTCGACGGTGCCCGCGTCGCGCTTGAGCACGATGGCGCGTGTGAGACCGGCAGCAGCGAGGGAGATGATGGCGAGAAAGCCGGTGATTTGGACCATGTCGCGATGAGTGTGCAGGGCAATGACACGCTGGCGTTGAAGAGCGGGGATGCTCCCTAGGCCCTTTCATATTGGTACTGTTGACATCCCCGGATACTACGCAAAAAAAAGGGACAATCACGCACTAATCACGCTTTATAACAAATCCGGCATCTTGAAATGGCCGCTGGTGAAATGCGGGCCACAAATGCGCACCAAACCCAAACAAGTCATCGCTCGTGATGATCCAGAGCCTCTGGCGACCTCAGACACTGAGGATAAGCGGGTCTAGAACCCTCATTTGACCGACAACCTCGGCGCATACTTTTCGGAGAACACAGAATTATGGCAGTGTAAGGACGACCCTTTAAGCGAAGCCGTCCGAGACCGCCCGTACAGTCTGTACCATCCCATCAGTCCCTTTTCACCCGCATTTCGCCTGTCCCGTAGGCCATTATATCTATACACAATACGGCCGTATACACTATGATACTGAAATGCTCAAAAAAAGACAGAAATCATGACCACAATAATTCCCCGCCCGAGGCGGCGCTTAACCTGGTGGCCGTGGGGACGCCAAGGGGACGCTAAAAAGGGAACGGCCTTCCGATGTGATTCAACTCCGCCCAGGCACTCTTAACGGGAATACTTAGCGAGGAACATTACACCACTGATTGTCATCCCATGTTGATTGCTTGAGAAAAGGCCGAGCTCGAAATAGGCCCAAATTTGGAAAAATTGAGCCCAATTTTGGGTGGGATATATGTAGCATCAAATCCCCAGGACCGTCACAGAATCGGGCTCGATTCAGGGAGTCTGTGTTGTCGTGGGAACAATAACAGCTGGGGTTGTCATGGGATTGGCCAAAAATCTCTGACCTGGGATTGATGTTGGACACAACACCACCTCAACGTGGGGATTGGACTTAGAGAATTTTATCCCGAAGTCAATTGTTTGGTTCACACAATAAGTTACTTCAGTTGGGTGGTCTACCCAGTGCCAAATTTGCACATTTTATTTCTCTTATGCTTATCCATATGAGATGCATGTTCTGAAGTGTTTTGAACAGCAATCTGGCGCCGGTTCTTGGCCCGTTCAAACTGGAATTGAGTGAAATAATGCCTCTACTTGCTCTCTCGCCACTATAATGTGCATCAACTAGGTGCTATTGTCTTCCCATTAGCTTAGGTGTTACAGTGTCTGTTCTAATATTATTTTGGCTCCGGAGGTCTTTGGATCAATCCTTCGCAAACTCATCTTTTTCACTTTATTGTGCAGGGAGCGCCGATGTTGGGCCATTGCTGGGACCTGTGTCATCCGTCCGACATCGGCTTTTCTTCATGAAATAAGGGCGACAAAGTTGCTGATCTGATATCGGGCGCTCCTAGGCTGCTCCCATACGGGCAACAAACGGTGGTGTAGCGCTAGTGCTGATGCACCACATTCCCCTGTAGGCAGAATTGAACAACACGCGGATCCGGAAGGTCGGTGACTACTGGCTCCCATTTTAGTGATGTCCGGTGAAGCTCAAGTAGACAGAGTAGGAACGAAGGAAGCCGGACGTAGCCGGACGTATCGAAGGCGGCGAAATCGCGTTGTGAACATCCCTTTCAACAAAACAGGGTTCCAGAATTGTTCATTGACCCGCGTAATCTCCCAAAACTAAAACAAGTATGTGAAATGAAAATTAGTGGTCCCGGCCACTCAGCCAAGATCTTCTTGCGCTTCCCCCGGCCTCTGGGAGCGTCGTCAATTTTTGGCTCAGAGGATGAAAGGTAGAGGACTTGGAGCAAGAGTAAGGTATAGAACGGAGCGGCAAATTAATAGAACTGCGATACCCACGTCGGGACGCGCCGCCGATCAGCCTTTTCGAAACGGTGAAGTCCGAATGAACTATGTGTCTGCGGAACGAGCCTTGGCCGGAGTGGCGCGTTAATTTGAGCCGAGAGCAAGAGGCAGGCCGATGCGCGATGCTCTGAGATTGAAACGAGCGCGAGTATGGGGAGGTGCGCCGCCTTGCGGGGATGATGAGCCACAACCCAGACCCGAAGCGGCCAGACGAAGGATCTGACGCCATCTGCGCACACAGATAACATCGCGCGCCACCCATCTGCCATTCATCCAGCCTTCACGAGTCCGCGCCATCTTCGTCACTTAGTTACTTCGCTTAGCGCGGCGAAACTTCGTGACTTTGATGGGATTCTGTGAAAGTTCGTGATTTGAGTTGAATAGTTATGAACTTTCTCATTTATTTTGATGCTATCAATTCTGTATCCACCTGCAAATCCATTTCTGTATTCACTGGTTAGGGTTCGGGTTAGAGGTTAGGGGTTTGGGGTTCAGGCTAGAGCTTAGGGATAGAGTGTTAGGGTTAAGGGATGGAAATTTCCGCGGGAACAAGGCTTTAGTGTGCCGACCTGAGATGCCCCGGCTCGGGGGACCCCCCGAGCGCAGCGAGGGAGGGGAGGGGCATCGAATGGCCGGCCCTCTTCATGCAAATGAAGGAAAAAACAGTGTGAATGCTGTATTAGTTGAAGTGACAAGCTTTCTCAAAATCACGACCTTTCTCACATTCCCATCAAAGTCACGAACTTCCGCAAGGCTAAGCGAAGTAACTAAGTGACGAGGATGGGTACGACTCAGGCTTCACACTGAATAAAAATAAGGCAGGAGGGGATAAAGATACGACGACGAACGTACCTCGCTTCTCCTGGCTGGTCATCCTTAGTTTACTTGCTCTTGGATGCAGTACAAGAAAAAGCCTCAGTGCCATTGGACGTACGCAGGATGCAAGACACAGTGGAATTGGACCCACTTACTCAGGTCCCGGACGTCCCCACGACGATCGGCACCATGAAACTCGCCCGCCCGTGTCCAACACATGGCCAAAAAACAAAAAAGCTCAACGAGAGAGACGCCTGCGCCTGCGCCAGCGCCGAGTTGGCATTCTGCAAACTCAAAGACAAATGTTAGGATCAGGTACGTCATCTGCAACGCGGCGTAGAGCGATAATGGTGGATGGCAGAACAAAAAGGGCAAGCGTGCGGACGTAGCATGCCGGTGATGATAAAGCTGCGCTGTACAGGGATGCGCTGGCCCGTCTGCGTCCAACACACGGCCCCACCCCAGAAAGAACAAAAGGTAGACAAAAGATAAAGGAGACGGACGTACGTCCAGTCGTCTTCTTGCTCTGCCTCGTCCGGCCTATCTCCCGCATGCCCGGGAGACAGTTCCGAGCCATTCTTTCCTATAAAATTAAAGAAACAGGTTAGCACTAGGTAGGTACTTCCGAGATGGACGTGGAGCGATGATGGAGGATGGAGAGAGAGGGAAGACGAGCGGGTGAAGGTGGCATGTCCGACGCTGCGCTGATGTGCGAGGGAACAGGCCCAGACGAAGACGGATGAAGCCGTCCTCCGGAAATAAAAAGACAAATAAACAAAAAAGAAGAGAGAAAGGCGTGCGCGCTCGCGCGCTCCGGTTACGAACAAGCACGCGAATAAAAGAAAAGAAAGAAAGAAAATGGAGAAGAATAAGGACGGGCAAGAAAGGAGGAGGAAAAAGAACGTACCTCCCCGTCTCCCGGTTGGTCCTCATCATTCGGTATAGGCATCTGCAGGAGGCACATCTTCTTGCTATAGCAGATTTCAGCAAGAGCACACAAAGTCAATCGGGGACAGATATCAAAGAATATTCTGACATGAGCATTGAGCAAAATGACGCACGACGCTGGTGCACGTACGCCCAAGACGAATCGCCTCGACCACGCGCGCCTCCACGAGGGCGCACAGCACAGATGAACGAGGACAGCGCACGTACCTGCTTTTCGCAATCTTCTGGCTCGTCCTCATCCTGCCTATCGCCCGTAGACAGTAAAGTCGGCGCCGAGTCGTCTTACTGTAAAGACAAGAGTTAGCACCGGAGATGTGTGCCACGCATCGTCGTGAGCCCCGCAGCACGGTGCAACAGAACCAGACCGCACGCGCTTAACGCCGTCCAACGCAACGAAATAAAGGAGACGGACCTAGTCCTCTTCATCTCTTCTAGCGTCAATTCTTCTCTAAGAATCTCAAAGGGACAAGTTAGCACCGGGAGATATACGATACGACTTGGCGCGAGGATGGAAGATAGATTACTATATAAATAAAGAAGACGACCGTGCGGAAGGATGCATGACTCGTCAAGGCGACTGGTGGCAATGGGCTCTGCAGCAATACCCACCGGTGTGCAGGCTACGCACCAGTAGCGCCAGGAAAGGAAGGTGAGAAGCTCACCTCACTCTTGACGCTGATGCCCACAAACGCGCCCGCTTTCCTGTCTGCTCTCACACAACTCCCCGTTCTCGACGCTGCAAGGACGGGCAGTGAGGCGTACTTCTGCGGCGTGTACTTACCCAGAAGACGCGGCACCAGAGTTGGGATAACATTGGGAGGAGTACTAGTGGTCAACGACGAGGGGCAAAAACGGGGAAGGGAGGCAGGAGCGGTTGGCAGAGTGTAGAGGGGCCTAATTTTGAGTACATGTGAGTGAAATCCGAGACTGGATATACGCAGCATGGGCAACCGTACTTATCCCTTGTTCTCCCCGTCCCGCCAGTGGGGGCCAGTCGTTGGGTCCAGCGACTGGCAGAAGCAGCAGCGAACGGAAGAGAAGTCGAGAAAGATCCCGCAAAAGCTGATCGCCGTCATCGGTTGTGTCGTGATTGCGGGAAGAAAGCGGAGACTTGCCGGCGATCAACGCGTACGCCGTCACGTGCATGCAATTGATGGCTTGACGCGTATGCACAGGACGCGACGAAGGGACAATTGTATCATCGCGGGACGTGTAGCACGGGTGTATTGGGTGCAACTCGCGGCGTGTGTGTCGCGGCAAATATTGGACATAACCGGCACGGACTACAAGGTGGCAAATCGGTTAAGAACTGAATTTTAAGCGCATTTTTTTCATCAGCGGCGGCACGCACGTAGCTGGCGCAGTTTCTGTGCGACGGGTAGCGTCTATTGAGAGCGTGTGTCAGATAGTCTAGACATTGACTGGAAGCTTTAGTTGAGGTGAATCAGCCAAGAGCTCGAATTTAAACTCGCTTTCTCTAAAATTCCGCTCTGCTGATCCTATCCGCGGCAGCACGCTCGATGCTCGCGCGTCTCAATCGCGACGCCGGATCCCCGTGCTCCAGACATGTGCTGGGATCTAGAAAAGAGGTTAGAGAAGGAATGAAGGGAAACGAAGAGGAACTCACCGAAATAGAGTGGTAATGTCGAAATGCAGCGATGGTGGCGGAGTTAGTGCAGCGGGGCATTGAAGTCGGGATGGAAGTCCGGCTACATTTCAAGTCGACCCAACAGTAAGCAAACTGAGACCGATGCGGTCTTGCAATGGCAACCAGAGTGCACGATGCCTAATAGGCGGGCACTGTTCAAGTCAACGGTGCGCGGTGTCTCTAAAATATAGAGGCCCGTAGCTGCCGCTGACTTGAGTGCGGTGCCGCTCGGGGAATCGGCGGGATGCGATGCTGGGCCCCTCGTCGTACGCATGCGAAGGCGGGGAGGGCGGTGGAGAGAGGGTGAGCAGGGAATGAATGGAGCGAAAGCATGGAGTAAAACACTCACCTGAGCCACACTGCGTATTCAGAGCCGGAAATCATGAGTATGAGGATGAAAAATGGAAAGGAAAGTATGGAGACGCGCGGAGGGCTTCGATAGCTGGCGTCTGTGCGCGAGGAACTGTCCGGAAGGTCTCCGTGGCGGAATAGTGTGTTGGCGGAATGTGGCGGTCGTGCGAGTGTGGCAGACATGGGGCGTCTCACTGGGGCTAAAATGAGGCCAAGCCGCTATGCATTGGCGCAAAACCAAGCAGATTAGCCCCAAAAAGAGTGGAAAATGGAGATATAAGTACATACCACACACCTGGAACCTAAAGAGAACGGAACATTAGGGATAAGTTCTCAGACGTGCACATAGTGACAACGACTATATTCAATAAACACTGTACCTAAAGAGAACGGAACATTAGGGATAAGTTCTAGTCCAGCATTAAGTACAGTAGGCAAGATATATAAGTGTCCGACATACCTCAGACGTGCACATAGTGACAACGACTGAGGAAAGCGGGACGCGCGTCGCACATCCTTGATGTGCGCTGGCGATCACGTGGGATCTGCCCGAAACCCCGTTAGGGAATCGCGTCAAAGAACGCGTCGAGGAGAGCCGCGCTGCGGTCGGAGAGCACCACAGATGGGTGAATCTCAATAGAACCCGCCCTACATCCCCAAACTGGCCACTCCCCTCCTCTGCAATCCTCCCTGAGTCCCCAAACGAAAACGACGGCGATCAATGGCCGGGAAAACATGCAGTAGGCCAGATTAGCGCAGAAAAAGCAAGTAACAAATAACGGACGTACCGAGGCTGCGGGACCTCGCGTCAATGGGCCAACCAGGGATTGTCCCAGGGAATTCCGTGGAGGGAATACGGCTTAACGCGTTCAAGGCAGCGCGGCACCGGAACTCCGATTGGATCTTGGTGCGGGGACGCTGCCTTGGCGACGAAGAGCGAGGTACGGGGAACGCGGCAAGACGCAACATGGGGGACATGGGGATATAGCAGTGCTAGCGCCGAATTTCGGAGGTGGAGGGAACAGATGGAAGGGTAGTGTGGGCGGATGTGGCAGTACGCACGACGACAGAGGAAGAACGCCGTAAAATTCGTGCGGAGGGTGCGGGTGTAGAGAGGGGAAAGGGGGCGACTCAGCAGCTAAGGGATGGGAGGGGAAAGGGTCGATTTCGTGGTGGGCCAGGCCGATTAGTGCAAAAAAAAGACGAAAGTGCGCATATAAGGACATAAAATGTACCTGAGGTATCCAGATCGCCCCAAAACCTTCACATACCCCAGTCCATCTCTCTACCTCGGATTCCAGCTCAAAACGGCGATATAGGACGCCGAACTAGAGGTGCAGTGCGCTATCCATCGCAGCAGCCGATCGGCGCGCAGTTGGCGGGACGGTGGTGCCGGTTAAAGCCGATTTTTGACGTAGGTTGCGGTGGGGTGGGTCGTCCAAGGGCACCGGCGCGTAGGTTCGGAGCAGAACGTAACCAGGCTCACAGAAAAAGGTCAAAGGTGTGGGAAGGCGAAGAATGTGCGCGGTGTGCCCAGTTTTTGAAGTACAGAGACGTTTGAGGGATGGATAGGCGTTGAAGACGATGTATATTGGGATGGTGGCAAGGGCAGTCCGACGGGGGCGGAGATTCGGCGTTGCAAGACGAGATCGAGGGGCAGAATTTGGATGGATAGTGAGGGTAAGAGAGTGGGCCATTGAGGTGGCGCTGGACGTGTATAGGTTGCTGACCGGTTGTCGAACGAGTCGAGGCCAGTGGGCAGCAACGCAAGTAGGCGGATGGATTTGAGACGGTGGCCGTTGTAGTGAAAGCAGCGGACAATAGACGCAAACAAGGCCGGGCCGAGATGATGCGGGATGTTGCGTGGGGTGGCGGCGGGTGCGAATGGGGGAGGCGGGGGCGGGAGGCGACATCGTGGTTGGCGCAACGGCTCGGGGCACGCGGGAGTGCGGGGGATGCGCAGTGGGCGAGTACGGGTGGTTGGCCGCGGGTGCTTTCGGCAGTTTCCGGCAGAGGACAGGTGGGTTAGGGAGGGGTGCGGGTGGGAGTGAGGTGCATGTGGGGCAGCAGTTTCCGGGTGAGTGGGAATGGGAGCGGGGTTGTTTGGTGCTGGGGGAGGTTTCTCGGGGGGTTTCCGGGAAAACCTAGGTGGGCGGGAGAGTAGGTTGCAGGGTGGTGTGGGTGCGCGGAGCGGTTGGGTTTGTCGGAGGTTTGCGGGTTGAGGGTACGAGGTGTGGTGCGTGGGATCGCAGGTTACGGGAGTGCGGTTTCTTGGCGGTTTCGGTTGGTACCCAAGTTTTTCGGGAGTTGCCAAAAAACCCGGTGGTGATGCAGGTTTTGGGGGCCGAGAAGCCCGAGGTGGTTAGATGACAGAGATGACAGGTTTGGAATGGTTTTTGAAGCGGTTGAAACCTATGACATCACTGCCAAGAGGTTTCAAAAACTATTTTTGGCCATCAAACGGTCAAAGCGCGAAATCTGAAATGAACTTTGCCAACTTGTGGGTTCATAGGGAGGTGAGTTGGGGGAAATAAAATATGATTTTGGCATCACCGTGTAGCCCCGAGTGTACTCTTTCTTATGGTCCCCATAGGGGGGGGGGTGCTGTCCCATTTTAGATATCGAGGTTTGCCGGATCTTTGTATTTTTTGCAACTTTTCAGTGCTGAGTAGAATAATATTTGTATCTCAATGAATACTAGTGTGCTTTGAAAGTGCTCTTGGGGGAAGCCAATCCCGAAGCATATGAACAGATCTAGGTATTGAAATTTGGCCCAAGACAAGGGGACAGAGGTGTTTAGAGGGCAGGTACTCGGCTGGTTATGAATGCAGAATGAGTGAAACCTGTGTTTCGAGTGCCAGGTTTTTGGAACTAGATCTCAAAAGGGGCATGGGGGGTAGGTGAAACCCCAACACAAAACTACCCCTGTTCTGTGGCCACCGAACCACCCTGAAAATTTCACCAGAATTGAATCACTGGGTGAGCCGATTGGAATATATCCCTCTGATTCGGGAATGTGGAGCCACATTCCGCCCCAACCCGTATAAGGAAGAGCTCGGGGCTGCATCGAGCCCGGCTTCCTTATTTAGCACCCTCAAGCCCTTAAACAAATATTCTGTTGAACACCAGTGCTGACCCTATTAGTTTGCCGCTCCATTCTGACCCTCGGAATGGGTGGCTATGTCTGTGACTCAGCCACCGGTGGCTATGTTTTAGACACAGCCGCCAATTCTGAGGGTCAGAACGGAGCGGCAAACTAATAGGTGGCCCAAGAGCGTAGATTTCACCTCGCCCGAATCAGCTTTCCAGAGGACGACAGTCCCGTATCGACCGGCTGATACGAGGAAACGTCCCTCAGGAGAAAATGCGACACCAAACCACCCCCTTTGTGGTCGAAGACGTAGCGACACGCCTGCCGTCTGGCGAGAATGCGATACCTGGAATGAAGCACTCCCCCTACTCATCTTTCGTGGTGGCGCGGGACTGGACCACCGCTTCTCCACTTTGGATATCCCACACCCAGACAATCCTGTCCGACAATGCCACCGCAACAAGCTCTCCCATGTTGGAAACGAGGGCTTTTTCGCGGAGTGTCCACAAAATCGTTCGGGGCCCCGACTGCCTGCATCTATAAGTACATCTCGCGCTGAAGTGCGGCTGGTCATATCTGCTTTGACACGAGAAAGACCGAAATCACAGAGAGCTGCGGTACGAGTATTGATGTAATGCGACCATATCAGCAAAAACGGAGGGTCGCGCGGTCGAATTTGATTTTGAGACACGGAAAGGTTTCTCCTCTGCCTTGATTGTCGGCGTATTGTCGGTGAACCATAGGTCAGCGCCACACACGTGGTCATCGTTCATGAGTAAAAATTGCTGTTGCCTTGCTGAGCAAAAAGAACATACTTTAGAGTCGGGAACTCCGCCGTCCAGGGTGCGAAACACTTCTAGCGCTACCTCAGTCTTGTGTCAAAACCCTCGATAGACCTCTCCGCTGCGCAAAAGAGCACCGTGCGCAAGTAATTCAGACGGTCCAAAGTATAATACTCACAAGCGCCCAAGCCAGTCTTTTCATCGAAATCGACATCGTACGGGGTGACCATGCAATCCTTTACAATGACTTGCCGGCCCCGGTCCGGAGATAGCTCGAACAGTAGTTGTGATTAAAACTGGTGCTCAGGTCGGTCCCGAGAGGTACCCTTGAGTCGATGCGTCAGCGAACCATTGCAGTGACCGTATTCTCTTGCTTCAATTCTACGTCAGATGTCAGCGAAACCCGTTTGACTCGGGGAAAAGGTAAGCTTTAACCAATCCCCCTTGACGTCGAAGCCCATCGAGCTGTGATATAAGCTCGTGATATAAGCCAGATCGTGAATCGCGACTGCCAGCTACATCGTTCTTCCTCTGCCAGTCCATCACGTTCGGGGTTGCGGATATCTGATGGATGTTATTTCAGATGCAGTTGAAAAAGCAAAACTGAAAGCAGGGCGAACCTCAAAAGCTTGAATCAACGCGGCTACGCGGCGATGAAAATCGCCAATCTTTTCCATTGTCTCCGGCTGATGGTGCATAGTAATATAATGTTTTTGAATTGAGATCAGGTTAGCTTTCTTTGTGAAGGGAGCGGGTCATAAAGCTCGGTCATTTGAACTGTATTGGTCTTTCAAAGAGCCGTTGCGATCCACCACTGGACCAGGTCGTATACACGAAGAATGGAGATCAGATAATACGACAAGAGCTTCAAAGGCTTATGATTACGCCCCTCGATTCAGGAGAGGGACGCCGGGCAGGTAAAGGTTGTAACTGCGGGTGCTGGCAAGGATTGGGAAAGGGAAAGGGAAACATGGTGGCAGGAAGCAAGCGAAGATGTGACTATGCACAGGCATCAACGGTCCGTGATCCGTTGTCTCCCTTCAGCCACGACTGGCCACGACCATCGTCCTCTTCTGCTTTCTTCTGGTTTTGGGACTCAAATCATTATTCCAGGTTGAGCAAATTGTCAAAGAACTGCTTGAAGCACAAAAATGGGGAGTTATACATTGCCCCTGCGTAGGACAATTCCGCCAACCTTCAACCGGGCAGGGTACCAAGCCTGCGGTATCCCAACACCTCTAAAATGACTCCCCAACAAATGTGTTTCTTGATTTTTTGAATCACCTATGAGATATTCCAGATCGTTATATGCTTGACTTCTTCAGGACACGGGATGCCGTGAGCTCTGCCAAAGCTCTGCCATGGAAACCGTTTGCGGAGTTTGAAATCCGCTTTCTCCCCACCATCATCTCCACCAAATGCTCGCATTCGAGGACTTGGACGAGGACGTCGGCCTGCGCGTCGTTTCCTTGTGCGACATTGAAACCTTGCTGTCGTTAGGTCTCGTATGTCTAGCGCTCTTCTCGACTCATTTCACTGATGGTCCCTGGCTCCTTGTTTGACGCTAGGTAAACGTATTCTTCCGCCGGTTGACCATGGCGAAACAGCTCTGGATCCTACTCGTTGAAGACCTGGCCTCAAGGGGTCTTGTCGACCTTCCTCACAGCCGGTCGCTCGCGGACCACAGTGTCATGGACCTAATCGGGCTCGTCAAAAGAACGGTGATTGGCCCTGCTACGTGGTCCGAACAGGAGGGATCCCCAGTGCTGGCAGAACAAATTTCCCTCCCCGATTCTTTCCGTGCCGCGGAAAAAGTTGAGTTGTTGCCGGGTGGCCAATACGTACTCGTGAGGCAGGGAAAGTCTGGCTACGAGTTGTGGAATGTGAAGGCCAATGCGCCTTTATGGACGTGGAACTCCGAAAAATCCACCATGCACGCGCTCGAGATGCTTGACGGCGGGCGTTCTGTCGTGCTCTGCCTTACCGCCATGAGGTATGTCCTTCCGCTTTCTCCCTTGATTTTGTTTTCACGCCAATACATTCGCTCTCACATGTAGGCCGCACTCTGTGGCAATTATTCAAGTCAATCTGAACACTGGGGAATCCACGCAACTTTTCGAGACTGAGCTTCCGGACCAGATATGGCTTCATGCATTCATTCATGCGATGTTGGGCGATCTACTGGCGTACGCGGTCTATTGGCGCACCAATCCGACCGACCTCACCACGTACGATAGCACTTACGCCATCATGCTCATAGACTGGCGAGCGCATAACTACGTTTACATATGGCATCCCAGACCCCTTTCATTCTCATCCTTTGTGCGGGCGCCTCCTACAACGCCTTTGCTGTGTTTCCTCACGCGTCCTACAGACCCCAAACCTCACATTAGCCCCAGGCCACCTCATCTTCACCATGACGTTCGACGAAATCGTTGTATACTCCGCTGCGAGCTTCGGATCGCGATGGCGCGCTTTATCGTCGATGACATTCGATGACGGTTCCACGGACATCACCCCCGCCATCATCGCTCGGCTCGAAGACTTTCCTTGCGTTGGGCCGCCAGAGAAGCTCTGGACCCCCACACTCATGCTGTACCGCTCGCCGCTCCGGCGCGACTCGTACAAGCTGATGATATTTCACTCGGGCGCCATTATCGACAAATCCAAGCAAGGCTACACCCTCGCCCCGTTCCGTGTGATGCTGAACTACCGCTTCTCAATTTCACCCAATACCGGCGTCCTCGAGCGATGGGAGCGCACCTCCGCCATCCGCGCGGGGATGCTCATCTACAAGAGAGGGCCTGTCATCACTTACGCGGGGTACTGCCTCGAGTACGCGCTATGTAACAACATCGTTGACCTGCGTCGGCCCGCATCCATGGAAGAGAACGAAGCGGCTCGTTTGATCTTGGAATTACACAAGGGATCCCATACGGATCCCATACGCAGCCATACGCAGCTATCGGGATATAGCAGCGCCTATTTGCATGTGCGGGATGGAAATCTCGTCGTATCTTACTATGTCTAGCCCGCCGACAATGCTTACTCATGTTCTGGCTGTCCAGGACGTCACTTTTCGTGTGAGCTCTTTCCGTACTTTGGATGGTATTGAATCGCATGGAACCCTTCCCTTTCGATAGAATAAATATAAAGTGTACCCCAGATGCGGAATCCAAGTTCCGCGCGAATACCAACACACTGTCTCTAAGAGCCTGTTCAGCTGCGAGTTGCAGGTTTCGAGTTCGCGCCTAGATTTCCTTTTACAGTAATTTTGGGTTGCGGAATATTACATGTGATCTTGGCAGTGTGACATCAAATGCACGCGCGTCGCGTCGCATACACGTCTCCTCTGTCCCCTGTTGCGAGCTCCTGTCCTCGACGATGCCTATCGAAGTCACGGCAGATGTCAGGCAGCGCTTGATGATTGCTGCTGGCTATTATTGGCACAGACTCCACCTCGCCGTGCTTCTCTACGCCAGTCCAATGTACATCAGTAAAACTACACATGTGTCTTTGACATCTTACATCTTGGGAACACGTCTTAGAGCGTCTTCATCTTGGGTACTGAATCTTATGTCTGGGGAGGGGCATCTTTGATTATCTTTATCTCGAGGTTTGCATCCCACATCTTTGAGAATTTTCTCGCAGAGTCGCATATATTTAATGTATATTGAGGATCCCCAAGACGTCAAAGACGGAAAGATGTGGCTTAATATATTTCTTGACTCGGATATAAAAAATTACATTCAAAAGGCTATCTCGTGTGTGTGGTGATCTGCATACTTATTAACATAAAAAGCCTTGAAACGGTCGAGGGACGCAGAATCAGGGAAGTACCGAGGAAGATATTCGTCCCCGTAAATCCCAATAAGGTGGGCAGCCCGGAAAATGGTATCTATATGAATAATGTCCATGATGCGTTGGCCTTGGCGATCGACGTCGGGCTCAACCATCCACATACCCACATCAGGGCATGGCGCATCTCCGATAGCAGAGAACCAAGTCACTAATGCACAGGGATATTCGATACCCATGTGCTTGAATGACATGAAAAGGAGCACTCGCGCAGCGAGTAGACCGCGGAAGCCTGGCTGATCCGTGTCTTGTTCCACAAAAAGACAATCGTAACGGGCAGCCCCACCTCGCCACGAACGCACTGCCCGAATGCGTTCGCGGAACATGCCGCCGAGACCAGACTGGTTACTCGGTGCATAGAAGGTGGCGACAGCAGAAGGAAACACCTTCACGCTACGTGGAAGGGCAGGGCAGTCATCGAGAGGGATATCCCCGTCAGGGAGATCGAGATCGCGGTCTTCTTGTGAATATAGAAAGCGGCGGATGAGGTCTGGGAGGGTAGGGAGACGGAGACGACGGGCTAAAAGAAGAGGGTCGCGAGGATAACCACGCACTAAGAACATATAAGTAGTGAGAAACTTCTCCGACGAAATCTCTTACCAGCAGTCCTGGCTAATTTTACCTCACCAAGAATATCCCGTGTGTCGTCGTCCCCCCCGTCATCGTCGTCAGGATCGGCATGTTGCGGCTGGTCTGCAGGCGGTGGCTCAGGACCTGGAGAGAGAGGTCGAGCCGAGGGTCCCAGGAGCATCCCACGATCCACAAAGTCGACGCGTGCGGCAGCAAGTTTGTCCAGGCGATCATTGATCGTGAGCATCTGAATGAGCGCTTCGTAACGACTAGATCGGCGCCAGGGCTCCTTGACAGCCTTGATGTGCTTTGACTCCGTTATAGAGGAGCACAGTCCATTCGGAGCGCCGAATTCTTGGATCAGATGACGGTAGTGTGTGAGCGAGTGCTGACGGGGAAGGCAGAAACCGTTAGGGACAACACCACACTCCTCGAATATTTTCCGTTCTTGGTGATAACGTGCGAGGGCCGCATCAATGGCGCCGAGAGTGGCTTCCCCAATGACGTTGCGCCGCACAAGGTAACAGAAGTCGAGGAACGCGCTGAAGGCACGCAACATCTGGGCAGGAACATGGCCTTCGATGCAAGGAAGGTAAACCTGCCGTTCCATATCAGCAAAGAAATAAACGAATAGAATTATAGCTGACCTTCATGAGCGCCTTCGAGTCATCGCCCGTCCACTGTTTGAAGCCGCGACCTTCAGGAAAACGACGTAACCCCGGGAAGGGAGGCACAGCTGCGATCCTGGATTAAAAGTAAGCAATTGGCCTGTATGTTATGCTTAGAGGCACACCCACCGCCGGTCAATGTCAGCCATTATTTTTTTTGCCCCCGCCTTTCCGTGTTCCGCCTCCAGATACTCGCCGACCCACGAAACCAAATGATCCTTGAAGGTACCTTTGATCACCTGGTGCAGGAGATCGGGAGAAAGGAGCTCGTGGATATCCGCCCGCGGAAAGCCCCACGTAAATGGCTGACAAAAGGTTAGTAAGGATACCACCGAAGGAAGAGAATGTATACCAAAACATCAGGAATTACGCCATAGTCATCCCAGAGTGTCTTGTGGTCGAAAGCATTGAACAGAGCCTGTGTGTGTTCTTGCGATCTGCGTCCGCTCGGCCCATCAAGGTCCTTACTGGACGCAGTGCATCTAACACAACTTTAGGAGACGTAAGGGCGATCGAAGACGTAAGACTCACCTCCCACACCACCCCTGTACGGTACAGGCGAGCAAGACCTGTTCGGGGTAATCCGCGATGTATGGGCCAAAGCCGTAGATAACACGGCGATAGTGACCATCGGCAAAGAGGGTAACCTCAGGGACGGTCATTCCTGGTAGGAATGATTGGAGTATGTGGCGAAGAGCCCATGAAAGAGGTTGCGCCGAAACGTGCGGAATTCAGCGCTATCTTGGTTTTCACGGTCCGCTGTGCAAGTGGATTAATAATTGTTCAAGTATCGGATTGAAATGGTGAGAACATACTCTTGGGGATGGAAAGAAATGCCACGAGAGACACGCCATTACGGTGCGCTCTGCGCACATTGTTGTATATCAGCCCATTTGACATGTAAAATGGATAAAATTCGTTTTGCCCAGTCGCAACTGAAACCGTAGTCTTGTCGCTCCCAAATATAAGTGGCACGTAAGTCGAGCCATGCGTCGCTGGGTCCTTAGCTATGAGATCCTGCTCAATGCGCATGAGATTTCTGTATCATATAAAGCATAAAACATACCGCTTGGCGCCATGCCCAATTCCCCGACATGAAATCTTCATACTCTCGGCTACCATCAGCAGCGAAGACTCGTTTGGGAGCGTAGTCCATCTCCGACTTGAAGTCCGGATTGGCGAGTTGGTTCTTGATGATCTCGCGAGGGTCCCGGAAGTGCACGGTGTAGCCTTTAGTTTTCCACGGCGTGGTGTCGCCTACAGGGATTGGCCCGTTGTATGTGACGTCGAAAGATTGCCAAGGGACGTGGCCAATTTGCGTGTCATCGATGGTACTGTAGAGGTCATCGTGGTCGGCGAAGGGTGGATTTCCCGCAGTTTCGGGCCTAGCTGCCCAATTCTGCACGAGTTCGTCGATGGCACCGGCGGGCATCTGAACTCGACGGTAGAGCAGATCTGCGAGATCGAAATCCAGTCGATCCGCGTAGGGACTATAATCATCCGGTGCTGCGTGCGGTCGCGGTGGTGGCGGCGTGTCAGGATTGTTGTAAAATGCCCCAGTAGAATTGCACGGAAGTCCTGTAATGCATCAGTTTTTTTTTAAATAACGGATTCAAAGATTACAGACCGTTCAAGAAGCGGTGATACACGATCGTACGGCGAGGTGGTGGCGGAGCAGGGTTGTCCCCAGCATCTCCTCCACCAATATTGGCGGAGGCTCTACTGGAGGCTTGACTTCTAGCCGGAGATGGCATGCGAATGTCGCCGTCGGCGTCCACGGAAGATTCGCGACGATGGCCTAGTGGTGTGTGAACGCTGTGTATGTGCTGGGTGCGGCCAGAGGCATTCTGAAAGAAGCGAGTACATCCGGCAGCGCCACAGGGTATATTTTTGGGCTTGAATGGCTTGCGAGTGCGCTGCATGGTGGTAAAAGTTAGAGGATGGGGCCGAAAAATTTGCACGAAGTCCAGAGCGGATCTGCGGGCCCAATCCAGAGCGGATCTACGGGTCCGGCTGCACGGATAGAAACAAATCCCGCTGACGCTGCTGACGACGGGCTGAGTAACTGTAAAATATCAATATGGCAACCGCGTGACTTACTGGCACTTGTTGATTATTTTTCCTCTCCGTTTTCCACCATGGAGATGCCTAACATGAAGCCCAAAGCGAAGCCAAAGGAGAAACCAAAGGCGCAGGCGAAGGACCCCACCTGCCGAGGAGCGACGTACGACACGAAAAAGCAACAAATTTGCGCATCCAGCCGTTGCTGCTGGTTTGGCCAAATTGGTCCCGACGCACCGACGGACGCAGGCGGAGATAGAAGCAGCGCGCTCCGAGGAGGCTGAGGCCCAAGAGGTGGAAGCCGCTGAGCAGCTTGCTGCGCTGGCCAAGCTCACCGCCATCGAAGATGAGCATCGCACGACTGATATCATCCGTGCTAAAACCGCAAATCACCCAGTCGATCCGCAATCCCCTAAAGCAGACCAGCCAGCGACTCCTCAAGAGTGCCCTCCAGAGGAGCAAGGTAAATGTTACATGCAATCTCTCTAGGTATCCGTTGATTTGAATCTCGCAGGAGAAGACGCAGATGACGAGTCAGACGAGTTTGTGCCAGCAGCCGAGCCCAGCGAAGACGACGAAGACGATGGTGAGGAGGGGGAAGAGGAGGAGGACGTGCAGAAGCCGAAGAAAGCCTTCAAGCCATCGCGCGCAGATGTCGTGGCTTCTCGTAGCACTAAAGATGCTTCAGGAACACCCGCGACATCAGCTGCTGGCCGCAAGCGAAAGGCTGAGGAACCAGAGAAGTATTTGCATCGTACAATGACTTCGTTTCGCCACACTTACGCATGCGGAGTAGGAAGAATAAATCCAAGAAAGCCAAGACCGCGAGTAAGAAAAAATCGGGCCTCGCCAAAGCCACGATCGCCTCTGACCCATCCAGCGATGTTCCCGAGGACGACGAGAAAGCGGTGAGGTACGGCGGACCTGCCATCGACAACGACAAGGAGGAGCTGGAGAGAAACGCCCAAAGCATGAAGAAGAAGAAGAAGGGGATGCCGGCAGCGGAGGTAAGTAGGCGACTTAGGCGCCCTGTCCGGCACGCCTGCCACTTCCACGCCTTCTGCTTACACACCTCCTAGACTTTAATCAAAATTGCGCCGACACCGCAGAGGCAGCTCACCAAGAAACAGATCCGCGACAACGCCAACAAGTGGTCCCGATTGCACCTTCCCGATGGAACCTACCCCCGATTCGTAGACGAAGTCGTTCCTCTGGCACGGGAGTTACTCGGGACAGTCGACCCGTGGGCAGCACTCAACGTCAAGCAAGTTCAGAGCATTGTCGACCGCGTCTATGGCGCCAATGTTCACGCGGTGGATGTTAATGGTCCTTGGTTCGGACTCGTATGTGCCCTTCTTAAGTTTATCAACAGCAGTTAACTCGTGTTATAGCTCAACTACAGGCTCACGGATTGGCGTGCTGGTATCGCAGCTCAAGGGATTAAGGCCGTGCAACTCCTGGTTGATGCATACGAGCCCGACAGCGAGGATGAGGCAGAACCTGAGCCCGCAAAAGAAGGTGAGCTTTATCTATGTTATTTATCACTTTCTCACCGCATATTACAGCTTCGACGGACCCACTCCCTACGCCGGTCAAATTCCGATTTGATACGGCGGAGGGAGTGGCACAGTTCGTTGAGTGGGCTCTGCAGATGCATCCACAAAGTGGGACACGGGCGTTCCACTGGCAAATGTGGGGAGGTGGGAAGGACAAGAAGGTATGTATCGCATCGTGTATTTATGTTGCTGATACTGAACTATAACGTTTCCAGGGGCTGTTCCAATCGCAACTCATACAGTACACATTCGCCTATCATCTGATGACACTCAACTCGATACCCGCCATGCATACGCGTTCTGCGGCGCAACCTATTGGAGCTCTTCTTCTCTCGGTCCAGGCGGTGTGTCATGAATCTTCCATCATATATTCCCTGTCTAACAGTGGCGGCTGTGTAGGTTGAACGTGCTCTGCAATTCCGCAAAACCGGTGAGCTCGTGGTTCCCAAGGGCGTTGCGGGTCACTTCTCCATTGATAACTGGGGAGACCAAAAATACCGCGACAATGGAAAAACGAAGACGACCCGACGCGCGACGAAATTTGTTGCCACGCTCCAGGCATGGGACGAAAAACGATGGCAGGAAATTCGAGCGGGCGCGGAGGAATGGGTAGAGAAGAAGAAGCGCGCTGCTTCCAGCCGTGCTTCTTCTGATGCTGGGGACCTCGGGCTGGGGGACGAGGATGGCGAGGACGACGAGCAAATCATGATTATTGTGTCTGATTAGTGTCTCCTGTATGCCGTGAATATATCCCCATCCCATTCTGCCCATTTTCATCCGCGCTTGAAGTGTCTTGAAGCGTCTTGACAACCATCTTACAGGACGGAGTCAGAATCTTGACCCAAGACATGGGGCATCTTTACGTCTTGCCCAAGACACACCGTCTTTATAAGACAAAGGGACCTGGTTGACCCAAGATGCCTGTCTTGGAAAAAGTCCCTCTTACGCGTCTTTGACGTCTTGCTCAAGACGTCAAAGACGCCAAAGACGGACGTGTAGTTTTACTGATGTACTGGAAACAACCTTACCACACGTCCGCCCTGAGTGGGCAAGCATGGGTGGACGAACTGATAGTTGGGCACCCCGATAGGATCAAGTCAGAGCTCGGGATGCGTCTCCACGTCTTTTTGGCCCTTGTAGCTCGGCTTAGTCTCTGTGGATTAGCAGATTCGAAATATATCACACTCGAAGAGCAGGTCGCAATCTTTCTATACACCTGCATCACCGGGCTTTCTATACGACATGTTGGCGAGCGATTTCAGAGGTCAAATGCAACGATCTCAAAGTAATTTGTTACCCTTCAAGCCAGCGAAATTATATTAACCACTCAGCAGGTATTTTCGCGAGACGCTCATTGCCATTTCATCGCCTCCTTTCTACACAAGCTACGTCCGACTCCCTGCCGCCGACGACCCTGTTTCAGACTACATTCTGTCCAATCCGAAATTCTATCCGTTCTTCAAGGATGTAATCGGGTCAATAGACGGTACACACATTAATGCTGCACCCTCTGCAGCGGATCGAATTGCCTCCCACAACCGGAAGGGAGGGGTATCCATGAACTGCCTAGCTTGTTGCTCCCAGGACATGGAGTTCCTGTATATCCTGAGTGGATGGGAAGGCTCCGTGGCAGACGTGGCACTTTACCTGGATGCACGAACCAATGATCTCACCATTCCTCCGGGAAAGTATTACCTCGCCGATGCTGGTTTTGGGAGCTGTGACGCAACTCTTGTTGGGTATAGGGATGAGCGATATCACCTAGCAGAATTTGGGCGTGCTGGCGTCCGGTACATTGTTCTACATCTCTTTGGTGCATTTAATTAATGATTTTTGCAGTCCAAGGCACAGAGAAGAGCTCTTCAATCTACGCCACACGCAAGCACGCAATGTTGTCGAGCGCATCTTTGGTGTTATCAAAAACCGGTGGTCAATCCTCACTCGACCACCAGAATACGACATGGATATCCAGGCACGTGTTCCTCCAGCAATGGCAGCTCTGCACAATTTTATCCTCAAGCATGATCCTGTGGAACGGGAAGATATCCAGGAGACGGAAATCGAGGACCCAATGCCTGGGTATCGCGCGGATGCAGATTATGGTGCTCTTGCTGCAGGTGCAACGTCCGACGCAGAGAAGGAGAGAGCCGAGACACTTCGGGATGAGATTGCAGATGCGATGTGGGTCAGCTACCAGGCAATACTGACTGAGCGCGGCGAGGCGTTTGAGGAACACTATGATTAATTGCTACATTATAAAAGTAGTATACTACGGTCCTAAATCGAAATTCGAGTACTCGCTATGGAACGCAAAGATACCAATGTTGTTGAGCTCATCGAGCACCCACGGAATGCGAATTTCCTCGGTGAGTAATGCCATGTACACGTCCGCCTTTGTGACATCACGAAGGATCCGGATGAGGGCGACGTGCTGATTGGGTGTGAGCCAATCCTCCTTCTGGGCAAGCACAATGGCACCCGTCCGACGCTGGGGACTCGTCTGCAACGCAGATCCAGCTGCAGCGCCAGCAGCAGCTGTAGACGAACCGGCAGGAGCGCTGGAACCAAGCAGTGCGTGCTCGAAGATGTCATTGAAGTCCTGGGCGGATAGTGCGATACCTTCGAGAGCGCGCGCGCCCCCTGACAGCTTGGGCTTCTTCTGGTAGACGGGGGCAGGCTGAGCCGCTTGGCGCCGGCGTTTGGCTCCCACAACTGGCGACGAAGTCTGGAGTTCTCAATGAGCCCAGTTACCGGCATTAGAGAGAAGTAGTGACTTACCTCCTCCGTTTCGTCGTCATCGGGGTCTACCGGCGCTTTACCTCCAGTCGAGGTGTTGTTCTCTCCAGCTGCGTCATCGCTATCGGGCTCTACATCTTCGTCTCCAGCGCCCGCATCCCCCCCGTCATTACCGCTAGCAAAGTCCCGATCCATCTGGCTTTCATCCCATCCTGGACTGGCTGGCGGAACCGGCGGAGCAGCGGGTGTAGCGGGAGGTGCGCCAGCTCGGAAGACATGCGCCCCCTTTGCTCTTGTTGGCATGAGGGGGGAAATGAGGTCGTAATACGGCCATCCCTTGTTCCGGAATCTCGCCGCCTCTTTATGACTCCCCACCCAAGCATCCCAAGTCCCCTTCGATGCAGGGGTCACATCGACGCCCCTGGTGTCGCTCCAGGTCCAGCCAGACATGCCCTTGATGTGGTCGACGAGCTGCCAGATCTTTTTAAGCTAAGATGAAGGTTAACGGAAAGTAAAAAGTCGGGCAAAAAGTATGCACTCCCGCGTATTTGCTACCGCAGCATTTCCCATCCTTTGGTCCTCCGGCAGTCCTTTCAGAAGCGATGGCAAGGGCTGCCTTGCGGAAGACTGTTGCCTTGAATCCCCCCTCCCCGCCTGCAGCGTGCTTTTTGAGGAGAAAATCAATGAGAGCTTTTGTCTCGTCAGCGTTCCAGACGGCCTTGCCAGAAGTCGGTAGATCGGGATTTAGCGGATTATCGGGCTCTAGAGACTGCTCAGATGGAGTAGCACCATCCATTGTACGTGAAGACGCGAGGTGGCCAGTTAAAAAAAGTCGCGAGAAGTCACATCAAGTCACCGAGATCACATGTAATATTCCGCAACCCAAAATTACTGTAAAAGGAAATCTAGGCGCAAACTCGAAACCTGCAACTCGCAGCTGAACAGGCTCTAAGGCGTGCTCATTTGCCGCACTGCATAAGCTGCTATGTTACTGGGCCTTCGCGCACATTACTACCCATACTCGACTGTAACGAGCACTTGGTTCCACTTTTGACGACGTCTCACCAGGAATTACCTTCCCCTCCTTGGTCGCCAGCACCTAAAAATCGTAGCGGTTTTTTGGGGGGGTATCTGCTCCCGTTAGCGAGCTATTCCCCATTTGGGTTATAGAGCCTGTCTGAAACAGACGGACACTTCACTGGCGGGGATTGCCGGTGTTTGGGCATCAATAGGGGCTGAATAAATGCACAAAAATTATGCAAAAAAAATTAGGTCGCTATCTGGAGCGGTTCGGCCACTGTGCCCGATTCGGGTTTTAGCTATGTCCTTTTTAGGACAGTTCCATGTCCGCACCGCTGTTTAGCTGCCTAGGAATATCAGCAACCAAAATTTGGATGTTGTGGCAATAATGTTTGCAAATATACATGAGTCGTAGTGTACCTCGTCACTTCGTAGGATGAGGATCTTCGTCATCTGATGTTGAAAGTTCGTGAGATCAAACATAAGCGAGGGAAAGTTCGTCGGATGCTCCACAAGCCGTGTGGGCACTCTTGTCCTTCATTTGCGTGAAGAGGACCTACCATTTGATGCCCCTCCCCTCCCTCGCTGCGCTCGGGGGGTCCCCCGAGCCGGGGCATCTCAGGTTGGCACACTAAAGCCTCGTTCCCGCGGAAATTTCTGTTCCTTAACCCTAAACTCTAACCAACCCGAACCCGAAACCGAACCTTAGCCCGAACCCTAACCGGCAAATACCCGCAGTTAGCCCTAACTGCTCGAAATGGGGTTAAGGGTGGATACAGAACTCTTGACATCAGATATATCATCAATTAATTTGACATGCTACGAACTTTGCCCATCAAATGACGAAGATCCTCATCCTACGAAGTGACGAAGTATGCGAGGGCTCTGCTATACATGCTGGAAAAATCTCATCCTCATATGTGGGGCAAAATGTGCGTTCGAGGGAGGGCAACAATAGTTTCCAAATAAGGCATAGGAAAATCTGATGGCTAAGCCCATTGACGCAGCAATGAATTGAAAGCCGGATTTTTTTCAAGAATAACCTAGGGTTTTAGTCATGCTCCAAAAACCGTTTCACCCACACAAATTGTTACAGTACGCGTGTCGTCATACTTGTCACATTTTTTCGTTTGATCCCTGCGAACAACACCAGCCCCAAAGAAAACCTGTTCCAGATCAGCCAGCCCTTTCTCCTCAACCAGGACAAATACATTCAGGCCCCAGGGAACTCTGCACCACTCATGATGGCTACGCTCACGAACTACACGCCAATGGTGCGTCATCGTCTTGTACCCATACGAGGTGGCATAGAATAGCTCCCACTGCAACATGTACACACTCGTAGTGGTGGGTCAAGGAACTCAGCACTGACAAGTACCGTTTGGAGTACTTCGGCGCCCCCGGTATTTTGGCCGCCGCAATGCCCCGTGTATCCCAGAAGGTCTATGGCTCGGATGATCCAGCGCTCATGTCTACGTGGGCCATAGACCGTGCGGGAGATGATCTTTGGACAGTGAGTCTCGCGTTCAATGATGGTTTACGATGCTCAAACACAGTTTCCGCAGATTAAAGTGCGCAACACAGACCTCGTGTAGAAGAGTGGCTGGGAGTTGACGCCCTCAGATTCAACGGTACGCAATCTCAGAGCCCTTAATATACTGGCGTTCCTTTCCCTATAATCCAGATCACCCTCGAAAAGGCGGATGGATCTGCCACAGAACACTGGAAGTTCCATGCCTACTGACGACGCCGTCTTCAAGAGGGAAGCGTGCTCTGCCGAAGACGACTTGTGCTGTACATAATTGCTGGGTTCAACACCCGGCGGTATCTCTTGAATGTAGCGGAAACAGGCCAAGGGCCCCCTCACTTTCAGACCTAAGTTGGCTAGGCAAGATTCAGTGAGAACGAATTGGACGTTCTAGTTCAACATCCTGGGGACTCGTATCTATTCCATGCACAAAGAACCGAGAACTTATGCATGGAGTGGAATGTGTCGGCGGGCGTCAATCCCAGTTCCGTCATTTTCACGGCGGACAATGTACTGTTTCCATTCAGTGCCAACCTATGTATCTTATTCTTCGGATGGGGGGGGGCCATCCGTTTATTTTTGGGATTAGAAATCCAATGAAAGGAAGCACACACACAAATTTATTATATGATGCTCCCGAAATTTTGAGCAGATATTACTAGGGGACCTCCCGTTCGTGGGGGAATATCTATAGGGGTTCTGGTATCGCACTGGCTTGAACGCAAGCACTCGGTCCCCGGTCCCTTCTCCCTGCCCTACAGCTGGCGATCGCATTACGATAACTTATGATTGTTCTAGTTTTAACAGAGCACGCCTCGCGGATATGGTCGCCACCGTGTTTCACTTTTTCCATGTTATACTTTCGATAGGGAAGTTCAGCAGATAGAACTTTCCCTCGGATATCCAGAGATGTATCTCATCCGTCGCCGCAGTACAGACTTGCATTGTTGAAGAAAGTTACAGCTGACCATTGTTGAAGTGCCAATTAAGGTGCCAAGAGATGCGGAAGAGGTGGAAGTCAAAAAAGAGTCCGAAATACGAGGGTGCGCGCCACGATTGTCGAAGTCAAGAAGGTTGTTTGCCTACAGCGCGTCTGGGGAAAATATTTGGTTCTTGGTTTCATATGTAAACAGATATCGACGTTATGAAAAGCCTTGCGGAATCCAACGGAGTGTGTACATAAACCGGTAGATCACCGTTGGAAAATAGCGTCTCACCACTGAGCGATTCTCTTCTCCCTTTCTTCTTCAACTCTTGAACGGAGCTGTTTGGCACACCGTCAGTGTATCAGGGTGGGTTAGCCAGGTGGTAAGCCCCCGTAGTGCAGGTATCGTCTCTTCCAATGCCGTACGGAGGCGTTTCCACTTGTGATGATCCCGGAGCACGCACTGAACCTCGCGTAGTCGGGGAAAGTGCAGTTCTGAGGCAGAAAGGGCACAGATGAGGGAGGTGTATGCCAGATATATAATTCCCCAAACGGGGGTACCCGTTTGGTCGAGGTCGGCCAAGCCTAGGGACACCCCCTGGAGCACGTCCGGAAAATTCGGGAGATCATCTTTGATTGTCGCCCGACACCATTTGGCTTTGTTTTGGGCCCGCTACGGCCAAACCCGCCCAAAAGCCCGTTAAAGCCCGGGGTCCATTATATGGCCGAAAATCCCTGTAGGAAAATTTGGGGGTTGGTTCAGATCAGTTTCTTCCTTTGGACTTAGCGATTTGATCAAGGATCCGCGGAGCAGTGGCGCTTTCCTTTTATTCAGGATATGGTGCAGCGCCATCCTAGGTTGCCGTCGGCACCTGATATTCATGGCTGTTGAGCACAGCCCCCCACAGCCACCAGTGGCTGGATCAGCCACGGAACATGAATATCAGCCTCCAACAGCAACCTAGTATGGTGCCTCCATGTCATTCTTTCCTGCTGTTGAGACTCTCCCATGACTTCACGAAAAGCGCCGGCTCTGTTATTGAACAAAAGATTGGACATCAGAAAAGAAGTGTTAACCAGTTAGTGGGTGGAGCAGGTATGTGCTTTTATCCATGCAGCTGTTTGGTAGACGCCCAAGTAGCCTGCATACATCGTGAGCCAACCGCCATGAGCATCGGTTAATTATGTATAACCCGGGACATCGAACGAAAGATGATCACATTAAGTAACCATCTAATCAACAAGCAAACATCGCAGCATTAACTGCTCATCCACCGGTAATAAATATTCGAAGTTTACAATCAGATTCCAGTGAGTGTATTGCTAACTCTTTCCCCCCTGGTAAGAATTAGCACACCGAGAGACAAGGCAGTTCAGAAGCGGCCAGCTGTTCTTGATGAGTGTTGATGAGAGGCGGTCAGAGTAAGATAGGAGGCGATTCTCGGGTGATAACAGCGTGAGAGAATCGCCGTCATGAGAATCGCTTTTTATCGTGTAGAAGCTCCTTTGGAGGCGTTTCTGCGACAATTCTGAGGCGATTGCAATTCGCTGGAATTGAAGTTGTCCAGAATCGACCGAGAATCCCCATCAGAATCCACATCAAAATCAGCTCAAAATCACCCCAGAATTGCTACTCGGACTGTCCCTAATGTGAGGGTGACAGGCATCATTGATTCAATCACTCAATCGACCGGCGCTTTTTTCTGGAAATTAAGGTTCTCCCGGCCCATTTATTCTCACAAGGCTTCGCAACATGTGTGGGGAAATATGGGTATGATCTACCTGCGCTTTTTTGAACTCAATGGCCCTAGGTTGTACTTTTTTGAGAGAATCAAAAGGGGTGTGCGCTTTTTTACCTCAAAATAATTGTGGAACACTATTACAGCTATAAACCTGACCTGTAGTACTGCAATATTCGTTCCTGGGTGAATATTTACTTAGCGTCAACTGACTATAAAATAGGGAACAGTTTTCTCGGCCCAAATGATACATGGGCACTAGAAAACATTTTGAGAACTTGGCCCAGTAGTTGTTATAGATTTAAAGGCAGCGCGTCGATGCCGCGTCTGTGCCGCGTTTTGTGCCGCGTTTTGTGCCGCGTATGTGCCGCGTCAACGCCGCGTCAATGCGCATCAGTCCGCGTCACTTTTACCGGACCCCTTTCAGAGAAATCAAGCGGGAGCGGGGTGGGCACGAGGCGTGACTCGCAGCCACGCTCTCCGACTCCGGGTGGATGGCGGCGCCATCATCCCTAGTCGCAAGCGAGCTCCGTCCGCTCCGTGAGGAGATGGAACGGCTCAAAAGCACCATGACTAGCGGGGGGGGTGGAAACGATGCACGTATCAGGGCTTTGGAGCGCGAGTTGCAGTCATATCCGGACGCCGAACGGCTGTAGCCTTCGCTCCCAGGATATCTGGATTGACGGCGCTACTTGGAAAATAGTTTTAACTATGTGCTACCCGCTGTCGAGATATAATTACGGGTAGTTTTTGAGATATCGGGATAGAAGTCTCTGATGTAACTGAGATGATCATTTGCACTGCATTCTTTCCCGTTTCTGATCTTTCAGCGGAAGATCATCCGTCGTCTGCACCATTCATCTTCCATTTCAAAAATACCTATCTGCTATTTCCACCAGTCTTTCTTTTTTGAATTTTATCCACTTTCAAGGGTCTCCAACTAATCTTGAGAACTTGATTGAATTGGTCTGCAGGGAGACTAAAATAACCCCACGCAAAAAAAAATCTTGCAGCCAGACTTTGTTTCATTTTCCCTGTCAGAGCCACGACTTCCATTTAATCAGATGGAGAACAGACTGGGTTTAAAGATCGCCGCAATGTCCGCGTCCGTTTGCTCGTATAACTGCAATCTGATATTCATGTTCCGTGGCTGTTGAGCAGAGCCACCCACAGCCACTGCCCACAGCTATGGAACGTGAATATCAGGCTCTGACGGCAACCTACTAGGGAATAGCCAATTAGAGGCTTAGCTTATCTCGCATTACGTCAATAGATTTCCCAGTCACCCGCGCACTGCGAACTTCCCCGTTTAAAGATCCGGTTGTACGACGACAGTCGTGGAGACTGAGGCCTAAATTAGGCTATGTCAAGGACTTCCTTCCGTTTGCGGTTATATCATGGCATTTGAGGTACATATAAATATGGCATAACGTCGGGGCACCAAGGCTCGAGCCTCTCCTATTCAAACTTCAAAATCCTACTATGGGAGACCAATTCTTTCCGCTTGAGCGCAGCTGGTACGTCGGCAACAGTACGTTTGAATAATCAAATTGAAAATCCGAATTCCTGTCTAACATGGATACTTGAGCCATCTTCGCTATCCTTTATGGTCTGTACTAGACCCGATTGCATTCACAAGCACAGTATACCAATTGGCATTGTTCAAAGGCATCCAAATATGCATGTTCTTCATGTCTACCTATTTCCTGTGGACGAATCCCAAGACGGACAAGACCCGCTATGTATACATCGGCTACATTGCGGCACTTCTCGTACTCATTACCGTAGCTATGAGCGCCAATCTCTACTGTCCGTACTTGCTCTATCATTTTTTGCACCTTCCGTTGACTCACGCAAAAATTTAGACGGAGAACAAATGTGGATTAATCACAGGTAGGAGGATACGATTGAACTGATGCAACCAACCAGACCAGACTGACAACCCTTCAGGGACTTCGAGGGAGGCCCCGCTGCATATTTTGGCACTCATATCTCCGACTGGTACAACACGTTCGGGACTGCCGCAGACGTCACAGCAAATGTCCTCGGCGATGGACTCATGGTATGACCTGTGCGTTACTTTGAGTTCTGCACAGCTTACCCGTCCGATAGCTATACCGATGCTACGTCTTTTGGGAGAGTATTAGCATCTGGACTGTCGCCTTCCCATCACTCCTTTTCCTTGGATCTTCCAGTGAGTCGCATCAAGCCCATTTCCAGATCTACTTTCTGATGAACATCTGGCTATAAGCGATGGGCATTGTCATGACCATCCAGAGCGGTCTCCCTGGTGCGATCCAGCCTTTTCCAGATGCTTCTGTGTATGACTAAAATCGGGAAATAGGCGGCGACATCTTCCATGGAACAGCGGTGAACTTTGGAATTCCGTGGCTTGTGCTTACTATCGTCTTCAATATTTTGGTCACTGGTGATTATTTTCTGCGACTTCAATCTATCCCTCCAGCCTTGCTAACGAATTTCCAGGCATGATCGGATTCCGTCTTATTTCACTCAGCCGTAGCATGCGCAATGTCCTCTCCAAAGAGCGCGCAGATGTATATGTTGGCGTCACGGCAATACTCGTCGAATCTGCCGCACCATTTACGCTGCTCGGGATTGAATACCTTGTCACCTATATCAGAAATGACCCCCAGGTTTTGGCGTTCGCTGACGTGTGGGGAATGTTCTGCGTAGGTTCACCCGCTTCTTTTTTCGCTCGCCATCTAACGCCACTCCGTCTACCAGGCACTCTCTCCCCAGATGATCATTCTCCGGGTATATATATTTTGAAAGGCCGCTTCGGTGTTGCTAACTCCTACTTGCAGGTTGCGATGGGCTCCGCGTGGTCCAGCAAGACCATGACCCAATACGGGTACAACTCCGGCACGGTCGTATTCACAAATCCTGGACGACGAACGATAGGCTCTCGGGAAACGGAGCTCAAGTCGATGGGTTCTGTCCACGGGAACAGCACTCTCGCGGTCACGGTCGAGTCGAAGCAATCCAGGTTCATGGACAATATTTAGCCACCACTAAGATCTCATACCTACCGTGCTACACCCATTTATCTTTGCTGTTTAGGGCCAGGCTGGCTGAGCCAACAACTGAATTCATGTATATCATTAATTCAAATCCACTGAAAATCCACATTCGTTCCCTTGGGCTTTTTTTTGTATTGCGTTGCTTTTGGACTGTTTTTGGGACTATTACCACCAGTATACTATTAGACTGCATTCGAATCTGTAAACCTACGCCTTTCCGTTCTCGGGTGTAGTCCTGGGGCAATTAAGCCAAAATCTTCCAACAGGGAGTCAGCCAAGTCAAGTAGTTAGGATACGTGTCTCATTTCAATGCTCTCTGCTGATCAGGAAGGAAAACGAAGTCGAAGTCGAAAAAAAAAACCCCTGATGGGAACTGGAGTCTTCGACTTCTTGTGATGGTTGGTGGCGCATGGCCGGATCCACGCTATTGATACACTATCACCTTCTCCGATTCGCCGAGGCTTGCCATCTTGTGGCGCATCTTGTGCTTTACTTCAATGCGTCAAGTATGTACCGAAGAGAACATGACCAAGTACTCACACGAGCGATGAGCCATATTTGCCCCTCCGTGGTAGTAATAAGAGCTGGCCTCTTTCCCTGCACAGCAAGGCGCAACTGGGCAACAATGGGTTTCGAGTAATCTAAAATGTCAACCCGACTTCGACGACCAATCAACTTCTACCGTCACAGGCTTGTCAGTTGCCGAGTTGGCGATGAGACTTTCATGACCGCCAGCGAATGCAAGACGTGACGGGGGGGAACGGCGGATTCTGTCCTTTAGATATGGTTCGAATAAGTATGGTGCAGAGGTCCGTGAATTCGGTCGAAGCAGGAACCGACTGGAAAGGGAAACGGCATTGCTTCCGACAACCAGCGGCATCAGATAGCGAGACGACTCGGAACCGAGGGAAAAATAAGCAACCATTCCCGACTTAATCTCAAATATTCAGTGCGCTCAATGACAAAGTATAATGGGTACATGAATGGATGGAGAATTCTCGGGCTCCACCATTGCCTATTTATCTTGGGCTCAGTTCTGTGGGCAGACTGATGGCTGTACACCTTATTTCTTTTTCCGATTTTGGGTTGGATTTTTTTCTTCTACACTCAAAGGTGTACAGCCACCAGTCTGCCCACAGAACTGAGCCCAAGATGAATAGGAGCCTATGTGGGCTTTCAATTTCGTCCTCAGTTCTCACAAAGATTCCGACTCCTTGTAATTAATCTTCAAAGCAGCGAGTAGACGTCGCAGGGGGTTTAAAGTAAGGTGTGTACCATTCAGGGCAGTCAGAACGTGGATCTGCAAGTCTGGATGGATCGCATTAACACGCCATTCATCACATACATCGGCGCAGTCAGGAAGAGATGCCGGGAGGTAGATTAGAGGAAGCATGTGAATCAGCAAACTGCAAACACTGACCAGAAACGATGTGTTCTGTAATTTCAGCACGAATACTTTCAACTGTAGGTTTTGGTGGCAATTGAATACGATGAAAGGCTGCGATGGCAAGAAGGACAGGCTTGCGATGGCTTTCGAACGAGTTGAGAAAATCAGTCACCGATGTCGAAGAACAATTATCCGAATCTGCGGAAGTAATACTAACTAGATGTTTTCGTATGGCTGCGCGCAATTTGAAACGGAGGTTGCGGGTGCCTGAGGTAGTGATATTCATGGCCGCCGCGACATGACAATAGTGTTCCGTGGACATTTGTTTCGAGCCAGCATTTAGAATTACATTTAGAGCAGCTTCAGACACCTCGGCGGCACTTGAAAATCCTCGGGACACAGCTCGGCAAGTCGCAAGTTCAGCGCGGGCAGTCGATGGTGCATCATTAGCATTTTCTGGATTATCGAAGCAAGCTCCAGTGATGATGTGATGAATGAGCGCCTGTTGGCATTGAACGAGAGTCATGTTGTGATGGGGGATTCCGTGAAGTAGAAGAGCGTGTTGAATTGCAGATGAATCAGAATGGAAAACAGATATGCGGGCGCGTGTGCAATGATGACCAAGAAAGATATCTTTGATAATATTCATCGATGTTATTTACACATTATTGATAGGAACAGCCGATGTGGAGGCACAACGGCAACCAGACTGATCAATACAGACACAGTCGGACATTCCATCATCTGAAATAGATGAGAATCAGAGAAAAAAAGAACGAAGAAAGATAAATGTACCTGGTCGGTACTGACTGGGTTCGGCCTCGTCAATGTCGATAAAGGTTGAGTCGCAATAATTAGGTTTATTTTGAGGAGGATCTGAGAGAAGTGAGAAGAATTCCTGTGAGCAGCAGAAGAAATACCGTTTTGAGGGCATCGAAGGTCAACCTGACCGGTGGACAAGTAGAAACAAGTCTCGGAGACAGATTCCCGGCCGTACTGCAACCAGTCTCGTCCAAGGACAAGATCGGAAGACAGAGACGAGATAATATTGAGGTCCATTGGGACGGAGAAGACGCCTCCATCACAGGGAACAGCGAGGACGCCTGAAGCTTTAGAACGGACAGCACATATTCCAGAGGTCAAAACCCAGTCTAAAGAGAGTACTGATTCCTGGTAGAAAGAGGCACATTGCATTCTTCATCGTTTGCTGAGGCAGTGGTTGAGGGGAGAAAAACGAGCTTGCCTACGCTGGCAAAATCGGAAGATGTCGGAGCAAGGACTAATCAGAAATGACAGGGCTCCAACGGCATGAATGCATTTTTAGGAGGGAGAAAAGCTGTTCAGTGTTGACTCAGAGCAAATAACGAAAAAGTGATCCACCGCCAAAAAGTGGAATGATAGGGCGCCCTATCAGAAACCCTTACCTAAAGGTAGCGGGAATCATCAGCGTTGCGGCAATGGGTGAGTGGGGGATAGTAGCTCGGTGGTGCGGGCAGAAAGATTGTTTGTGGGTTGTAGCACGGCGGCGGGAAGGATCAACTCAGCGTAGTATTGGCGCGCGTTGAGTGATGGCGTGGCGTGCGCTGCGGCGAGAGGAGCTGGTTGATGGCGGGGCGGGAGGTGCCGCGTTGGGGATGCTCGGCTTGAGAGAGAGGGCGCGGCGGGATCGTAGGGCAACGGGAAGTGCCGGGGAGCGGATGGAGCCGGAAGCACGGGCAGATGCGGCAGATGCATTGGAAAGCTGCGGCGCTACAGCGATAGCATAGGCGGAATGGGACGGGTGCCGGAGCGAAATGGAATATACGAGATGGTATTTTGGCTCTGTTTCGTGGCTAGGAATCAACCGAAGCGCTGGGGCGCCAATGCAGTACATAGAACAGCAACGCAATGCAGGTTACGAAACCTGCGCGGCATGTCCGGTTACATGACAGGTCTCTAATTGAGTGAGAGGGAGTGTCAGTGGCTACAGCTTGACCTCGCTTCACATTCTTTTTACGGATCAAACTGCCTCTGCTTCATCGTGTAATCGCCTCCAGTTGGTACATCTTCGTTCAACTCCCTCCACTTGCTCCTATCTGGCTTATGGCACCGCCTAGCGAGAAGCACGATTGGGGTGACGAGGAGGAGGACGAATGATATCATTTCGAGGAATACGATTTTGCCGACGTGGACTTGGAGTGCCGGGAGGTTAGGGATCGGTGGGACGAGCTGTTGAATCCTGTGATTCATTTAGAAAGGAGATATTAGTCTTGACAGACCAGGGAAAACCTGGAGCGGAGACATACTTTTACTTTGCGATTACGAACAGCACAATGTCGAACACGCCGGAAAGGAGGGCCCCTACTATCCCGAACCCAAGGAACACGTATGAGAAGCATGAAATTGGGCCAACGGCGCCAAAAAACACTGTGAAGGTGAGAAGTAGACAGAAACCGGAGATGGCAAAGGCGACAATGTGGACGACGAACGCCTAGGCATTGTTAAATAAGATATAATTCATTCTCTGATCAGTCAAAAAGACGCACCGTGGTAACCATCTTCAGGATCGTATTCACCTGTGCGATCGTCGCGAAAAGCGAATCCAGACCCAGCTTGCCGTTCAACACCTCATTATCCACATCCTCCAAGAATTGTGCCAGCTCGTTCATGTCCAAAGTGGACACCGTCCCGTTCAAAACCTGTCATCGAGGAGGATTTCAACGTCTTCGAGGTCGTAGCCGACTTTCGGCTTGGAGCAAAATATGCCCTTGCCATCTTGAACGTTTGAGCAGAACGAGAGCACGGCAAAGTCGACGGAGGGGGAGGAAGTGACATTGAGGTCAAGCCGGATGAGGTGGAACCCTTTGGCATCGAACGAAGCAATGGCAAGGAGGACGGTGGCAATTCCGATGGAGATGAGGCCGATGATTTTGTGCCAGGAAAAAATCATCTTTGAGTGAGGGATTAAGAGAAGTCGGGAGATTTGAAATATTTCTATGGACAAGAATCAGACTGAGGGTCTTCCAATGGGATTGGACGGATTTGTAGCTCACTAAGTTGAGAACGAAGTGAATTTTGCCAATAGAAGGAACTATGAACGAATGCAACCGGTGCAGGGCAACGTGAGCCCGAGAATAGCGAAGGAAGAGAAAAGAAATGAGACGAAAGAGATGAGGAAGGGTGCCCCGAAAGTCAGACGGGACAAATACAGCCACTAGCTTGTTCTTAAAATACGCGCGCGCTGCGGGCGCTCGAACAATGCTGATCGGGTAACTCCAAGCAACGAGCTGATCTTTGGACGCTGTCAACCAGTTCGATCTCGGATCAAGGTGTTAATGTCACTCAGTGAAGTGAAAGTCGATGCCAATACTCGTCCAATATCTGGCCAATATCCGTCGAATAGAGCCTATTTTGGCCGGATATTGGCAAGAGGTTATTTGGCCAATATCTGACCATTATCCGGCCAATAAATCTCATATTGGCCGCATATTGGCGGCCATATTTTTGCCTCCAACTTCAAAGAGGAGCACTAAATTCAGTTGCGTACATCCCGGACTTGGAGGAGGAAGGAGCTACTGTAGAAGAGGCCACGTGGAACGTGCTGAAGGCCCGCGGCATAAGCGGTCGTAAAACCTGTATGTCCGATCCAATTTGCCGGTTTTTGCCGTTTCCGTACCTCGAATTTCTCGCCGGATGTGTAGGCAGGATAGGGTGGCTCGTTTTCGGTACGAAATCGCCCGCATAGCGGATTGGACCTGCTTCCACGAGAGGCCTCTATTTCTTCCACACCGGCCGCTTCGGAGGGATGCATGCCGGTTCGGCCTAGGTATCTGTCATTCACTGGGAAGAACGGCGGGACAATGCTCCAAACGTACGCATGCGGATCGAAGCGTCCGACCGAAAAATTCGTCCGCATTTTGGATCAGCCATTGGCCGATTTTCCTCGGAAAATGTCCGCATTGAAGTTGCGCATTCTGAAGAGATATGAAGGGCATTATTAGGGCAAATTTGTCAGCGCTCGGATCGGACATACAGCCATATATGCCGGGAGCCTCGTGCTGAAAATACTGCGACTCAACGTGACATTGTATCCAGGGCCAGTATATATGAATCTTTCAGTTTAAAATATGAAGAGTCACATCTACATCTCTTAGTCAATATGAATACCGCGCCACTACCGTGGCATATTGAATCGGATCAATGACTGATCGAAGTCCCTGGCAACAGGGTAGTGCTGGGGACCAGGACGCGGGGTGACGCGCACTGACACGGCATCCCTACGTTTGACCAAGTTTGACAAGAAATGCGGCTTCGCTCTGGCAGATGATTCTATACTTGATCAGTATTGAAGTATACTTCCATGGTCGCCCTTCTCTCGGAGTCTACCCGACTGTTTCCCTCCTGTATTTGGTTCTACGGTCTCACGCTCACGCTGACCCTTCGCCGTTCGGTCAACTCATCCAACTTGGTAAGCACCCAGTTTAACTACACCATAAAATCAAACATACTCCTAGTCTCGTTCCCGACGTTATAGGGCAGTATGCTCGCTGCGCTCGCAGGCGCGGAGCGCAAGCGGTCCTCCGGACCGGTCGGAAAGATCCGAGGCATAGTTTTGATGAAATTTGATTGCGGAGCACTGCCCTATAACGAGTTCCGCCCATCTTTTTCATCATTTTTCTGCCTGAAACTTGGAACTCCGCCACCCGGAGATCTGGAGCCGAGATTAACATACTCCATTCATCATGTGGTGGCTCTGAAAAGTAGAACCGTGAAGCCAAAAAGCTGATGAAACCCCCTAACAAGATTATCTGATGCCTTCATGAAGCACGAACATAAATTGGGGTCTCCAAGTCGTATTATAGATCCTGACGCACTTTGAAACCGTGGGTGGACATGGGTAATGTCAGGCATCGACTTTTGATCTTCTTGCTAATTTTATCGCAGTCATCGACGAGGAGATCCAATCCGGACTAACAGCAAACCGCCCAAACACGTCTGTTGACTTCGTCTTTGCCGCAAATCTGCAAATCCTAGGCCACTCGCCGCCGAGTTTCCTCTTGACTCCGTACTTCTCAGCTAGTATGCACCTTCCCTGTGCTTTGCGGTGGACGAATTAATAACGGCTTATAGACCGCGCTCCGCCCAACGCCTACAAAGGATATCCGTCGAACAGATGGCGTCGACGTTGAATTGGACGTGCAAGAGGACGCCGTACATGACTTTTTGGGCTTTACCATCGTTCCTTCGAAGCAGGCCAGGGAAAATGTGATGGTCCGAGTTCGCTCTTGGGTAGATGCTTTGTAAATGACTAGTCATAGGATCGTTGCCTTTCCTCATTGAACCATTACATGTCCAGAAACTCGCTTGCTTGCGAATAACAAAGTCCTGGGTCGAAATAACTGCTCCTGAGCTGTCGGAGCCGCGTTCAAACATGGGTGGGGGGCCAGTAAATTACACGTGTTGGACAGGCGGAGTGGGATGGCCGGAACAACTCTTTGTAGGGAATTGAAACTCGAATTCAACAACCGAATATGTTGTGCATGATTATTATAGAAAATCCAAACTTCAGCATTCCTCAGACCCGCAGTCATCCAGTGCCGCTTTTGTTTTCCTCATTCTCCGGCCCCCTCTCGGACCGGACATACGACACTGCCGGTGAAGAGTCTTCATTCTCCGTTGCTTGTGTTGCTGAGACTGTGAGGGAGCTGGTCGGCACCTGGCGCTACGGCCTGCTCTACGCGATGACCGTGACGTTTCAGCCACCGAGCCAACTGCTGGACCATCATTGGCCTGCTGGCACTCGCGGGTCTCTCGCGGGTCTCTCGGCTAAATTTGATCACATGCAAGAAGGGTACCCTACGACCTTCTTGACGGCCAGACCCGTCTTCACCGGCTTTGTCGACGAAAGGCGGTCTCTTTCACTTTCGACGTCATTGCGGAGGTGAAATCTACTGTCATTAACACGTTTCCCTCTCGGCGCGAGGACATGGAGGACCAGGTAGACGTCAAGACTGGACGGAAACATCCGAGGCTGAGTTCTATCTGTCCCACTTCAGGTCTCAGTTTCAGGGTTTCGAGCAGAAAATACCACATTTTTGGACGAAAAGCTCGCTCGTATCACACTGGGGGCAGACAATTAACAATCACGCACCCCGGATGCCTCAGATATTTGAGCTCTTTCGGTGGGTGCAAACACGGTATGGATTCGCGTCTGAAAACATCACAAAACCATAGTTTCTATGCATACCTAAGTCGACAACGATTGGACACCGAAACGTTCGGCATAGCACTGTTGTGCAACTCCTACCGCGTCGTATTCCATAAAGTACGACTGCATCTTTTGAGTTGTTGACAACATCTCGGACCCGCCATTCGTAAGCCTGGACACCTGCTCGACCGATTCGGCTCTCACGAAGTCTTGCGAATATCCTGATAAGCCGCGAGTCTAGCTGGAATGTCTGCCGGCCGTGTTCCAGCGGGAAACAGACACCCAATCGACGCTGCTTCCTCCATCGCCATTGAGGCACCCATACCCAAGAAGGGCAGCGTTCCATGCGCAGCATCACCAAGGAGCCTGTGCGCCCGCGGACCCAAGTAGGTAGTTCGGCCAGAACGCGCAACTGCCATTTCAGCATCTCGCTGTGAGCCGGAAGATCGAGGACACGCAAAAACCTGGGGTGGAACTCCTGGAATTTGGCGATGATTTCTTCTCGCGATGCAGTCCGCGTCCGGCCTGTGGGCTCACAATTAATAGATCTTTCAGATGCTGAGGAATGGTACCAGAACCTTTGGCAGGGTCCTCCGAATCCGAGAAATAACCAACGAAATTGATTAGTGTTCCGTTGCGGCATGGATAAAAGAGAAGCATCCGGAACTCTCCGTCCTTTGCCACAGCGGTTCGAGTGCCCGAGACCCCCGAAGTAAGCTACTCTAGTTTAGGTATTTCCCCAACCACTTTCGCAGGCTCGAAAACGGCGCGGTAGAAAGACCACGAGTACGAACAACGGACTGCAGAGTTGATTAGTGACACATAGAGGAAAACATGAGGCTCGCATTTTTTCCGTCAGCGCCGAGGATGAGATCCGCTTGAACTACTTCACCGGTGTTTAGCGTGATTGTTCCCTCCTCGGGGTCGCACGCCAAAACCTTGCTTCCAAGACACAGCTTCGCCGGAGGTCCTTCACCATCTCCTGTTGCCAGGCGCTTGAGTTCCTCGTACAGATCACTCCGATGGACAAACAAGCCCTGTGTTGAAATCAGGGACGATAGATTCTAAGCAATACTGTGAGACATACGGGGTTCTCCACTGCATTTGGGGTGGACCAGTGCTGTGTAATTCCTTCCCCGGTTTTATAATCGAAGCCGACACCCTAATGCACTTTTAGAATAATGACAAAAATCAAATAGAATGTTGAAATGTACCCTTATGCATTGGACCCTATGTGCATGGAATTCTCTCATTATCCCACTCCATCCGCCTGGGCACGGTGAAAGTGCCGTTGCTGCCGCACACTGCCGCAGAGTCACAGCAGCGGCATGGGGCGGCATGGTATGCATATTCAACCAACCCCAATTGCATTTATTCCAACTTCAATTTCGGCTCGTCTTTGACGTCATGATCTTCATACTTGCGCTGTACAAAGCTTTGCGGTATGAAACATGCACTGACGTTCTGTTTCGCGATGGTGGGTCTGTTAATCTAATTCTGTTCATTCTACTCACATTCGTCATGCTGCATGTACTTTGGGTCCATTCCCCTGCACATCGCTCTTCAAGCACTTGTTTGACACCCCATCTAGCATAATGATTACCGTAAACGCCATAAATATTGGAATCTACACTATGGTACTTCATCTTATTCAACGCAAGCCGACATTAATTAATTGAAACTCCGGTCAATTAGGGCGGCGTAAGCTCCGGATTAACGAAATTTCCGCGTGACTCACCCCTTCCCTTCTCAGCCGATACTGAGCGGCTCGGGAACAGCGATCGTGAACGCGTACGCCTCATCACGGTCTCATTTATTAGGCCTGAGCCTTCATCTGCAATCTTTCCTCGGTTTTGATAATATAAGTCGGGTAATGTTGAACCTGCGCGGTCCAAAAATCCTTCAATTAACACAGAGAAACCGCACTGCAAGAGTCACGACTGAGAATTCACCTGCCATGACCACTTTGATGGACACAGACAATGGAAGGGACTCGATGCGGTGGGAATACTTAGGGGAAGGAGTAGATCGTAGACCATAGTGACTATGGAATGCAAGCAATGGTATGTCTGCTTAAAAAAAAAAAAATATCCCGTCTGGCTGATTGGGAGCAAGTGATGTCGTCGAGGACACTGAACTTTGGGACTCGGCCAAAGCTCTACAAGAGGTTCTAAATAAGTGATTGTTAAGTATGGAGAATGCTGTAGAGGAGAATATGAGGGAATGATCTCCTGAAAATAGGAATGTGAGGCTACCTTGCTCAGCCGAGAACCTGGCACCGATGTTCCTTTAGCTCCAAGATTGCCAAAATAAGCAGAAAATTTACAACCTATGTCTAGTAACACAAAAGTAACACATTTATTATTCATCCCTTCTGGGCAAACAAATGGAATTTTCAACCATTGTTTAACCAGTTCAAGTCTCTTATCTTGTTCAATTCCAGCCTCGAATCCGTGGGATACAGCTCTTAAACTAACACTGTATGTACTCGTTGAATTCGGCTGTATTCAAATTGTGTCCATGAAAATACTACAACTGGAACACACCCAGCGCAAGTAATCCCTTCAAACTCACTTACCAGCAATCGAAATTACTTGAACCCGCCTTCAGCATGTTCAGTCGCCGGACTGCCAGCTATGGCAATTTTTCCATGATTGCCGAGGAATGAACACCAAATCCAGTGAACAATTGAGGCGACGGGTGACATGGTGTGAACCCGTGGTCGTAATACTACGGTAATATGCCACAATGACGACGATGACGGTCTTCCCAAATGCACCCGACTCTTATGTTGCGCTCAAGCATCCAGTGGAGACTGTCTAAAAATATCCGGGGATGATGAAATGCGTCATTCCTATCATCATGCTGCATCATCGACGGAATCCTACAGAACTATTTACGACTTACGACCCACTTCTAACAAGCTAGACGAACTTGTACCGCTCCCCCTATTTCCTCCCGTTCATCTACTAAATCAGCAATGTCCGACAACGCCGTCCTACACCCCCAATCTCACCCTCGTTCCCTTTCGCACTCTTCTCCCTCTAGCCGTTCCGTGTCTCCCGAGCCCCAGATGGAGCCACAGCTCCAGACCCAACCAGCTTCCTCCCGCCGCCACGATAGAGGCCGCCAGCGCCGGTCGCAGCCGCAACCCTCGTTTGACCAGCAGCAGCTCCAACAACAGCCCCAGCAGCAGCAAGACCAGAGTCAGGCTCTCGCTCAGCAGGCGCCGCAGGCCGGCCAGCTCCTCGGGAACACCCTCGGGCAGGTCGCCGGCGGCGGCCAGCAGCAGGGTGGTCAGAAGAAGGAAGCGTTGAAGCTGCGCCTTGACCTCAATTTGGACGTCGATGTGCAGATCAAGGCAAGGGTGCACGGAGATGTTACCCTCTCGCTCCTGTGAGTATTATTTGATTTTTCCCTCCCGCATATATAAATTGATTCCTAGAAACTGAAAATAACCAGAGACTGACGAACTCTTCCGCAATGGGCGACCTCCGGAAAACGGTCGCAATCGGATGTACGACTAGACCTATTTTTAGTACTGCACCCAGATATATTATCCGTTCTCTTAACGAAATCTCTCGAATTCGTTTGTACCTCTTTGCGCACATCCCCTTCAGTGTTATCCCCATTACTGTTCCTTCTCTCTAGCCCTTCATTCAACGCTCTTTTAGCTCCGCGAACCTCTCACAGTGTCCTCAAATTTTCCCCATTTACAATGGTGGAACCCCGTTTGGATGTGAATTTATAGTTTGACAACCCACATGACCTGAAACCAGGACTTCGCCGCAGCCAGACCTTCCATTTTCGATGTGCCGTGCAGACACGTAACATGCAAGTTCCGGTGCCGTGGTGCTACGCCGCAGAGGAGGCTCCTGCGGCCACGTATGCGGGAATCGCATTTCAGCCTGTAAAAGACTTGCATCAGGCTCAGTTTCCCTGACCTCCCTTTCCCCGCTTCCATGTCTTTCGTATCCTTTTGGTGGCTGCAATACGCAAATTTTCCGCAATCGCTTAGGTCTGCGTCTTCAGGTCTATGTAAACACTGCAAGCTTTCTTTACTGGCCTCACCTGCGTCTGCTTCAAGACCTCAAATTATGCCGGTTTCGTTGGCTTTGAATTTGGGCTCTTAATTCTGGCTCTTAATCCTATACCTTCCATGCACAGTCAGTGTTCATCAGAAGCATGCCATTTCAACCTGCAGCGACGTCTCCTGGGCCCTTCCTCCAGCGAATTTGTGTCGTGCCTGACACACATTCTCCCTGCTCTCTTCTTCAAAATGACTGCTTTAACTTCATCAGCAGATTCTGGCATCAGCACTGACTTTCGTGTGGTTTGATTCACCCTTTATTCCAGGTGTCGTCCGTCCAGGCGCCCAATTGATACCGCAAGAGTCAAGTCCCCGCTCGTTCACACTCTCGCCGCCGAAACTCTGGAAATCGCTCACTGCATTCCGTAATATCGCGGGGCGCTCCGAATTTGTTCTCGCAGCCTTTTCCGTCCACTTTCGAGTATTTGGTATATAATCCTCCCATTTGTTTGGCGTCCTTACTCATGTTGTACTTCATATGACCAATCAATTAATTTTATACAAAACAGAATCTTTGTGTTTGGCATTCTTCGCCCTAACGCACTGTTCTAAAATTACATTCTACACGATACCGACATGTCATCGGATTTGAGCTAGTGGAATGCAGAACTCACGGCGCCGGAGCGAAGCGAAGGCATATCTTGTAATCCTGTAACTGTACTATTTGACTCGTAATGGACATGGACTCTGATACCCTATCCAAATGAGTGAAGCTTTCGACATTTAAATATGACTTTCGTGGACGAACATACTTGCGTTGGATTGAGAACCATTGAGCAGGGAAGTAAAGTCCGAGTCCTAAAAGTCGATCCCGCATCAGCGAGCCAGTCCCAGACTCGGGGTCAATACCATTTGAAGCCACCGTATACAGAGGACGATAATGAGGATACAGCGCTCAAGGCACATAGTTTCTGTTCTCTCTAAGGTATTGCTGAGGAACGGAATGTAGATGGATGCCGTGAATCTCTGTCCGGCTTACGAGGAGAAGGTGAAATCGAGTTGAGGTTGTTCCAGCTCGAGAGAATCGAGCGTCCAAGAGTATTATGTATCCCAAAACAATCAGTCGCAAAAACGTCAGCGTAGAGAGCGCCAGGTTTGAAAATTTGGTCCGAAATCGGAGCTTAGGGTACCATTCGAGATCGGCGTATTTTCAAGACCAAAATACAGGCCATATACATCTTGCTATGCCATTTGAATTAGACGTTTCCGAAGATCCCTGGTGCGTAGACGCGGTGCACGAAGAATCCAGAAATCCGAGCTGCAAGGTGGCATCTCAACACAGCATCTAGCCAGACAGCGCCCGGTGTGCACCTGCACCGAATGCATTGACAGCACCCGGGGTATTGTGCCTGCAGAGAAACCTCGTTTGAATCGGGGCGGAGGGCATAGGAAGAAAGAAACGCCTTTTTTCCATTTAGCTCGGTGATGGATATGAACGAACGCTCGCTGAAGTTATTTAGAGTGTTTGAAAAATTCCTTGTTCCTGAACATGACAGCAGGAATCCTCGTCGACGTTGGTCTCTTTTCAAGGATGTAGCGAAGCGATCTGTGATGACAGTTACCGGAGAGATGTGCATTCGGGTGGTTTTCAACATTTGCGTACGATGGAGAGTCATTGTGTGATCATAGTGCAGAGACCATGCGAACGAGCCAGGCTTCCAACGCATGGATAGGGTGAAGCGCGAGCGTTCCTTAATAATTTGCCACTCGCGCGAACAACTCCTGATATAAATAATTCGTCTCACTTATTCTGTGCTGATTTGTTTTTTGTGTCTTTATAGTTCCTTGGATGTGCCGCGGCGAGTTAGCGCGTCCGTGAGCTCGTCTTTGGTGCTATGGAGGAGTCCAGGGGCAATAGTGTATTTTGGCGCATGTACACTTAGATAATCCCTGGGAACCGGCATTCCTAGGCGGGACCGTTCCGTGTAATACTACCTACCTACCTACCGTTCTGTGGTATAAAACAAGTGGCTATGTCCAAGAGTTTTTTTGGGAACGCGCTCGTGCGACATAGCCACCCGTTTGGTATCACAGAACGGAGCGTTGTGGCAAACTGCGGAGTATTGCCAGTCTCCTACCCAGCCGCACGTTACGGGGTTGGGAATATACAGAGCAGTGGGACGCAAAATGAGATCTGTAAGTAGGATAATTATAGAATTTTGATGTCGCATGATTATGTCAAAATTTAAACTCCGACCTTCGCTTAACCCAACCCCTCCACGGCGGCTGGCATTTAACACACGTAAACAACATAGCCACCCCCTGATCACTGCCATCAGCAGGCAATCCTTTCGTCAACAAAACCTCGTTGTCGTTGTGTCCCGCTCTGTCCTTGCTCAAGAGGAATTAATGGCTGCTGAATTTATTCTCACACTCCTGGAAAGGTCCTCTTTGCAAGACAATCCATCAACTACGAGCCTTAGCCCTATCATTGATGCCTTCTAGCAGAATTCGATGTTCTAGGCATCTATCTTTGTGTGGGCACAAAAAGTCATCCAAAAGAAAACCATCAAAGTTTTGTATGGCCCTACGCCATCGAGAGTGGTGAGCGGGACGCAACGAGGTTTTGTTGACGAAAGGATTGCTTACTGATGGCAGTGATCAGGGGGTGGCTATGTTGTTTACGTGTGTTAAATGCCAGCCGCCGTGGAGGGGTTGGGTTAAGCGAAGGTCGGAGTTTAAACTTTGACATAATCATGCGACATCAAAATTCTATAATTATCCTACTTACAAATATCATTTTGCGTCCCACTGCTCTGTATATTCCCAACCCCGTAACGTGCGGCTGGGTAGGAGACTGGAGTATTGCTACTTTTGAAAGAGTATATCGGATATGTCCCAATTCTGGTGGGGGCATGGCGCCGAAGTTTAAACTTCAGAATCCGAAAAGAACCAAATTTTATTCGAGGTCCTTGATGTCGCAGTTGGGGATGTGCAATGGAAGCGTGTTTTTTTTTGAAAACTCTATGCCTCCAGGGGGATTCGAACTCAGCCATGGGTGAAGTTGGGAGGGCGACTTGTCGATTAGTCGATGGGAGTTCCATTCATTAATATGTGGCCTTTTTTACCTCCGTGTGCAGTTGGATGGATGCAGAAGAGACATTTGTGCCCTGAATGCATGCCAGCACGAGGATTCGACTCGCCTTTTGCGTTTGTGTGAAGTGAACGAATCAGAGTCTCAGACAACGTCTCAAATCAGATAATAGCCCATGTAGATGAATTTGTACATCATCCGCGTTACTTATAGCCAAGTTCATCAAGAATAACGGGACAGCACAACTTGAGTTGACTTTTCTTTAGGTGTCGAGACCGTCTCTCACTTGCGTGAGAACGGGCATATCGCAGTCTTATTCAATGGTTTCGAAGGATCGCCCAGAATTGTCAAGCTCTATGGACAAGGTAATTCTTCCAGGTCGGCGCTTGGACCATGCTTGATACTCAAGACCAACAGGAACCGTATACGAGTTCGGGTCACCCGAGTTCAACAGCTTCATTCCCCCCCAATCGCACAAGCCAGGAACCCGCTCTGTCATTGTAGCCAATGTCTACAAGGTCGGCCCGGTATGCTAGCACCATTTCATGTGCTCTCTCCTCCACCGTTGAACTCGAACACAGTCCTGCGGCTACACCGTCCCGTTTTTTGACTTCAAGAGCCACCGCACGCGACTCCTCGCTTGGGCGGCCAAGAAAGAGGAGAAGAACATAGCCTCCGCCGGCGATTCGGAGGGACGCGTTTCCGGTCTCGTGGACGAAGCGCTATTGAAACACTAAAAATACCAAGAGCCTCGACAGTCTTACAGGTTTAACGGTATCGCCGTATACCTCCGATAAATTCCCGGTCAAGGATATCAACTACAAACCTGATAACGAGGCAACGAAGAGTCGATATAGATTTCTGACCATGAACAGCGCAGACGGCATCAACTTGGTCGTTGGTTTTTCCTTGGGTGTTCTCGCCACCTCTGTTTCTGTTTACATGCGGATGTCACGGTGAAAGATTAAGTAGAAATTAAGTCTCGCTAGTTGTACGGAGTTCCGATTCTTGAAATCTTACAAATGCGACTGCATTTCTTCGCCCGAAATTCGTGATACCAATCCGCCGTCACGCAAGAAAGCTACAAAGTCACCGGCAAACGGTCCGTGGAGAGCGAATCTCAAGCAACCACGGACAACCATCCCCTACATATACTCGCCCCACACAAACAGCGGGTCTGTTTCTTGCTTTTATTCTTCTTGGACCGCATTTTCTCCCTATATCTCTTCAACTCCCATTCCGTCTGGTGTGCGGGATTATAGTCGAAAGTGAGTTCCGTGAATGCTGGGATGTCCTCGGTCGCTACTAGTGCCAGGTAAGGCATGTTGTCCTTGAAGAACAGATTAACCCATGAGCGTTAGAATGGGATTGTTGTAATGTAAATGAGGAGGGGGAGACTGACCTTAGGCATCGTATCATAAACAACGGTGATTATCTGGAGGTTGGGGCTGCAGGAATGACTGGAAAGGGCCGTGAGTTATAAGCCTGTGAGTAAAGAAGGTTCATGAAGCACTTGATAAACCGCGTCCAATTGCCTGGGAGAAAAATAAAAATCAGTCATTCATTCGTGCGGGCGTATCAAGATGATGGTGCGTCGTACCACATCCATAAGCATCTACACTATAAGCATTTTCCGGAGTCTCCTCGTGCGGGTGCTCGTTGATGTCCAAGTCAAAACAGTACGACGCTCTGCTACCAGACAGTTTGTCCGCCTCTTCTCGTCGTCTGCAAGGGGAAGATCGAACATTAATTCAGCACTGTGTTGTGTCAGACTGGGAAAAATGAAAATATGTACTGACATTAGAAGTCTAGGGATGGGACATTTAATTCAAACGATACACGGATCCATGGAAATGAATGAATGCCTACCCCGTATAAAGTCCAACCACATGTCCTCCGAAAATGTCGACGGGAAGTCTGGCACCCCATCCACACTTTTCGGTCTTGAATATCTGAGCTGGGAGTTGCCGCGGGAACTGGGCGAGGCGATTGTTACACTGGGGCGAACAGCCACAGGCCTGTCAGATGGGAAGTTAAATATATATATTGAATTGCTTGGGATAGAGAAGTTTACACTGTTGCATTCGACGATTTCGGATTCGGCGGTGAAAGCGAAGAGACCCTGGAAGTTAAATCAAGTGTGAATACCCTGCGATGTATGGATATAGATCAAGTTTGACCGAACCTGCGTGTACGCCGGCCCGTTTTTGAGGGTGGATGATGCGGATGCGCAAGGACATCGCCCAGGCCGTGCGTTGTTGCACCCACTTTTGCCATCACACTCGCACCCGGCCAAAGCAGTCGGTTCGGCGATTCCGATGTCACTTGGTGTTGGTTAGTATATATTCGAATTGCGATTTAGAATGCGCTAAAGAGAAAACTTACAAGAGGTAACTCCTCTCGACATAAGGAAAGAGAATGCCAATGCCCGGTGGGACCTCTTCGTCGTCAACCTCGTTGACGAACTCAATTCCGGCTGCACCAGCTTCGCGTGCAATCTTGTTCCACTGGTCCTGAATAATCTCGCGACTAAGAGACATTTGAGTGAGAAGTTAGACATATTGAGGACGGTTCTTGAGGGAACAAACATACCGAGGTTTGAGAACATTACGCAGAGTGTCTAGGGGAGCGAAAAATAAAGGCGATCGAGTTGGCTGAAGCGGCGGTAAGGACAGTGCAGATTCCTGTCTTTTCTGTGGCCCTTCTATTTTCTCAGACCTATCGTCCTGAGACATAGCGTCACCCAGATACTCTCCAGCAAGACTGGAGAAGTCGGAGGATACCCCGCCAACGAGGGTATTGCCTGGATTCATAACTAAGACGAATAAGAAGTGGCTGGCCACAAAAAATATGTACACACCTGCAAGGCTACCTGGGGTGGCATTACGCGCCTCCAAGATATCTTCAATCGTCTGGTCTTCGTCGGCCATTACACGACACTCCTGCAGTATGTGCAAGTCCGAATACAGGCCCGGCCCACTAGACAACGACGCCACCCCACCCGTCAAGTGCGTCTTCCACGCCATGATCAGCTGCCCCAGGATAGAGATTATTCTCGCTTCCCGGAGCATCCTCCTCGTCGCGTTGACTTGAATGGCTGGCTGGAGTGTATTCGTACTCCTGGTGGTCCGCTGAGAAGGCGCCCGACGAGAACGAGCGTTCTTCCACCCAGCCAGGGACTCTACCCGCCATTCGTGGTGCAAATGTTCCAACGAAATGATGGTGCTGATTTGGCGAGCCAGAAAGTTCGCTGATGAGAATGGTTCAATGTTAGTTGAAGAACAAGAAAGCAGGAAAAAAAGAAAAACATACCAGCAGTCTCCAGTCGCCTGCGCTCCGTTTGGTCATCCCTCCAGGCCATAAAATGGCGTGCAAAATTCCAGAGAATATCGTCGTCATTTTGCGGTGGACAGGGCTCTGGCCAAGAACATATTAGTGTGCTCAGCCAGTTTGCTTCCGCTGCTTGTAAAGCGGTTTTCAATTGTCGAAGCATCAATTCGGGGGTGGCGCCCACGGATGGCTCCAGGTGAGGGGGATGCAATGTCAGCGGTGCAGCTGGGACAACCCCCGAATTGCTGACTTCCACTACTGGTGGATTTATTATCACCGTAGTGAGATCCACCGCCTTTTCTTTGATGGTTGTTGATCCAGAGTCAATTTGTGTGGCTGCAATCCAGAAGTTCTCGTTACTTGGATCCAGCTGACCGAATTGAATTAGTGCTCTCCAAATCAAAACAAACCCAATCCCTACGGTGAGGCCGCACGACTCGCACTGATGTTTCGTTGGCAGATGATCCACGCTGTTACGGGCCTTACGGCAGGGCATGCTGGAAGAGCGCGATGTTGTGCGTGCCGCGGGAGACGAGCCCTGATGAGACTTAGGCCGACGGTGTTGAATGCGCACGCCTGCCTATGCGAGTCTCGCTCACGGCTTGTGCTGCGGGCGATATGGCGCACGGCGGCGACGAGGGCGGAGAGGATGCGCGCAGATGTCACGGTGGTTGTGAGGATCTTGAGCACCGTGGGTCCGCTTGGCAAAAGTAGCTATAGAGCGAAGGGTCACCGCAAAGGAGGAAGAACGAAAGAGGAAGCAATGACACGTGTCTTGCGACACCCCCCGAATGCAACAGAGGTACATAGTCAAATGGGGTAAAAATTTATCCTGGAAAATACTAGCGACTCGATAATGCCTATTCAGTCTACCTCGAGCCGATCTGGGTAGATTCAGCACAAAGTACGAGCCCAATTTTGTTTAAAAAGACCGCCAGCCAAAAATCCAGCTGAGTTGAATCTAGGTTCGGGAGCCGGCCGCTGTTAAGTACATCGTCGCTTAACTATAAAATATCCGCATCCGTGTAACTGTCAGGGGGAATTCTAACCTTTTTGTGACATCACCGAATTACACTGAGTCAACGTATTAATCGTTTCTCAACTGTAACTGCAAGACATGAATAGACACGATTCCTCGGGGTGCCTTTTCCTTTCCAATTTATTGCCAGAAATAGATGGTGCAAAATGCCTTCGGGCTCGCTACTGTCTGGAGTATTTTTTTCTTTGATTGCAGTGTAAATCAACTTGGTTCGAACGTAGGAAAGCTGCCCTCGTGGTGCGTCATCACTATGCATCACTTAACCGCAATCTCTGCACACGGGACGCGGGGGTTCGAATCTTCCCTGGGATATCATCGAGCTATCCGAGTCTTTTTAGCGGTCCATTGAAAAAGGAAAATTTGGCTGGTATATAAGGTCTGGAAAACAACATCGTCCACGTTACTTGTACACTCATCGCTCGAAGACATCGTTGGAATCCTCCCGAGATAGAGTAATGGGACAGGCCCGACTCGACTCGTTCCTGGGCTGATGAACTGATTCTCATTTTTCTTTCTTCAAGTGAGTTGGATTTTATTTATAGGAGAAAGCTAGGAGGAATAACGGTGCCATCGGTGATTGGAGGTAAGATACATAGCCCTCGTGGATGAATCGGTACATCAGCCATTTTTGTGGAAATAGTGAAAGGTAAATTGTATTCCCCGAATTGTGGCCGCGCTCTTTTTTTGGCCCCACCGAGGACTGGGTTGCGTATTTTTCTCTGAATTGACTGACTTGTATCTCGATTTGAATCTGGTGAAAAACTCCTCGTGGATGGACTGGTATCTCATCCCCTTTATTGATGTACGGAAGCTCAAAGAAAGGCGGAGGTTCAAATCCTGCTGAGGGCATTAGGGCTTGCGCGCGACTTTTCTTTCTTTACTTTTAAAGAGGACATGATTTTACGGTATACCCACGCTGGAGAAATAGCCCTCGTAGCTGAATTGGCACATTACCCACCATCTATTAGTTGAGGCCACAATGCGTGTGTGAAGGGAATGTATACCGTCAGTAAAATTAAGGATTGATTGATTCATGTCTGAGTTCGAAATTAGGAAATAAGCCATCGTGGATGGATGGTACCATCACCCATTAGCCGTCGACGATTAAATCGGAGGCGGATGATAGAATCCTCCCGGGGGCATATATGCGGGGTCTGCTTTTTTCTCGTATTTTCGTTGTCTTTTGATTTTTTTTTCAATCATTGGCAGCGCTTGACGATTTTAGAAAGACTAAATGTAAAAGCAGATGAGAAAATGCGTGCAGAATGGATCTATATGCAGAGGTTTGCGTGTGTCAGAATGAGTGAAACCACGTCCCGAATTAGATGTATCGTGAATAGCCCTCGTAGATGAATTGGCATATCATCCACTCTCCATGATTGCTCAATCATGAAGAATAAATTCAAAGTGGAGGTTCGAATCCTCCTCTGGGCATAGATATTCCCAAGGGAATTTTTTTTTGTCCAGCCTGGGAATATTTGAAGTAGAATCAGGATCAGTCCTAGGTGAAATTTGTTTTCGAGGCGGTGTAGGATGCTATGCATTCGCAGGCGCAGAGACCAAACGAAAATGCTACTAAAAACTTGAAAAAGGATACCTGCGGGCTATCCTGTCCTGAGTCATATCTATGGTCATAAGAAAGCACAGAAGCCTTCATGGATGAACTGGCACATCACCCATGAGCCGTGCTGTGGTATATACACCCGTGTCAATTGAAGGCGAGATTCGAATCCTCATGAGGGTATACATTGACAGTTGCTTGTTTCTTGTTCACTGGTCAAACTGCGACGCAGTCCGAGGCATCTTGTTTTCAGACACCTTCTTGTGTTTTTTGAACTCAAGCAGCATGATTATGCTGTTGGGCGGTAAGGAAATATGCCTCGTAAATGCACGCAGAATTTGTGTATGCAGTGCAAAAGGGAGATAGAGTTGTAAATCCTCCCCGGGCCAGGCAAAGTGTGTGGTGGGAATGGCACCACGGACCCAGGACGGACGAATTCGTTGTGTTGCAACTAGCTTTGTGAAAATAGTCGTGATATCAATTTATTGCTTTTTTTTTGAGGAGTGGAGCAGCTATTTTTTTTTCAAAATCTTATGGGATACAGAATTAATGAGAAGCCGGTACATATTTACAGATTGTACAATAATGATAGGCCTGAGGCGCACGCACGCGGAATATTGGACAGGAATGATCTGTGAAACCAGTGAGGAGGAATATTGTGAAGCCGATGAGAGGGATTGGTAAAATGGTGGACGGTAGAGTGCCGACAGACTGCAGAAAAATCGGCAGACTGTTCCAAGAAGGGAGATGTTACGAGTCCTAACTTGTTAGGTATCGTTTATTACAAGCCGTTACAGTGACTTTTCGCAGCCGCGTCAGACCAGAATTGTTTGACTAATTGTGGGAATTACTACTGCCTTGGTTTGCACTGCCCTTTCACGCATCGACAGTTGTTCACGTTCGGGACACGCAGGGCCCCGAGAACTGCCGAGAGCAGGCTCGCATTTAATGTATTTTCAGCCTGTGACTTGTCAGGACTCAATTGCAAAAGAGTGGCGATGCAACAGGTAAGTAATGACTGACTTGATTGAGTCAGATGGCAATCCCCATTCGGATACTCTATCGAGTCGTGTCTGTGTTGTACTGGTAAGAGGGCATTCATGCTGAGGAGCTTGCGGAGATATTTGTTTGGGAGCGCACTTCTGTCAATTGGGCCTGCTTTTTTAGGATGAGTCGAGCGAAATTGGCGGTGCTGAGTCACCGATTTTGGCTTTCGGGCCCAGCCCCGACCAAACTGTTGGAAGTGCGCCAACAATTTAAATCAAAACTGACATTATGGGAAAGGGGGGTAATGACTGGCCTGACTGAACCGTTGAGTCAGATGCCAAAAATATCTAGTCCCTTTTAAATGACTGCGTTCAGCGGTCTATTGTATTTGGTAGACTGCTTGGGGTTGTGGGCCATGGCGGTGCCCGGCAAAAACTTGTACTTGATTTTTAACTACCTTAAATGAGCACATGAGTAAGTGTACAGTCAAATACTTTATTAGCTGAACTTAAGTTCTGGCCGGTCCACACCGGTTTTCGAACTTAAGATCTCTTATAACTTAAGTTCTAGCAAACTTTATAAGTTTGAAAACCGGTGTAGACCGGCAGAACTGAAGTCATGCTCATCTTATTTCATGCCGATGCTGGCGTACCCGTTCCATGCGCCATTTGCTTGCCTTGACGACGGCACGACTGCGGCAAGGGGTCCTCTGGCGATCAGAGCTTTCACTTGGCTTTCCCGGGCCCTGATTCCGTTTGCCTCCTACCGAGCACAGGATTGTAATAGCCACAAAATATATCCTGAATCAGGGATATGGGACAAGTGAGACGTGGTGGAAGTAAGCATGGGAATCAATTCGGTGATCTCGGTGATGCTCGTATTCGGGCTCAGCGCAGGAGCGAGCAAATTGGAGTGGAGAGGAGGAATCTGGGTCTAGCAATGAATTTTGGACAGAGGCTACAGGAGACTAGATGATATATCTTTTGCTCTAATATTTATTTTGCATTTGATATTCTGTTTCCAGTGTTTGATATTCTGTGGAACAGAATTGTATTTTCTTAAAGCCTACAGACCATCCAAGGCAAGTGAATACACCTACATCGCGTTTATTCCGTGTTGTATCAGCTTTATGTGGTAAACTGCTGCACCCGCCATATCAAACTTTGGCCCGAATTAGCTGCTAACCTGTGTTCTACCGTATCTGCAGATATGACTGACAATACTAAAAATACTTCTAGGCTCGGTTCTATCTGCTATATCCTCTCTATGTATTTTTAAGCCTACCTGAATCAATTTACAGGTACATAGAATCCCGCACACCGCCATATCAGACTTTGACCGGGCAGCTAACTTGTTCCCACGCTTGTTTGACCGTAATTCCACCAAATTGGGCTGGCTTCGAATACTTTGCATTGATTTCTATCTGATCCATCACCACAAGGTGTCTCTGAGCTCACCGAAATAAATTTAGAAGTACATAAAATCCCGCAGCTGACTTGTTCACGCTCTTGGTCGACCGACCATAACAGAAAATGGGATCAATCATGAATATTTCAGAGCGGTGCGAGGGCCTCAAACTTGCCGATATTTCCCGATTTTTGCAGATTTTTCTGCGTGGGTGACTCCGGAGGCCTCCAGGACTTTGTCGTTGGTCAGGAATGAGATAGGGGGGCAGGGGAGGTTTGGGAGGCACCCGGCAGGCATTTCAGCATCGCCCCCCAGCTAAAAAAAAAAACAGAATAGTTGAATAACAGGGAAGATACGAACCAGATACCAGAAACGCCCTCCCCAATTTTGGAGCAGATATTACTAGCCACTGTTTTCACCCTCTCAACGGGGCGGCAACCTATTAGTCAATTGTTGCTTTTCAAATTTATCCCAGTGTGTTGGTATTCGTTGGGACTTCGCAAGCTACTGTAGTATGCTTCTTAGCTACTTAACGAATGGCTTGAATCAATCAATTCGGCTTGTGTTGAAATCTAACCGGCACCGTGTCGGAAATGCATAATAAAATGCAGTTTAACTCGTATTTGAACCAGCTGAACAAGATTGCCTGGAACCAGTCTCTAACTTTTTGGTGGATTATTTTGCCTCGACCACACATCTGGTTTCAACTCAGCAAGCTGGCTTGTCAGCTTAGGGGGCTCGAAAGCTAAATCACGCTTGTTGGCCTGATGCCGCCACCTTGCGCGCCCAATTCCCTTCTGAATTCCCTCCTCTTTATTTGTTGGCGGTTAGATTGTGTCGTAAATAAATCTGGTCCTTGGACATTTTAATTCAATTCAATGATGAAAGTGCACCAAGGGAACGGTCTCTAAACCTCGTGATGACCTGGACAGTTGTTCTTTAGTGAAGAGGAGACAAGATTGGCTTGTGATTGGCTTGCTAGACCATTGACAGTAGTGTAAAATTGACTTGGGCTTGCTATGCTGCACGTAATGGCCTTCGACACAGTTGACTTGCACTGGACAAACTTGGGGGCACGACGGAATTTGGCTCCTGCCGCACTTCATAGTGTAGTGAATCTGACGTGTGATGGCTGTTGGATTGGATTTAAAATTTAAAAAAGAGTCTGGTATATCGGAGACGACGTCGAGGTCTTATCATTCCTGAATAGGCTTGCCACGCACGACTGGCATGCAGCAAGCCAAGTGGCTAGCTGGAAAGAGTTTGTCATTAACAAAGTTAGGTTTTAGTCCTACATATTTGCCTAGCTGTTCTGGCCCTCAAAACAGTGGCTGTGTCATGTGTTCAGACACCGGTAGCTGTGTTCATGTCATAGCCACCGTTGTGGCTGTCAGAAAGGCTCGGAAAATATATAATAGGATGGATTTTGCTGCTTCGCGAAACTGATCCTCTCTAAGTGTGAAGTCAAGCGCTCTCAGGGTATATCTATTTTCTCCGGTTAATTACGGAAGATGCGCACAACTCCGATGTATTGGACGAAAGGGCTTATGGTGCTGGTGTTGGTGCTGTGGCGTCATGACGCTATCACATTGACGTTTGATTGACGCAGATTGATGCAGCACCGAGTTTGGTTGAATGTTTTAAAGGCTCGCAACCCTTGCTATTCGTGTGTTTTGTGGTGCTAAGCTATATATTGATCATCCCTTTACTTGCCTGTAGAGTTTGGGAGGTCGAGCGTAGCAGTAAAGATAAGTTTAACACCTGACGCAGAATAAAACTGACGCAGACCGACGTTGCATACGTCAAACGTCACTGCTGCGTCAAAATCCCTTTGCCGGAATCAGAGTGGAAAGAGCAGAGAATAGCACCAAATCATCAGTTCATATAATGCCTAGTAATCCCAAAAGGAATCTCGCGAAATGCGAATGGGCGAAGGATTGGCGGTTCGAAGGAAAAACATACGTGTAGAATCTTGAGGGTTGCGTGGCCGCCCGGTGTAAGGACAATTCAAGTTCGGTTACGCTGTGGCGCAAGGAAAAGCAGCTGCGATAAATCGCACGCTGTCGGGAATTTACTGCGAGGTCAGCAGCTCAGTTGCAAATGAAGGGACAACTTGAATGTCTGCGCATGAAGGACGGAAGGATTTACACAATTATTGAGAGCAAAGGAGCGCGGATGTACCACGGAGATGTAGCACAGCCGAGCTGGGGGAGAGGTGCATAGCAGTTACTGGGGTTTCTACAACAAGGGGCATCTGTTCCATGCATCATACATCTACGATGCAGACGGCCATCCTTTTAAATTGTCTAACTGTTCAGAGTGTTCTGGTTGAGCATCCCAAAGAGGTTTTCTTTTCCGGCTCCGCTCTAGGTATAATCATTTTCAGGAGGAGCCCAGCCAAGCCGGGATTCCACTGGAATCCAGATATCCTGGGTCCGTCCAGTCATCTTTTCTCCCCCTTCCCCCTGCATTGCGTCTATCAATTGCAACACGACGGCCAAAACTTCCGCTGAGCATGCTTTGCGAGCTACCGGACAGCGGAAAATGAAACATGGCCAGACGACTTAAGCCTCTGTGCCTGAGGACTGCCTCACCGAGCCTTCGGTAAGCCACCCTTCCCCGCTGACAGCGCTAAGGTGCAGCTACATAATTACTTGTCCAGCAATGAGTAATCCCCGGTGCTATTGAGGGGCCGCCGGCATGCATGGGATGGATGTATTGCCCTTTAATTTATCACATTTTGATATCCGCAAGGCGTACACCAACGAGGCAACAAGTTACCTGACAGCGGTAGGCTGTACCTTGCTTGACACCCTTATAAGAGCCGCACCCTGAGCGAACCCAAAGCCAACCCCCCCGTACAATTTCCTCCACAATCCGCAACCAACCACCCCCATGCGCCCCACCCTCGTCATCCTGCTCCTCGCCTCACTCGTTTCATCGGCTCACGCCAGCTGCTTCTGGGGCGCAACACACGTGGGCTTTGGGACAGCGGCGGTGCGTCTGGCGCTTCCTCACCATCGCCATCTGTCTCTGATATCCCACTCACTCATTTCCCTTAGCAATGCACCACGTTCTGTAAGAGCTGCTGTGCGCAGTCCCCGAATGACCCAGAGTGCTCGGGGGGCACCCAGCTCTGCTTCGGCGACTGCCGCGGGTGAGACACTTGCAGTGTTACTTACTTATGAGCTGCTGAGGCAAAAATGCGTTCTAGATTCTGAGAGCGGTCCTAGAAGCGCAATTCCTCAAATGTGGAACATACACGCCCTCTGTCTTCCTCTTCCACTTTCTCCCTCCAGTCCGAAAACAAAGAACTCCAACAAATTGCTCTCGTTGCTACTGTCTTATTTTGACCAAGTGTTCATATAACGTGTAGCACCCAATTTTGTGAGGTCTTCAAAATTCCCTAATTCCCTGTAATTCAAAAAAAGAAATTTTATCGGGTATTTCGGCGAGTGAAAAAAAAAAAGTAATGAACAATTGGTCGAAATGATACAGTATTGTGTATATGAAGACAGCTATGTTACATGCGTGCGCAGAAAAATGTACTTATGGTATCGTTTTAGATTCTAGGTAGGCTTTTGCGCAGTTGAAGGCATACTGGCGGTAAACTGTACAGCTTGCGATTGAAAAGAATAAATTGGCACCATAACCATCTTCCAGCCAAGTGTAGATGAAATCAATATTGTATTGCGGCTCAGTGCGAGCTGGTCAATGTGCGAGCATTGACCGAGCGAGCTTTGGGCCACCACTGCATTGATTTTATATTTACTAATGTTGACCCAGCGACTGTTGGGCTGCTTTTCGTTGATCTTTAAAGCACTTCCTCAGCCGGTAGCGGGCCGTGCTGCTCGTCGGCCCTACCGGCTTTATTTACTCGACAGCCTGCCATTTACACGGCCCTTAGCGGCTGATCGGGGATGTTGGATTTGATAAGCGCCGGGGCGTCTAGACTAAACTTTGATACTTGATGGCTCAGTAACGGTGTTTGTGGGCGCTTAATAATAATTAATAAATAGCCAAAAAAGGAAAGAGGAAAAGAAAGAGAAAGGGGAATTTTCAGCCCTTACAGCACTCCAGTCATCTACTATACGCTATTCCAGGACAAACATCCAAGCAATCCCAAGATTCTGATATACAGTGGCAGCGAAAAAAAATGAGCACAGTCGTTTGGGCCTATTTTTAGGTCAAATCACTTCAAATAAAGTACTAGCACCATTGTCATGTAATTTTAGGAGTTCTTCCACCATTTAATATATATCATACCAGTATTGTCGGCTCAAACTAAATTATTTCACTGTTTTCTGAAAAATCAAGTCTGTGGATACAGGGTGTATGCAAAAATGGTGCACATAGCATGAAACTACTTGCAAACATGACCAGTTCCATATTTTATTTGAGTAAAATTGATGCGGATTTGGGCTCACAATCCTCGGCCATTTTGACTAAAAATAGCTGAAAATGGCCCAAAATACGAAAAATGACCGTTTTGTGATGGCCATTGCTAGCCCAAATCCGCATCAATTCCACTCAACTAAAATATTAGAATGGTAGTGTTTTCAATTAGTTTCATGCTATGTGCACCATTTTTGCATATACCCTGCATCCACAGACTCGATTTTTCGGAAAACGGTAAAATAATTTATTTTGAGCCAACGATACCGGTACTATATATGTTAAACGGTGCAGGAATTCTTGAAACTATGGGATAATTGTGCTAGCATTTTATTTGAAGTGATTTGATCTAAAAATAGGGCCAAACGACCGCGCTCATTCTTTTTCGCTGCCACTGTATATTTAATTAATTTTGAATGGAGAATGTAGATTTAAATTTGTTGAGCCATTTGGATATTAACTAGCCACATAATACAAATATGTTGTGGTTAGATCTAGACCATAGGTCAGGTATTGAGCGAGATTGCAATAAAGCAAGATGTGCCGGTTACACTGATCAAGCCCGGAAATTGCCGAAATTTCTGATATGCATCTGATCAACCAAATCGGGTTGCTTCTCTATTGGGAAGCAACCCGTTTTGGTCGCTTCTCTATTAGGAAGCGACCAAATTGGGTTGCTCCCTATTATGGGAATTTGATGCCAACAAACACCGCTACCGAGCCCCCAGTGGGTCAGCTGGAATAGCAATTCGGGTAATTTCGGCGGAACAAAGAGGTGCAATCTGATTCGAGTCATCTGCTTCAGATATGAGTAATAATGATCCCTGCACAATCCATCGACTTTGAGTGCTTTGCCAAGCCGAACTGAGTGTACATGCATATGCAATGGAATGCTGATCTACTTTACTTTACCTCCTCAATTTGAGGGTGTAGGGGATTGGGCTGAACAGCAAAGTCCCCAAAATCCTGCAAGCCTTGGAAGAACACCTCGTCTCCGACCCGAACCCCTTCCGGTGCTGTGCAGTTCGAATGCAAGAAGTCCACCCAAGTCACCTCGGTTGCAAAAAATCCTCTGATCTCAACTTCTGGTCCGATTTTCCGAGCGATATCTCGCCCTCGAGCGGCGGGATCCACCTCGTACCGACAGTGTAGGTCAATGAGCGCCCTGAGTCCTCGCGGATCCCAATGGCGGTAGCTGTAGATTGCCTGATATTGAGCTGTGAAGTCTCGCTCTTCCCAATCGACACAAGTGCCATCACTCCGAATAAGCTGGAGCGGCTGCCAGATAAGAGTTCCGTTTTCTAAGTCGAGCGCCGGGGGCTCCACATATAGACTCAGTCTCTCCGGGGCAAGCGTGTGTTTTCTTGAGATAGTGATTGAGATTCCCCTGGGCTCTCGCCATTTAACTGTCAGGGTAGGAACAGAATGAACATGCGTTGCTATACAAACAAGATATTACCCAAGGCGTACCGTTGAAATGAGGGGCGTATGCGCAATACAAAACAGAGGATGATTTCTTGAAAGGCAACCGCAAGGTAGTCCAGTCAACATAGAGAGTCAGAGTATGTGAATTGGCGTTTGGGTCCAAGGTCCACTCGAATACATTCGGGATGCCTCTGTTCCGCGATGGATGAAAGAATGTATGCAGAGGCAATAGAGCGCACTCACTTTTGCATTACATGTGAGCCTTGAAAATCAAAGCCGGGAAGCCAAAGCTGTGCGGGTGGATTATCTCGCTTGAAACATGCTAAACCTAGAAGCCTTTCCTCTGTGAAGGAAAGACACGCGCAAAGCGGTGTCGTCGCGGGAAGGCCTTCCAGCGACTCAGGACCCTGGATGAATGGAACGCATTCATGAGCAAGTGCGAACCACTGGATGGGAACCAGCGCTCGAGACTCGAAGCTCTCGCGTAATGCACGAATTAACGGATCATGCAGCCACGACGATCTAGAGCTCCCGTGCAAACCGCGGAATCCAGTGACGACCAGCTGGCCGTCAAATCGAACTACCGCCTCAAGGCCTCTGTAAGGCTGTAACAGAGTTATTCCTGACTCGTATTTTCCATCTCCGAGCAGGCATACCTCAATCACAATGCGATGCCTCTGGACCATGTCAACGGCTGCATCCTGTGAAAAGTCTCAGTGGCGCTGCAAACAAAGACAAGGCACTAGACTCACACTATGTTGGAGATGCTATTTGGGAAAGTTGTCAACGCGAGGTTTACTACTAGATAGGAATTAACATACCACTTTAAGTTGGTGCAGAACCCAGTCGATACCGGCCAGATTACTGCGTCTTTGATATTGCTCCTTCGTCATAAACGCATCAGCTCCTTCATTGAAAACTATGGCCTTCAGGGATGAAGTGCGGCAGATTCCGAAAATTTGTGGGAACCGGAGACTTCTGGTGCCGATCAAGTTCGACTCAGCTTGACTGACTGAGCTCAAACTACTCACTTTATTCTCTCTAAGCCTGCCAGATCATGTTCAAATGCTTGGGTAACCGCTGCGGTATTCGCTCCGCCCTGTGTGGTATCTGATGTAAGACAACATAAAGACGAGTATGAGAGGCCATACGGATCGTCCAGTTGTTTGGTCATTGTCGAACCGACGTATGAGAACTTTCTCTGCACGACACATATGTCCAGAGTTGTGAACAACAGTCGCGACGGTAAACCCTGGAATACATGAGGTCTCGGGCTCTAGACGAATGTCGGCTGGCTTAAGCTTGTAGTACTGGACTGCAGGTTAGCGTTTCTGCAGGATTACATACGTTCGAGTAACACTTACCAAATCTTCTCCATCATCTGGGGAAACCGTCGCATGAACAATGGCCATTGTCTTCATCTTCGAAGATCATGTACCATGGTGAGCATTGGTTGGGATTTGAGAGAATATGGGCCAGGAAAAGACTGCAGCACTCACCAGCCAATGAATCCTGATATCGTCCAGTTCAACCTTGAAACCGTCAATCAGGTTTTTTATCTCCTTCGTGCGCAGGTACGAGATAAAGCCGCGGGTGTTGCTGTTCAGATCTGCAACGATTTTGGTATACATTCGCGCGAGTAACCTGTCCGGTGTCAACTTCTCAACGACTCAAAAGATTGGGAAAGCTCACTGTTCAAATTTACGACATGCTTCGATATATCTCGACCCAAGAACGGTCTGTTGGTTGGCCTGGGACGTAAGGTCTTTGAGCTCGGTGATCAGCAGCTCCGTTGCACGGACTCTACGTCCTATTTCCTGAAGGTCCTCGCTATTTTGATAACGTGCCTATGATTGCAGTCAACTGACCGGCAAAGGTAGGGAGAGATAGAGCCTCAACCAGGCCTCAACTCACTTCGATGGTTTCCACAATAATACTAGTCGTTGTGGAGATTCCTTTTAACATGGGCCCCCCAACTGGAATCATTTCTCCGACACCACCTGCTAGCTTGGCGACCTTATTGACCACATTGAATTTGTTGACAGCGGATTTGGCCTGGGTGGACCCTCTCGTCTTGGCCTTTTGCTTCAAACCGGATAGTAAAAAGGACATGGTCGGAGGAAAGGGTAAGCTCCCACGAATACGCATGGAACACTTTATTTGTAGGAACAGCCGCGTACTGGAGGCTTGGCGAAGCCAATTAAAGACCGTGAGGTCGATGGAGTGTAGGGTTCTATGTAAGAATCTTCTCAAAGGAACTACTTCATATTTAGCTACTGTCTGTCTCCGTAGCATCGGGACACTTTCAGGGTTGCCATGAGCCGGTGAATCCCGGGCAGGTACGGCGCACGTACGGATGCTGAAGGCCGCAGAACGAAGGAGCCAAGAATGTGCATCAATTTCCCAATCTCTGGGTCGGCGAGAGAGTTAAGAACTTCTCGCCGGTGGAGATCAAACAAGCACTAGCTGCGACATTGAGACTGTCCTGTGCTTGAGGTAGGAACTCTGTGGCGTGCAGGGTTGAAAAATGCTTAGGAGCCACTGCTATTAAACTTGCATCGGAGACAGCGGTAGAGCGGCAGATCATGCGGTATCTTGTAACGCAGGAAAACCCGGCCTGCACCGGGGTGGGCAAGATGGCAAAAAAATGGTGCGGGTGAATCACTCATTGTGGGAAGAGCCGGCTATTCAGAGGGCTGCGAAATGACGGAAGAGGATGTGGATACAAAGAGCACGAGTCCAGCTGTCACACCCGAATCGGTACACAGAGGGAGAAACGCGAAAGAAAAGACCTGAATAGAAACGTTAGATGGAACTCGTTTAGACGAAATACCTATATCATGAATCACAATGTTGAGATGGGACAGTCCAGCCGGGTCGGACCATTTCAAGCTCACGTACCCGGCTCCAGAAGAGAGGTGTGGAGCGGAGACCATCATCGCGTAAAAGCTGAGTTCAGAGCAAACTCCTTGATGGCTATACGTATGTGCCTAAGAAATCGGAGGAAGTGCGACCCTGTCGCACCGTATTTACAGCATCCAGTACTCAGAGCCAATCCTGATGGTCACACATGGTTTTGGCTGGGATATACCTGTTGCCCAATTAACTTGGACTAGGATATACTGGTTGGCCAATCGCCTTTGAGAGATATGATTCACGCGCAACGTTTATGCGGTGAGCAAACTAGAAGTTCGGATGATTGGTCGGCTTGAAATCAGACAAGAAAAGTATCCTGGTGGTTCGGCATGCTCTCCAGGGATAATACGCCGACAGACGTACTCAGCGGCGTAAATCCCCTGTATCACCCTTTTGACGTTTTGATTGCGGCCCTGCCGACCTTTTCCGAACTTTTCAGCAGTCGAAGCTAAGTTAGGGCAATGTCTAACCCACGGATGTCCTTGCCACTACATTTCGGGAGTATTCATACCATTACAAAGATATACTAGAATTTTCTACGAAGCTCAACCAATGATTATCAGGCTGTCTCTCGAATATTCTCCAGCAGCCCAGTCGGCACACGGATATTCTCACGGATATTCTCAATATTCCAGACATAAGCTTGCAGCCCTGGTAATGCGGCTTTCCAACACCTTTTTTGGGTTTGTGCAGGGATGTCAAAAATCTTCTGATGCGTTTATGCGCGGCGTGTGAGCGATGAAGCTTAAGAAGACCGAATGAGAATGTGGCGGCGCTATTTTGGCGGCTCGAAAAGAGACTTCTCTGTCCTCGGCGGAGGTGTCACGACTTGACTGACTAGCCTATGGAATCCAGTCCATATTGTTGCTCCCATTGGTCAGAACTAGTGCATGATCGGGACCAAAGTGAATTTGATCAAATCCATCGAGGCATTTTCAACTCCGCGGCGCCACAGCGTTCGCGTGTGTACACGTCACAGGCTTGTGTCCCGCACGATGATCGGTAAGCAATCCCAGGCTTACCTTTACTTCCTTTCTTCTTTTACATAGATAGAACTACAATTTCTCGAAACCGGTACCCAAGGTTTGATCGACGCTGAGCCCCAGGTTGGCCCCAGCATAGGGTTGTTGTCTTGCTACCACTGCTTATCCTTCGATTCAGTCTGATTGACGGTTTCTTTGAGAATGCAGCCCTGGTAATGCGGCCTTCCCACACCTTTTTCGGGTTTGTGCAGGGATGTCAAGAGTCTTCTGATGCATTTATGCGCGGCGTGTGAGCGATGAAGACCGAATGAGAATGTGGCGGCGCTATTTTGGCGACTCGGAAGGAGACTTCTCTGTCCTCGGCGGAGGTGTCACGACTCGACTGACTAGCCTATGGCATCCAGTCCATATTGTTGCTCCCATTGGTCAGAACTGGTGCATGATCGGGACCAAAGTGAATTTAATCAAATCCATCGAGGCATTTTCAACTCCGCGGCGCCACAGCGTTCGCGTTTGTACACGCCACAGGCTTGCGTCCCGCACGATGATCGGTAAGCAATCCCAGGCTTACCTTTACTTCCTTTCTTCTGTTACATAGATAGAAATGAAATAATATTAGCCGATCTTAAGTCCTGGATGGTGGGACCACTTTGGAACTTAAGATCCGGCCGAAACTTAAGTTCGGTGCCAACCGCGCACCCATTACTGCTGCCCCCTACCACCCACGACCCATGCTTGAACTTAAGTTCCATGGCACTTAAGTTTCCCCGAACTCAAGTCGCCTCCACCGATAGCGCACCCATCCCCACGCCTCGTGCTCGAACTTAAGTTCCATACCGTTTAAGTTGCATTCAGAACTTGAATCTTATTTGCATTGCAAATATAGGATAATAGTACAACTGAACTTGAGTGGCAAAAACCTGGGGCTTGAGTCGTAAGGAACTTGAGTTCTATGAAACTCGAGTTGTAGATTACTAGGGAACTCGTGTAACTTGAGTGAAAGAAACCTGGAACTTGAGGCCGTAAGGAATTTGAGATCTATGAAACTTGAGTTGTAACTTACTACAATAGTGTTGCAACTGAACCTTAGTGAGATAGATGTGGCTCTGGAGCTCTAAGGAACTCAGCGCCGTCGAGTACAATGGGAATGCCCCGGCGACGCCGACAGGCACCGACGCGCCGCAAAAGGAGCGGGTTCACCCGTGTCACTAACCATTTGTCTCATGTCACGGCACTAGCAAGGGAAATTGCACCGTAACACCACGACTCCAGCCATCCACGGTTAGCACCGTTGCCAATAGCCTTCTCCTCTTCCCCTTTTGGGGAGCAGGCGGCGCATGTTCTCGCTTCCCTCTGATCGATGGGTCGGCTGGGTGCTGCCGTGGGTCCATTTGATGGATGCGACGGTTAGCGATCCAAGCATCTTGACGCCGCGATCAAAGACCATCAGATGTCCTCGACGCCGTCGGCGACGATGCCAACCACGATGCCGAAATTTGCTTCGAAAATCGCAAAAATAATGTAGGATACACAGTTTATATGTACAATACATTTTACTGGGTAATGAAGCGAAATACAGTCAGACAGACACATAACACACCCTTTTCATTCAATTTTGTGCTGCATCCATTTCGGCTCGGTTGCAGCTCGAGCTCACGACTTCTGCACTATGCGGTAGGAAAGGGACAGGCAAGGGTCGAGCTTTAATATTGCAGTGCGAGCAGCATGCGATGTCTGAGGACTAGGCTTGAAGAGCCTCCTGCGTGTGAGATGGTGGGATGAGCGGTACAGCCACTGATTGACGTGATCGACGCCCCCAACTTGGAATGATCCCCCTGAAAAATCGACAATTTTGCGAATTACGGACGCGTAGGGGAGCTAGTTCTGCATAAATCTCCAAGATAGCAAACCTTGTGTATGCAAGTATTTTTAGGAAGAGAAATTAGAACTCAATTGTTTTTTCTGGTCGAGATTTCACTCAATTACTACCTGCAGCAAAAATAATGATTCCCCTTCCACCGTAGCCATATTTCATTCAATCTTCCTCAAATAGGAGTGTATTCTAGTTATAGGAACAGTAAAAAAATTAAACTGGGGGTGTAACAAAGTCCTGTATGACGATTTAGGCCTCTCTAGGGTCTGATAACTAGGCTTATTTCATTGCAATGGCATGCATTTATGACCTGTCAATTAAGATTCATGGACAGTATAAGTATGCCTACACAGCCATCCAAAAATTTGGGGCGATTAGAGAAGGTTTATTTTTCACTCAAGAACACCTCTTTTGATGATTTTCGGGGCATGGAAGGCTCAGATATCATACTAGTAGTGCCTGGAGTGAATAATAAGGTCATATGAACCCGATATGATCGAAAGAGCCAGGGTATTTAACCTTCTAGGATGATAGTTGACCGAATACGCTCGAAAGGTCGGGTAGTTGAATGTTGTAAACCGTAATAACATGTCATACAAGTTTGACTAAAGTCCATATGTTCTTAAGGGCTTGAGTTTGGGGTGTAACTGTTTTCAATTCATGAAGATACATCCTATGGAAGCTCTCAGGGCTATTCTTGGATTTTCCCTAGCCCTAGTCCTTGCGCTATTGCTCAATTGTGTTTTAAGCGCCCGTGAAGCGCTGACCGGCCCGCAGGTCCGAGAGTCAGTTCGCGACAAGAATTCGTGACAAGAATTCGCGATTACACAATCTGCTAATGAGCAATAACCGACCAGATGATAGAATATTGACCTTTTACAAATATATTGGCTCCTTATTTCATCTGTAGGCCAAAATACGAATCAAAAGGAATTGATTTTAAGAAATACAATACATTTGGGGTGCACAAAGGTAAAAGGGGGCGAAGTATGTGTGTACGACAGAAAAGCACAGTGGCAGTAATACATGTGGAGGTGCATGAAGTGTGCAAGGGCAACGCGAGCAGGGTGGGCGGTACGGCGTAGGAAGCAAAATGCACATGGTGACGTGCGGGGAGCGGCGGAAAGGCGGGTAGCTCGGCGTGAGCGGGATGGGAAGTGGTGTATACTGGTATGCTATTACCGGGCGTGCAAAGGGGGGCGGGCGCAGGTAGCCGGACGACAAGCGGTGTGGGCGGGATGCGGATCGGCAATGATGGGACGATAACATGCGCAAATAAATCAGCGCGGGAAACCGGCAAGCCGGCAAGCGCATAGAACGGACCAGCGATGGCGGGCATCTTGCCGCGGCTCGGGTATTCGCTAAATATTGAAATAATCGATGGGCCGCATCAATAAAGAGATCCACCTATTTGCTACCATCAACATCAAAGTGCCAGGCCCCGCGGAGTTGTCCTAGCCGGCAGATGGCTGGAGTCGTGGATTTACGGTACAATTTACCTGGCTACATCCGTGTGCCAACAGTCTAATGTTTAGGGTTACGGCTCGCGGGTTCCATGCGGTGACACGCACCCAAGGTAGATTTTCGAAGTAGAAGATATGAGTGCGGGCGAGTGGCACCGCTGCAGGAGACCAGGTCTAGAAAATAATATGTTCAGCGCTACTCGCAGGCACTGCGGTGGCTCACTCGTTTTTGGTAGGTAAAAATATGCCTCCAAAAATGTTTTGCCCTTCAGTGGAATTTTCACACAAAATGAAAGTTTTGTAAACATATTGTATTTTTGGGACTATTTTGTGCTCCAAAAAAGAATAAAAAACGGCTTTTCTTTGGGTCTTAAACTCAATCCGAACAGCACTTACTTTTCTTTCTATTTTTCACCCAAATGTTTGGGTCGGGAAAATCCACGCCTTAAAGAACATCTGTGGAGGTCAAATCAAAGTTCTTTTTGGAACTGAAAAAGGGACACAAACCTAAAGTGTTTTTGATACCTCTTTTTCCAACCACAAATACGAGGTTTTTGTTATGCTAAAACACTGGGGAAAATTTGACTTGTTTGAGATGTCTATTTTTCGTTGGGAATTGCTGGGAAAACAGATATCTCAAACAAGCCAAAATTTCCCAGGTATTTTAGCTAGACGAAAACCTCGTGTTTACGGATAGAAAAAAGGTACCGAAAACGTCTTAGTTTTGTGTCTCTTCTTCAGTTCCAAAAATAGCTTCAATTTGACCTCCAAACATGTGTTCTTTAAGGCGTGGATTTTCCCGACTCAAACATTCAGGGTGAAAAACAGAAAGAAAACTAGGTTATTTCAAAAAAAAAACAGGCTTCCGTTGCAGCATCATACCGCGGACCTCTTCCCCTTACACTAAAAATTCGATTTTTTCACATTTGGGGGTTCAGCATCGCCCCCATCGTGTCCCCAAAATTTGGACCTACCCCGTACCCCCATCCCAAAGTAGCAATAGCCCGCGGTATTGGCAGAAATCGCACAAATTCCAAAAACACGCCAAACGCGGTGCCACCACCGCGCCATCACCCGGCTAAAAAACTTAACTTGCCCGTCGGTCCCACCCCTCCCTTCAAAAAAACACACCGGTCGCTGAGTTAGGGTACGCGCTAGATGAAGGATTCGCTTGTACTTAACGAGAAGCGCGGATAATGGTGAGAGGATAAGAATGCGAGGAAAGGAATAGATATGAAGCAAAGGGATTGGCAACAGCAGTTGGACTGAATTACCTATTTGTGTGAATCCCTGTGTGCGCTCTAGCCTACTTGAAAGTTGAGCTCATCGTGGTGAGAAGCAAGGGGCGTTCGGAAGACCGGACCGAGTGACGCAAACATTCGCAATCCAAGCCAAACACGAACTCTCTCCTCCCACCGCCATGTCGCCAAAACAACTTGCTGCTCTACTGGTACATTGAGCATTCGCACAGTCTTTCTTCGCATGCATAGCATATCCTTCGCCGAAAGGAGAGCGATCCGCTGCACTCGGCGCTCTCTCATTGCTGAGGCTCACTTTCAAATCCGGTCCCTGGTCCTTCTCACGGTCATAGCTCTCGGACGGTGTCCTTCACAATACTCCTAGGCAAGCTTTCCGAGATAGACACTGACATGTCAAGTTATCCAACCTCAATTTTGGCCAATGGCGCTAGTTTCACGGCGTGTTTCATTGCATGCAACTCTGCCGCTGCGGACAGGGACTAATTTGGAGCCTTCTTAACCCATATGCTGGCCCGTGTATCTCAACTCAACGCGCATATCGTGCATCGCGCATTGTGCCCTCCGGAGACCGAGATTCTTTCCCCCCTGATCCAGATATAGTCCTGCGCTGTGCTACACTTTGCTCGCTCAATTTGAACACAACTCGGCTTGGTCTTTGACACATTTTAAACAGAAGTTCGTCGGGATTAGTCATGATGGTTCCCGAATTTTGACTTCTAAAATACTGCAGCAGGCGCCGAGTCAACGCGGTGCTTTCGACATGAGGCTGTGCAACAGCCCTCTCTCTCCTTCCCCCACCATGTCCCCATTGACTCGCCAGCGCACCTTGGAAAGTACGCTCAGCTGGTGGTCGGATAGACACCCGCGCGGCGCAAGCGTCAACCTCCACGCTGCGGTGAAGCCGCTCATGAAGTTCCTATATCACCGGCAAGCGCAACAGGGATAATCGTGGTGTTCCGCTTTCGCCAGTCAACGCAGAGATCTACCTCAGTTATCTTTTGTGAGATAATTTTGCGAATGTGTTCAATGCGAGCTAATTCTCTTTCAGGTCCAACAACGTGTCGGCGGAGACAAAGGACAGGATTTTTTTGGATCTGGATTCAACCATGACGACGCCCTGGTGGTGCATTCACTTATGCTGCGCCATCTGCTCGAATCAGAGAGCACTCAGACCTGGGCGTACTTCTTATGTGCACGGCTTGCATGGCACGACGACGTCGCGACAGAGGTCCGTACCGCGCGTATCATCTCTCTCTTTACCAGTAATGCCAGCTGATTCCTGTCCAGTGACCCCAGGGGCCGTTTTTCGTTTTGGATGTCTCTATTCCTAATCACAGAATCGGATATCGGCGCCAACGCAGCGGTGAACTCACACATTTTAAACAGCATCGTCGTAGTAATGGAAGCCGATTGTAATGCTACCGATCAAGAGTGTCTTATAGCAGTCTGTGAGACGTTGGCGCATTTGGCGTGGCGCGAGTCCACTGCAGCTGCCGTCGTGGCGGCGAAGGTGCCGGAGCATATCCAAGAACTGTTGAAAATACCCGTCTCGCATCGCGTCAGGTCCGCCCGATGCCGGACTTTGGCCTACTTGACGCTACATGAGTCAACGGCGAGGGATGTACTCAGCATGCGACCCTGTGCCGAGTTCGTCAAGCTCTTGGGGTGAGCTTAAATCGTTCTTTTACTTACAGCGAGAAGATTTCACGGTTCACCGGCTTTTGCGGTAGGTCCTGTGTCGAGGATACCAGCAATACCGCCGTCGGTTCCACTCACTCAACACATTTTTGGGACATTTACTCGCATGGTGTACACCCCGCGCGGTGCTCCCGTTTTGGTTGCTGCAAATGTCCTCCATCTCGTCCCAGCGGGCCTCGCATCACGCAGCCGCTGGATACGCGCAGCGGCGTGCGGCTTTCGTTCCCATCTCGCTGCTCATCCATCTGCGATACTCGCTGTCGTGCGCGCAGTTCCCCGCGCTGCTGTCGTGCCCCTCATTGAGTATTATTACATGTCCATGACCCTTGCAGATTCAAAACCTGAAATTGACTGATCCAGAGATGAAGCTGCAAACGTCAGCGTGGAGGCGACCCAGATACTGAGAATATGGAGAGATATGGTGCGGATCCTCACAATTCAGAGGCGCACGAATAGGTAGTGATGAGCTCCGACGCACGTAATTTGCCTAATTCTGTTCCATTCATTCTCGCTACCAGATTTCTTGCAGATTTCATTCCTTCATTTGCTGTCCATTCCTGACGCTATTGTGAGTATATTACTTCATCACCGCCCTTTCCCTCCGATTTTACTAATACATCACGCACCTTCCCTATTTTACTGCCCAGCTGCGTTGCGCCGAGTTGCGCTCCCCCGCTTTAGGCCCTTATTCCACCTCTCTCCTGCATATTTCAGCTCATATCAAGTTGGATAAACATTCAGAATCCTGTTCATAGACGTTCTGCGCCGTTGGCATTCATTTCTGGATCGATTGGTGGAATTCCTCGGACTTGGGTTCGTCCCCCCATTTTGACGGGGAATTCGGGGTCGGATTCCTGGTATCCAATATACATGGATTCTCGCGAAGGGAAGCAAATTAGGGTGCGTCTACTCGCATACATATAGTGTTGTGGATCGAATGCACTGCTGTGTAATTGAGCTGAGCCTATTCTAGATCCTGTGATCGGCAAAGTCCTTGATCTACCACTTGGAATTCTCGCCCTTGATACCATTCCATCCCCTCACTGTCACACCGTTATCCATGGATGCGCCCCAGACGCTCAAAGTGTATTCGGGCATCTCTGCGATATGTATCCTGTTGCGATGGGAATTGAACAATCGGCGAAAAGTGGAATTCAACGAAGACCTGACTCACATGGCGGTCCCATTCTCCAAGTCTTGGAAGGCGAAGAAGGCCGGGAAGGGTCCAAAACTAGATCTACCCCGTTGGGCACTGTGTTACCGGTGGTCAAGAACGTTCCGGAAGCGATGTGGTACATAGAAAACGCTCTGGGGCCGACCGGGCGGATCTCAAACTAGTGCAGAAAAAAAACACGTCAGGCAAGCAGATAAGCGGATTGAAATTGAATGCTCGCCTTCTGATTGGGATCGTCGCTGATATCCCATTGCTGGACCAGGTGAGTGCCTTTATTCTCCGAGTAATTATATTGGAAGCATTTCTTGGAGAAGACAGAGCGGATTCGAATTGGGGTTCCGACTTTACTGGGCACCATCCAATGTAGGGGCTGCTCAATTTAATTTGAGCATCTTCCCATATTCCGTAGCTGAAGAACGAAAGTTCACCAACCTAACTTGCGACTTGAATTGCGCCGCGTCGTCGACGTCTTTGTGCAGTTTGGCATTTTCGCCTTTCAACTGGTTGAGCTGTGTCTCCGACTCCTGAAGCTTTTTCTTTGTGGTCGCCAGATCATCCGACACATTCTGGCCTTCCTTCTGCTTTGCTGCCTCCAGTGCCTTGGCCGCCGCGGCCGCTGCTTCGGCTTCTTTTTGTTTTTGAACATTCGTCACAGTCTGTAGATTGGTCGGCAAAAAAATGTGCAAGGTGGGGAGATCATGTCGTTACAGGGAGCAGCATGCGGAATACAGTGGGACTGAGATACTGCCAGGTTCGCGACGGATCGCACGCAACTCTGGGGTCGAAGGCTACGGCATCGACCTATAACCACGCAGAATAAGCTAGGAGTCACCCTAAATTTACACAATATCACCTCTCTGACAATCTTGATCATCTCGAACCTGCAATCACGGCGGGCCGCGTCCAGGCCGAACTGATTTCCCTTATAGGGGACGAGGTTATTCGGGGCTATCGGCGCATCAAAAAGCGCTTGCTGTGCCGGGACAAGTGGTGCGGGAGTCTGCTGCGAAGCAGCCTGACCCTCGTTTGGATCGGTTGCTGGATCAGTCCTCGTTTTCTGTTGGTATTGGATCATTTCCTTGTCGTAATATTCCCTGGCCTCGGCTTGGAGCTCAGCTAACTCGGGGGGAGCATTCTGCACGGTAAGCGTGGATTGGCCGTTCTCAACTTCCCAGGCAGCTATTCGAATGATCAATTGGCGGCCAGAATCTGATCTCAGGCTTAATTCCCCTACCTTGCTGAATATTGCGCCACATGACTTTGTAGTCCATGTATGCGTCGAGAAGGGCAGAGTACACTCCAGCATTTTCGTAGTCTAGTGTCACAGATAGATATTAGTGATTTTTCATTGAAGGAATGCGAAATACTCGCCCAATGGAGACCCTTTGATGCTCTGCTCGTAGAAACTCTTCAAGCTCGTGTACTTTGTCAGGATTGCGCTGTGACGGAATCAGGGTACGTTGCACATGATTCAAGGAGAGAACAAACTGAGTTCGCATGGGGCAAGCCATAACATGTTCCGGGAACTCCATCGCCACGCGCTTGAGCGTCTCGAGAGTCCAGTCTGTGACTGTCGCGTCTTTGATGTCTCCTCCGCCCCTCCATGAGACAGCGATCGTCGTCTCTCCGTCAATGTTGCTACTTGTATCCTGCTTGTCGATTGCGGCCTCTCCCGACACCTGTGCGACCGAGACATTCATGTCCACCTTCAAGCTACCCTTGATTTGGTTCGTTTTCGAGCTGTCCTTGAGCTTGATGGAGATCAGCGCATTGAATTCTCCTCCTTCGATAAATCCTAAAATGAGGTGGAGGGTGAATATAAAAGTATTGAAATATGTGAAGGAGATTTACCAGATATGAAAAAATCGCCGTAGACGCGATTGAATTCCGAAGAAGGGACATTAGGAATAGATGTAAACTCGGTGAGGTCCGGAGCAGTAAGGTGCTGGTTCGTCACGTGGACTTGGATGAAGTAGTTGATATCGCTTTCTTTAAACTTATTGCTGTCAAGGAAGGAGGCAGACGCTTGTCCACCTCCACCGATAGCCTCTATTTTAATCTGTAAAGAACCTGAGATTGATAATGAGTTGCTTTGGCAATCAAAACACAAAATTTTACATACCACTGACGTTCAAGCTATCCGTAATTTCGCTCATCTTATCGACGAATTTTGCCGTCCAAGTGACATTCTGGCTGATATCGAGGTTACTTCCGTCGGGAGCTGTCATGAGACCAGGCTGGTATTGTGGACGTAAACTCCTGTCGGTGGCGATTTCTTGCTTGCCACTGGCTAGCCTGACAGCATCGTTGACGCACAGCTGCTGCGTGAATGAGTTGAATCTGGCGTGCGTTCAATACAAAAGAATAAACTTTGGAGGATAAAATCAAACCCCATCCCAAGGCGCATGGCATCATTATATGGAGCGAGAAGAAAAGCCATGGTAATTCAAGTTCTAGATTGGTCCATCTCGTCAATTCCCAGATGCTTTAATACCCGCATCCCAGGTGCGCAACTCCGAGTTCGAAGGGCCAGAGGAGGTCTATTCTAAGAATAGTCCCTGCCACTGATGACGGCGAAAGGTATTTTTAAAGAATTGCCGTTTGAGACGGAATCCAGAAACACGGTGCCTCGGCGGGACCTTTCGACACTGAGTGGGCTGCACACCCGTTCCCTTCGCGACGGTTCGACGGGAGTCCCGACGACCCGTCCTATTGTTCCCTTCGACTGTACTTCGCCGTCTCATATCAAAAACGGCCGTCGATGGGTATACGGGTTCAAAAAAAACCCGCGATAAACCGTCCAATACGATGCGATGGCGATGCGGAAGGCATTTGCGTGACGTATAAGCCTAACACACATTTTTTATTTTAGGCCACAACTTTTGAACGTACAGTACTCGGTAGTTCCGACAAGCAAAATGCCGGCCGTCGCGGGCCGTTTCCGTCCAGGACCCATCAAGGGACAGCCGCGCCCCCGGCGTGCAGCCCTACGGATAGTTACTACCCGAGTTTGCGAAGACCAAATATCTCCGAGTGCAGCGGACGGTTATTTCAATGTCGCATGAATGTAGTGAGCGCAACAACAACACCCATCTCGCACTTATCGAAAAATGGGAGACTTTGACACATTCGACAAGCTCACCCCACTCGACCCTAACCTTCCTAGTGTATCTTATCAAGCACACGAACAGGTGCCCGTGTACATTCCATGGACACGAACATTCCTGTCTTTGGGCACTGGCCTTGATATTTCATCGGCATCAAGACCTGGGGACGTCAGAAATCTCACTATCCGCCCGTCCGCATTCGAATCGAAGTTGAATAATTTGTTTCCGGTTTTCGAACCCACGGATGCGACCAATTCGTTCAGACGAACAGAATCCAGTTCAACTGCGGCATCGCACACTCATGTGGATGCGAGCTTCGGGGTAGCGGCCGCATGTGGGATTATCAGTGTCTCTGCCAAAGGCGAGTTCGCGAAGAGTGTATACGAGAATCGAGACGTGAGAAAACAGATTCGTGAAAGAATTAGGGGATAAATATACTAATATTTCATAGGCAAACAATGTTTCGCTGCAAGCTTCGTTGCGTATGGGGCAGATTGGATTCAGCGCTTTGCCAGAGCTCTCACCCCAATCCCTCACTCTTCTGCGCAAGTCCCCTTCCGATTTCAACCGCACGTACGGGCAATATTTTGCCGCATCTCTCCTCATCGGCGCGGACACCACTATGTTCCTCTCCACCTCATCATGTCGCAAAAATCGAAATTGCCGGGTCAGACCCGGTCAACCCCGATGAGACGGTTAGGTGACCCCTCGGCCGATAAGACTGGAAAAAACCGTATACATGTTGATTGGGCCTGACCGGATACGAGTATCTAACCGAACATAATTGGGCCTGACCGGATAACAGTTTCTAACCGGGCATAATCGGACCTAATCGGGACAGGGGTTTGAGAAAGCAAAATTAGAAAACGGGAACTGCTGCTACTACTCACTACATTACAAAGTAGTGGTAGCGGCTCATTTCCTTTGAAATGAGCACAGTCAGTAATTTCTGAAACTTTGTTAAGCATCTAATGTTGGTTGTGCGGTGTTAAGTTAGACTCGAATGAACTGTTAGAAATGTCAGTAACCAATGAAGGCACAGTCAGCAAGTATATAATACCTTGGGAAATCTTGGGACGTCACCAACACAGTTTTGTACCGTGCTCGAAGCACCGGCTCCACCCGCTCCACTTGCGCTCCACAGTGCAATCAATCGCGTTCAACTTCGCGAAAAATATGTAAAATACATTGGTTTTTGAGCAGTTTTTGCCCAAGTAGGGACGTAATAGGCTGTCGGTATAGCGTACAACATATTCAAGTCTATTCCTCCTCTTCCTCATTGTCATCCGGCTCCGAATCTTCAACCACATCATCATCTGTCAAGGCATCCATCAGTTCCTGCTCGCCGGGAATTTCGCCGTGGGAAGCCATGCTGGCGTCAGAATCCGGGAAGAATTTGGTGTCCCAAACCTTAAAGATGTTGATAACACTTGCGCGACGCTCTTCAAGGCCGATTGTTTCTGGAGAGTCCAAGCATAACCGGCATCGACTGGCTCACATGGTTCGGATTTTATCTCAAGTATCTCACAATCGACTCATGAGCATGACAAGTCGTTTGATTTCCAAAGCAGCATGCAGGAACTCATGTCATCTCGGACATTCGTCTCAAGGGTGCAACTGCCAACTACGGGACCCGTGTAGGGGAAAGATTCCACCAGGAACGCAGGATGCTTACTCAACTGGCAACTACCGGAATAATGACGTTCAGGTGTGTTTAAACGTCCCAAGTCGGCAGGAAACTATTTTACGACGCCAATCAGGAGGCCATTGCACTTATCCGCATGTCGATCGATGACTCTGACAAGGCTGTTGCCGCTGCTATTGCCAGCCAGCTCGAGGGAGATACGGACAATGAACCGCAGGCTTCCCCAGATAACGAACCACCACTCTATGCGGACCCTCGCTGGAAGCTTGGCTCTCCGATGCGGTGGACAACATCAATCACATTTGAAGATTCTATGCGTGGTGATACATTTTATTCCGGATTTAATAATAAATTGTGTGCTGAGCTAGCGGCTGTTGCCCAAAATGTATCCAATCCCGTCAAGGTGAGTGTCAGTTCTTTCTCTGGTGCTCCGGGTATTGCTGAACCACCGAATAGATCCGTCCATTCCGTTGTCTCTAGCTCCACTACCAATCCCTCGAGGACTGGACAGATTGTAGGAATATCCTGCGCTGCCATCCCAGATATTTTGGCCATCCTCGCTATGACTGTGTCCTGATTAACACGGATTCCTCCGACATGGTCTGTGCATGCCTCCGTGGCTTGGTTGCTTGCGAGGTCTCTGGACAATGGCGTCATGCCCCACGGGCTAAGTGGGAGTGCAGAGTGTACGAGGAGTCTCAGTCGACATGCTTTGTGATGGTGAAGTACTTTATTCGTGCAGTGTACATGGTTCCGGCGTTCCAAGGGAAAGCACACACATATTATCTGGTGGACTCAGTAGATTATGATATGGTACTGCGTGCCGGAATTTAATTAATACTGGGCGAACCTACTAGTCGCACTTGTCGCCATGGGAAATGGGTGTATAGTCAAAAGTTGGAGCGAAACTTGCCTCGCGTAGGCAAAAGACATGTCATTATTGATGATCAATTACGGCGCTAGCAAGTGTATAAATGTGAGGCTGAGACGAGGGTATGGAGGAGAAACCTGGTCAGACCCAATGTGGCCCAGTGGGGTCCAATCAGGTGGAATGGGACACCAATCATGTCCAATTACACGGTTATGCCTGATTAGGCAGATCGGGATTTTGCGACGAATCCTCTATGGATATTCGCTCCGAAATGCGGAACCTCGAGGTTAAGGCGAAGATCTTGTGGAAGAACCTCCCCGTATATAAAAACCAGTACCACTCCGAGTCCGCCTCGGCGACCTACGACATCACCTACGATGGGTTTGACACGTTGAGCGCGTACCAGTGTCACTCGCGGGCGACAGACGCCACGGAGTGCGAAGCGCTTAAGATGGAGGCCGCGAGGAACCTCTCCGGCGCAATTGGCCTGGTCGATAGAGTGAGGGAGACGCTGAAGACCTTGGGATTGAATGAAAAGAAGACAATGGTGATGACAGAAAAGCGGCTCCAGGGTGTATTCAATTCCGGTGCAGTCGTTGAAGTGATGTTTCTTTCGTATGCTGCTTTGAGAGACTATGCCGCCGCTACATATGTGTACTAGGTCCCTTGCTTTCTAGCTTGCAAAAGAGCTGCAATGAATCAAATTGTGTTTGGGCTTGTTTCACCCAATTTTTGGTGTCATTTCAGAGCTATTGGAGACAGGAACTACTGTATCCTTTCGACCAAGTGTTCACGTGTTTTTCCTGTGACGCCAAGTGTTCACTGAACTCAGTGTTCAAAGTGCCGAGGCTTCTGTGACACACTTTCCAGGTGTTCATTTACCCCAGGTCCCCTACAAAAAATGGGTGCCCTTGCCTATCTTTACCAGGATGGAATATATTTGATTTTTTTTTCTCTGGCAGATTCGTCAGAGCAACTGTTCACTAGCTGCTGTGACGCGTACGACCGCCGAAAGTGTTCAGTTCACGATGCCTTGTGATGCGTGACGTGAACACTTGGTCGAAAGGATAAAGTATTGCATTTTGTACCAACTGGCTCCATTCCGCAGTCGTCGCGTTCATCTTGGATGCAAGCGTTCCACGGTGTTTCCCGGGCTACGTACTTGCGCTAAGTATATTGGAATGTCTTACCGCTAGTGTTGCTCTTAAATTACGGCGGTATTACGGTGACCAGCCCTAAAATTTTGAGTCGACCCGGTCGGGTCGTTTAACATGAAAATAGACACAAACAAAAACACACTCTATTTCCAGCCATTTTAAGACGTTTCTACGCTCATGAAGCTCATTCAGGGCTGAGAGCATGTCTTTGAACTAATCTAGGACCCGCGCTGGAACGGATTAAATATTTACAAAACAATTGCCTGCAAGAAGAGAAGTAAGTAATTGCACTCAACGCGTGGAACCGGTGCATTTCTCGCGGTATACTTGCACATTTCATGTTCCGCCATTTTTTCCAGACATTTTTCTGAAATCGGTGGTGAAAGGAAGATGCGGCTGATCGGGCCGAACGCGATCAATAAGAAGGACAAGCATCTCTTCTTCCCACTACGTCGACGTCTTCGGTAGCTTTCCTCCAGTCCTCCCATGGCCTCCCACTCAATACGGGCATAAAGTATCACTTATCACTCGCGCTACTCTGGGCCTCGGCACCGCCAGCTAGTACGACCAGAAAGAATCTGACAGTCTGGGGTCGCAAAGGTCTATCATCTTGGCTGATTCAAGGCTGATATCTCTACTTGGAGGCCTATGTAAAAAAGCGGCGCGAAAGTTGTGAGTCGCACTACTTTTTTTTTTGGTTCCCACGCTGCTATTTTGGCAAGTTCGAATCCCCCATTAATTTGGGGGAAGCAAAGATTCGCTGCTTTATGGAGGTCAAAATTCACACCCTAGGAAAGCAAGTGTCAGTAGCGCCTCCAGCAAACCCTAGTAATCCCCTGTTTCCGTCATAATAGCGTTCCGGGCATGGAAAACACCGTGATGTCTCACCGCGCTCTCCATCAATAATCTATTCCCGTCGTGAACCCGCCCCCAGGCGTACCACCTACAGCAAATTTGGCATGGATTGCTCGTGGTCAGACCGTCACGCGTCTACCTAGAGCCAAGGTCCCAGGATGATATCAGCCGAAGACCTCGGTGATTGAGTATCGCTAAACTTACCTCGGGAGTAGGCGGCTATCGTACTGTACAGAGCATCTCACTTTTCACAGTTAGGGCAATGGCACCAGGAATTCGCCCGAAATTCGCATTCTCCGCAAGGATCCAGTATGGGTCCTGAACGAAAGTTGTGGAAGAGAACCAAGAGCGTTAATCAACTTAAGGCGAAGTCATGTAACTGATCGGCTGGCTTATCGGACAGTAACGACGACTAAGGTCCACATTTAGACCGCTTATTTTGTTCTCGTCGGTATGTTCTAACTTATTTCTTGGGCTCTCAATTGACTCCAGCTATTCTCTTAGGTGTTTTATCCGTTTTATCCGCAGAATGCGGAACTCCACTCTCCGATTTGGTGCCCCTGCAGTGTTCCTGTCAAGTTCCTGTAAACACTATCCTCGGTAGACAATTGTACCTGAACATAACCGCGGAGAGCTCTCAGCATTTTCTTAGGCTTTAGCAACAGGTATAAAAGGCTCAGCGCTGGACTCATCATTCAACATCGAGTCCTTCGTCATCTGCACACTCCGATCTTTCGGCAATAGGTGAGAAAGTCTCGGTGCTTGCTCATAATTTCCACTAAAACCCAGTTCTTCTCGGTGAACCAGCTCTGCACACTCTCGTCCTTACTCCATCTAAATCCATCGATGGCTGCAAATAGCGCTCCAATCAAATTGAACGCTACCCAGCGTGCCTATCTTACAACGCTCCAGCACGCGGCCGACAGAATTATCCTATCGCCCGGCGCGTCATCGCCGGGGACGGAGCCTGCGTTGTCGCCGGCCGCCGCTGCGACGTTGGCCACGTTGCCTCCGCTTGTCAACAGTCCACAGGTGCCCTTGTTCACCAACCGCCTACTTCAGCTCCCAGACCAGCTCATGAAGCAGCTCAGCGACAATTTCCTCACTATCAATGACAACCTCCCCGCGAGCGAAGCCGCATCCGTCTACACCATGGACTATGCGCCTAACCCGTATGTCCAATCGTTTCAGTTGAGGTCGTCGCTCCTCGACCCAGAGACCATCGTCCGAGACGCCCCCAGGATTCAGGTGGAGCGGGTGCGCACTCTTCTTCACGAGGTCTCCCACTCCCTCCTCGTACCCAAAGAGTTTCCTGTCAAGGACTACATTTACGCTAAGGGGTGGTCAATTACTCAACTCGGTTCACTTAGTCCTTTCAACGCCGACACATACGCCGAGGTGGTGGCTTTGATAGCGGAGGTAGAATCGAACAAGCCCTACGCCTACCGGACCCTCTCCATTCCGAGGGCCCAGCAAGCGGTATTCCAGCCAGCGGCTGGTACTGCGAGCCTCAGTGCCGCATTGGCGTTGGTTGACCTTCGCATTAATCGCGCCTGGCTCCGGGCGGCCGACTACTTGAATTTTGCAAAGGATTCGAATGCGAAGGAGCCGCGTGCCGATGACAACCCAGACCGTAAGGAACTGTGGGTCATCGAAACGGAGCTCCAGAGGTTCAAGATTGTCGGTGCACGCACCTCTGGCAGCCATAGCAAGGACAGCATTACCCAGGCAACGGACCTGGCGGGTGCGATAGAGCGGGTCAAGCCATTGCCCACAAGAGTACGTGTGCGGCTCGTTGCCACTCCCCACTTGGTCTTCGTATCCGATGGCCCAATGGGCCCCGGGCTTAGGCCAGTCCGCAGGCTCGACATTCCCCGCGAACGCCTTTCCCATGGCCTTGCGAGTCAGCTTGCGGATGACATTTTGGCCATGATGCTGGACGAGGCCTTCGCAACGACAGACGCAGTGATGCGAGCGCACGGCTTGGAACTCATCAAGTTCCTTGTCTTGCACGACCGACCGCGGGAGCGGGAGCGCCTTACACCTAGGATAAATGAGCTCGAAGCTATTCAAGGCAACCCACTCAATGACGCTAGCTGGCTCGACATGCAGCTCGGGACCCATATAGCTGCATTGGAGGTGATCGCCCAGCAGTGGGCACGCGGCGTAGCTCGCTTGGATTCGGAGCCAGAGTACAAGAGGGCGCCGAGGCTTGACGGGATCGCACCCGAACACGTGGACACGGTCAGGGCCCTCATTGCGGATCTGAAAGGGTTCACGCTTCAGGTGCATGCACCGGCTCGTGATCGTGCAGTCACAGCTTTAAAGACGGCTGCATCAGCCCTCCCATCCAAGTTTGCGAATGACAAGGAGAACGCCAAGGAAATTCAGGACCTTGCAACCAACATGTTGGCGGCACTCTCAGGCTGAGTCTCGCCCGAGAGTCGGTACACTCTCGCAAGTTCTTGCTTGTAGTTGAACGGAGTAGCTTTGGAACTGGCGAATTGTTCACTACCTTTGTATCTTCTGTAGATGAATGTTATTTTTCGTAGACCACAGGCAAATCATCCCTACGCACCCAACAACGGAACTTTATTTTTGTCTAGAACAACATCGGTAGGTATCAAAATGCCGAGCAAGTCAGATGAAGTGCATTTTTTCAACAGCCTTGGCAGGGGGGAGGTGACACTTGGTGACGACGAAAATCTGGCACGGTGTTCGAGGCGTAAATAAACTGTGGATTGGGAAAAATAACGGCGTGTCGCCGTCCACCGGGCAAACCATCAGGTCGAGTACGGGTACAAGTGAGGGAAGCGGTCGGATGCTGGGTGAAAAGGGATGGGTTCTTTAAATTTGATTATTATCCAGAAAGTATACGGCTGTTCCAATTAGCGCAGCCACCAGTGGGGATCAGGGCTCGAGTGAGGGTTAGGGACGCAAGGGGAGCGGTGTGGAAGTACGACTCGCCACGCTCGTCGCCTTCGGCCATCAGCGTGATCTCACCTGTCAACCAAAAGCGGTTATTCATTCATATTCCCCAATCACCCCTCTAGGGCTTCGATATCTCAGCTGTAGCTGCGCATTCAAGACTTTCTGCAATGCACCGCCAAGCTGTTTTGTGCTTTGCTCTCGGCTACATATCCGTGCGCCGCTGGATCATACATTTTCTGGCAGTTCGGCCTGGGCACAAAATACCTTCGTTGTCACCAGGGGCTCTCCATTTTATCTCTGGTTTCATTATTCTCCGATCAAATTCTTAGCACGGACATTTTCCCATTTTTAGTAGCATTCCTGACACGACGGCCACATTGGATGCGTTCGAGAACTCGGACTGAGCTTGGGATTGACACAAGACTTGGATTGGGCACCCAATGTCGACGCTGAGGCGGCAGCGTAGTCTCCCTATTCGTCTTTGCTCAAATCCCGGTGCTCAATGCTGAATGTGTGGTCTAGCCGATGGAATTATCATGGTCTCTATATGTACACTTATTTCATCTCGTAATTCTCGCGGGCTCCGGTGTCGTAAGAGTACACGAGCAGCCGTCCCAAAATTTTGTATTTATATTCGCTCGGCCTATTACCGAGGAATCCATCTTCTCCCACCTCAACTTTCGATCACTGTTGAGCGAGCGAGCAAGTTCTGAACAACCCGAGCTAAGTTTTCATTTCTCGCTTGTTACTAATTACTCCCACGCCGAATCCCATCCCACCGTTGGGCGGCAGCCCGTGCGCCGCGTCCCTGATAAGCACCACGCGAGGCGTGTGCCACGTCGGCAGGTCGGGAATACTGTACGCCGCCCGAGCAGGGAGCGCACGGGCTGCACCGGATAATGGGACGCGCTGGAACACGGTTGTATGTGGTCCGTTTTTTTTCTGTTTTTCGGCAAAAACTGATGAGCGCTGGGGCTATTAATTATAGAGCTTCCCGTTGAACACGTAAGTTGCTCTCTTCAAACCAGAGACATGGGTTGAATCGGAAACAACGCACTTTCCAGCGACGGTAGAAAAATAATGACCCCAGTCCATTACCGTTCTTAATTTTGTGTACACCGCCAACGGTCACACACGTGGTCTCCAGCTGGACACGATCTGGCTGATTCATGCCGCCGAAAGCTTGGTACATCATTCTGGAAGCTGGAGTCCAGCCCAATTCTCTATAGGTCCAGCATGGTCCCACCTTCGACTCAATCCCAGCTGAGCGCCCAGCTGGCCAACACATATCCAACCACGCAGGTCTTTCAATATCTTAAAATAATTGTGGATTTACGGTTCATTGCAGAAAAGGTGTAGGGGAAGAGGATGGTGATAGTATTAATATCAGTGTATAAATTACATTCCACATCGCGTACTGTAAGCCGTAAGCCCATGATCCACACCCAGCGTACACAAACATCGAGTTGCGAGTTGCGATGCGCACGTGGACAAGGAACGGCGCGCGCGAGGGCAAATCTGCGTGTGCGGGGGTCTACACCAAGATGAGCTGGGTGCATTTGTGTGTAGGAGGTTCAACTTGACGTTTCGGCGTACTAGGAAGCGAGGAAGGAAAGGAAGGAAAAGCCTGGCAAGGGGATCAGAGCGTGCAGTTGCGGCTTGTGTCTTGGGGTGCCTCTGCCCATCTTGAGGTACACCCTGCCGTGTTGCGTCTGGAGGCGCGTCTTTGGGCAATTGGTGCGTGCCTTACAGCATTGTGCCGCCGAGCCAGAAGGAGGGAGAGCGGCTGGTGAGCTGAGCTTGAGCTTGGGCATGTTGTGTGTTGGCTGGTTCGAATGCGAGCGCGTGGCTGACAAGGAGGGCGTTGACCGTGCTACTCCTCGGTTTCGATTTTGTGGTTCACGGACGGTGGGTGCGAAGAGGCACGGGAGGAACGTCGGCAATGTGTCTTGGCTGTTGATCAGTGGGGCTGGCGGTCCTCCTTCACTCCTGATAAAATGTTGCTTCGTTGCTTGTGTTTCTTGAAGAGTTGCTGCCGGCAAGAGTGCAAAGTACGCTTCAAGATAATGCCACATTCTGGCGCTTGAGAGTATGCACGGAAGAGGCGATTCCTGGTCGGAGGTCTTGCTTTGGCAGATCGCCGCTTGCACCTCTTGAGTCTTGATTTGGGAGCACGATGCGTGCTCTTGAGTTCTGAGGGCTTGAGTTGAGGCATGAGCTATGGTGGAATAGCTGGAAGGCAAATCCCCAGCTCTCGAAACAGAGGAGGGAAGAGACGAGAAGAGACGGGAAGAGGGAGAAAGCAAGATCTGTGAAGGCGACCAACAGGCACGTGATGGATATACATGGACAAACTTTGCGCACGGACTTGATCATGATCTGATTTACATTTAATGTTACCTATCTACCCTTTTTTCAACCCGTTCACCTTATCTTTTTATGATCTCCCTGAATTTGTGTGTGGGCTTGAACTTTGGCCAGTGCCTAGGAATATTCAATTTCTAAACTCAGTAATCACAGGACGGAATGGCAGGTTCTTATGTACGCGTAATATCAAGAGAATGGAGGACCAGCCCAAGACCAGTCTCAGCGGGTATATGAATGAATAACCACGCATGTATATTGATTGGCTTTCCCTTCCAGTTTTTTTGATGTTTTAATGCGCGATCACAACACTACACTGATGCTGAGCTCCCAAACTTCAAAATTACGGTGAAAAGAGAGTTTGGCACACTGCTGGATATTTTCGTACAGATGATTTCAACATGTCCAATAAGGTGGGCGCCATATGGCTTCATATAGATTCCAGCTGGTGGAAGGCTGGATTTCAGGCTGGCAAAAAAAGCTGGCCACCAGCTGGAGAAATTGTGGGACCAGTTTTTATAAAATGTGGACATCAGCTGGACAGTCCAGCTGGAGGAAGCGTGCCGGCACTTTGGCGGTGTAGGGATCAATATCTCCGGACAAAACATCACCGTGGACGGGTACGGGTCTCCTTCAACTAGAGTATAGCATACTCACTTTCCTCGAGTATTATTTAAAAACTGGACTATGGATGGAGCAGTTTACGGCGCGAGGGCAAATCTCTCTCAAAATTCTAACACTACATCCTATCTTACCTTGTTTTAGTTCAAAAGTTGGACGGGTGGCGCCGGTTTCGCAGATAATGTTACCTAGGAAGATATCACGCTCGTGAATGTTTCAACTCCTATCTTCCTAACTCAAAAGCTGCGTCATCGTCATTCTACTCATCAGTATGCGCCTAACCTAAGTGATACCGAAGCTACTTTGATCAGGTACGGATTTAACTCCGTTTTCGAGTAGTCTTCTTCTTCAAAAAATATTTGTAGAGTCTGGGGCCCCCTCCGAACGTCACAAGCAACAGCAGCACACATATATCCAATTTCAAGTACAATAACTTCAAGGGTAGTCTGAACGCGAATTGGAGTAGGTTGAATATTTACCAACCTTTATCAATTGGCATTTCTGAGCTTTGTTATTCATAGCAGACGGATGTGCGCAGGCTCCAATAAGAATCCAAGCATTTCTAATTGATACGATTTTTTTATTCAGCATGCATCACTCCGGTGTGTTGGAATTTCGTCCAGGGTGGAGACGCGACGCAGAGCATCATCTTCGATCTCTATCAAGGGACAGGTTCGTTGAAGTTTATTCCGTCTGGGATGAACTCAACGTCATTACTGCCGTTAGCGGTCAATATCTCGGTGGGGAAGATCGATGTTCATCCATTCGCGCCCGCAAATGAGACGACTGTTATCTGTGACCCGGCGACGCTGGCTCCCGGCGAACAATCGACTTTGGGATTCAATTGTACTCGGGGACCTTATGTTGCGACTCCAATTGTTTAATTTAACTCGTAGCAATGCAAAGAACGAGATATTCCAATGTTATTTTTCCAAAAGATCTGGGGCTCGTTGCGATTTGCGCTACATGGGAATTTTTGATTGGAAACCTGTTCTGAAACTTTAGGAGTGCTCAATTTTTAGGTCGACCCGGTCAGGTCGTTTAAAATAACTCAATATTTGTCAAAATTCAAACTCCGACACAATTAATAATCTTCACCACACATCCTATGAAGATAAATCTGGTGCTGGGTAACTTGATACAGCTTATACAACACATGTAAGATGCTACTGGATGACAGAGAAGCAGAGAAGTGAAGTGGAGAAGTGCCACTCAAAGCGGAATTTGAATCTTTATTTGTTCCACACAAATATTGAATTATTTTGAACGACCTGACCGGGTCGACCTAAGAATGGAGCACCCCTTTTGGGAAACCTAAGCTCATTTTTGATTCTGCACCAGTGCACCTGCCCCAGATAATGTCGAGAGCGTCTTCTTGTCTTAAATCACCAGTGCTAGTAGCCACACAATTCTATTTTAATCATGCCTCGGCCCCCCGCCCCCCCCCCCAGGGATGCACTTTGGGGCTAAGCTCCACATTTTCTGGCCCTTTTCCCTACCCTTCTGCCAAGCATATTCCGCTCGGGTGGCATCTTCATTGATGGCCAACTCCGGTTCTTGTCGCTGTTTTGATGGCATTTTTGCCTGATTTAGCATATGCCGCTTTTCTGGAGGCGGCTCTTCTTAATCCTTGGGGCTACTCTACCCACCATCATTGGAACCATATTACTTGAACCATCTCGATCCGACCAGGACTCCGGTCTTTGGTATCATCTCATCGCATTTGCCTAGTAGGTTGCCGTCAGAGCCTGATATTCACGTTCCGTGGCTGTGGGCGGTGGCTGTGGGCAGCTCTGCTCAACAGCCACGGAACATGAATATCAGGCTCCAACGGCAACCTACTAGGACATTTTGTGGCTGCGGCTGTCTATGGCCTCCGCTCATGCTGGTGCTTGCGTGTTGCTTGCGTGATCTTATTCTTCGTTGTGCACAGCACTTTCACTATGATTTTCTTTTTCTGCTGGCCTCAACGACACCTCAGGCTCTTTCAAGTGCATAACCCCTTCAATATCAGCAGCACACTTGCTGCATCCCAATCCATGAGTTCGAGGGGTTTACATTTATCTGAGCGCGCATGCCTCGATCGTTTGGATTCTTGCTTCACACTCCACAACTTAAAGTTTATTTATTTAAAGGATGCACGACGTCTGCCAATTATGTAAGTGACCACTTGAAAAGAACCAGACCACAAATGAGAATAGAGGATGGTTGCAGCTCGATTTCTGTATGAACATAGATGCCATGCAACGCGGCAAAATTCCACATTGGATGGGATTGGCCGAGAAGCCGTGAGTTCAAACTCCGCTGAGTATCCGATTCAGTATCCAGCAGGAAGAATCGGTGCCAGAATCTGAGGTTGTCAAATTCTGATCCACTTCTCGTACTGAATGATCCGACAGAGTGATCCGATATTCTTTCTGTGTCGACGACGGTGGCTCTTTCGTGGCGGTTAGTTGCCATGCATCTTATAAAGACCTCGTCTATTGCTTCTGGTATGCGTGTTTCCACCTCTGCTTCCTCACGCAATGGTAAGCCACTAGGATATTGCGTGCCGCGTCTGATGCTTGTTCTCCAGGCTGTTGTACAAGACTTGCCAGTCGAAGTGCTTTCTCGGATACTCAGAATTGCCCTCGAATATCTCTTCGCTGGATAGCCCCTGTATGCATGCGAACTCACTGTTCTGCGGAGTGTGTGCAGGCACTGGAACGACGTTCTTTCGGAAGGGGTCCCGTCTCTTTTTTTCCAGGTAAGTCAGAGGAAAACCCGCGTGTATGTGCAGATGCCTCCAGAACTCGATGTTGTCCAGTAATACAGCTCTCCATTTAGAGAAGAAATGGCTTATAATGAGCCTGTTCAAAAAATAAAACCAGTCGAACTCGTCGCTCTGGTTTAGTAGCAGTCGGATGATAAGAAGCACAAGTTCGTATGGCAAACATTGGATATTTAGTCTCCGATTGATTTGTCTTCAATTTGAAACACTGATCTTGGACGGTACACACCTCTCGACTGAGTTCTTGTTCGCGATATTCGGCAGTCCTCTGCGGCGTGATACAGAATCGGTGTGCGGTGAACTAAGTATCAGAAACCGGTTTGGCACGTAAGTGACTTAACGTCTCGATGTATCCATTTGGGAAGAATTTCTCTGTACGAGAGGATTGACTGACAGTGAATTCCTGCGCGGAAGACTTTACTTGTATGATACGTGTGAGAAAAATAAATGACCAGAGTTGCTTGGCATTGATGGCCAAAAGATTGATACGATAACTGTATTGTGTCATAAAGGGTAGTAAGTTTTTAATTGTATACCTGGGACTGGACTCGTATTGCCATGCGAAGCAATGGCCCACATGCCAAGTCCCAATGACCACCAGTCTTCAATAAGTATACAAGATGTTCAAGTTCGATATGAAATAAAATGCGGGGTAAGAAAAAAACGAGGATACTGGTGTACAGAACATCCTATGCTCTAATCAGCATGAGTATTCATCCATCCACCGGGTCCGCAGTGAGCTAGCTTGAACACACTCGCACGCCGTTCAACATAATTTTCCAGAAAAAAAAAAAAAAAGACTGCGAAAAGAAAAATGCCACTTCAAGCCGCTAGGGTTTAAGCCCGGTTCGAACAGGCACTTCCTGCATCACCAGTCCAGAAGATGGAAATATTATCTCGCAAGTCCGCACCAATACACCATTGCACCAATGTCTAATACCTATAAGGGTCCGACATGTGGTGAGATTTACGCCACATAGGCATGTCTGGGATCTTATACAAAATTGACCTCAAGTGGACTCGACGGATAGGAGCCCCTGTGATGAGTAATTCCGGGATTCGAACAGGATGTTGAACTTGGAAAGTGTACTTAAAAAGAAAGTGGGTGAAAAACATCCGGTTTCCATCATGGTTCAAGCCCGAGTCGACCGGGCGCTTCCTGCATCGGCAACCAGTGGTATCCAGAATATTTTTGCAGGCGTCCACCACTGCACCATTGAGCCCATATCTAATAATATTGGTACTCTGATAAGAGGTAGAAATTTCTAACCACGACCACATCTTGTGCTGGATAAAGGTTCAATCTTCAAGTCTCGCCACAGGTCGAACTAATATGCAACTTCTCCACGTCTCGCGTGTTGATGTGTCTGAATGCAATACGAATCTCAAGTCCATGGTTGAAATCCGGGGGTAGTTACAGTATTTAAATTTTAGTTCCCGAGACATAATCGCCATCTCAGAGACACTGGCACAAAGCAGCGTCGTTCTACTAGATGAAACAGGGAGGAATGGCTGCGGTGACGTGCAGGGCTAACAGTGATGGGAAGACGAGGAACTCACTTGCTACTGGGCTTGCACGCTAGCGGAGATCTGCGGCGCCACGATGGTTCGCGTGCGCGTTGTGAGTAGCGAGCGACCTATTATTTGTTATGAGGACTTTCATCTACTAGTGCAGGGAGTAAGATAGGAATGTCGACCCAATTTTCCTGAGGCCGGGGGAGGATTATTGGATTATGTCAGAATGGACAAATAAATTCATTGGATTCCACACAATTTTCGTCGTTGCGGAAAGTTTGTTTGGGGTTCCTAAAATTCTGCTTGGATCTGTGAAATTCGAGCCAAAAGTTCGTGGGATGAATGTCACTTGCATGTCTGCCGAGGAATGGCGCCTCACACGGCTGCTGAAGACAGGCGCATCGCAGCCGAAACACAATTTTCACTTTCTTCCCGCCACTCATGTTCCTCCTCATCTTTGAGCGCATTCTGCTGCGCATTCCTGGCGGTACACAACTTTTTTCATGCACTACATTCATTTTCCTTGAACACTGCAGATCGAATACAGCGCATTCCAATCACAAATGCCTCTAGACAACTCCAAAATTCAAATGGAATACCCAAAATGACGAGAAAAGATATAGAGCTTCCCAGTCGAACGATACAGATTTTGTTATTACTTCGGATTCAATTGCACCCGTTTGAATGCAGTGCGTTCTTCAACTTCTTCCTCGTAAACCAAAAGTTCGCTGTCATGGAAGGATTATCAGCACTGCCCCTGCCTCTGCGGCCTCTCCCAGGGCGAGGGCGAGCTCTGAAGGAAAAAAGCGACGGCCGGGTAACGGACGGGGTGGACCCGCCAAGCTCCGTCTGTCCCCCGGCCGTCGACGGGTCGACGCGTCATGAAGTTTATGGCTATTGTGTCAAGATTAAGCTGAAAGTTGAGTTGCTTACCCATTGAAATTAAGAGCGATTATTTATGTCTTACCTAGCCCACATAATACAGCCCCAAAGTGGCTGTTCTGAGTTCCTTCTGCGCATCAACAAGTACTCGGAATTTGCCGAGACTGTTGAGCTTTGAGCTGGCCTCTGGCTGTTGAGAAACAAACGGTTCAGGGTCACTAAAACATTGAAAGAGTCGACCGAAGACCAAATAAGGCTCTACATTCCAACTTGTCCTGTGAATTACGTTATGCACCTCCCAAGGCTCTCGTACCAGGTTATTTTAATCAGCAGGACTTCAGAAAAACTTATGGAGAGCTTGAAGAGAAGTAAGCTCATATAGTTAGCACCTCTTATTAATCGGTATAAATTCCTGCATCAGAAAATTGAAGACCCGCCTCATACGGCAAAAATACCCGTCATGACGGCCGTCACCCATCAGACGGACGGGTGGTCCCGTCCTTGACCCGTAACGACCTGTCTTTCTGACAGGTGACGGGATGGATAGACGGACCGAAGCCCTTCTCCCTCCTCCCCTGCCGCGCGTCCCCCTCCCCCTCAGGTGTGTCACCGGGAACTTCGCCTTCGTCAGCAGGGGGAGGTGGCGGCGGCGGCGGGGGCGGGGGCGGGGGCGGGGGCGGGGGCGGGGGCGGCGTAGGAGGCGCAGCAGGGGGCGGCGGCGGCGCAGGGGTGGAGGTTGGGCTAGCCGCCTTCTCTCTTCCCTTCCTCTTGTCGAGCTTGTCGAAATTATTAGCGCGTCGATGACATCTGATGAAACACCTTCGGGTGATATATTAACGCGCGCCCGGCAGAATTAGTCGAGATGTATATGTTGGAATTAGTACCTTCCCAAGTGCGGACACTTCTGCACCGGAAAAAATGGGAGAAATCCAATCTTCTTATGCTGGCCAGTTTAAAGTTGTTTCTCCAAGGAATGGCCAATCATCTGTATCCATCGACGTCCATATGATCTTCTGACAAGCTGGTATTCATGCTCAAAATATTCCCTAACCGAATTTTTGGATGTGACAAAATCATGTTCACACCTCTCCTCATTCATTCCGCTCTCTCACTAATACACAAATAACTTCTTTGCCGGAAAAACCAAGAGATGAGACTGTGAGCATATCTAGAGCACAATATTGAATTTACATCCCCGCAAATAATTTTAAACACCCAGGCGGTCCTAGCCAGACACCGACGCGCACGCTTCCTCCACTCCTCGGGTGTATGCAATGATTCGATATAATCAAGAATTCTTCAATGCTCGAGATAAATATTTTAAATATGTTGGAATCTTCCCCTTCGATTCTGTACAGCATTGGATTCTCAGAACTGAACAAATTAACTTCTATGTGCTGAAATTGCAAATCCTCCTGGAAGGAAGGTGCACATTGAATATCGCCAGGAGTGGGAATCGCAATCATTCCAGTGCTATAGGCTATAGCCCGTACAGTTCCATTCGTGGCTTGCTCTTGAATTTGACTGCATCTCCCATTTCAGGGAACCAAAAAGTTTAGATTCTGCCCACAAAGTTGACAGGTGCCGGCGAACCTTCCAACTTGGACGTCGCAGTTTGCGCCAAATTTACATTGTAAATTCAATCCAGCAGCTTTAAAAGAAAGCAGGTGGAATCTCATACACCCAACTCACTTGTACTCAAAGTTAACACCTTCCTATATTCATGTTGTCCAAGCTCAGCGTTTTTGTTCTCGCTGCCACCACTGGCTTCAAGTCAGCCCTTGCTCTCCCTGCTAATGTAGGTATCACCCCCACTCCAATGCAGGCCGTAGCTTATCCTTCCGTGGATACAGGGAGATGGTTCGGTACGTTGCGCATTTCTGGGATCCCTCTCGTTTATCTAAGGATCATGTTCCCACTCATAGCTCGTGCCGGATATCGGTCCATTTACTGTCGTCACGGTGTGCCGCAATGTGGACTTTGACGACTGTGTGGACTTGGGTCCTCAATACCTTATCCCGATATGCCACAATCTGCCGCCTTCTCTGGACAACACAATCAGCAGCGCCAAGATAGGGGAGTTCCTTTTGGCTCTTGGGGGGTGGCAGTTGCACCTTCTTCACGTGAGTATCATACTTCTAGTCTTCAAGGTTAAATACCAGTCAGCTTATGAATAATATTCCTCTATAGCGACAAGAATTGCAAGGGATCGAGTCTCGTTGTTGACCCCAGCAATGGCAACTTTGATGACCAAGGCTTTAACGACGTCGCCAGTTCAATCAAGTGCCGCGTGGGGCACTAAATGATATTGATGATTGTATTCCATGCATACAAGTTGAATTAGTCCGATTGTGTTCGTTGTTATCGTGTGTAATTATAAATCCTCTGATACTCTGCGTCGAAGTATGTAGCCACTTGTCCAGTTGGCCGATGGAAGGCATTCCAACAACGCTTGAGGTTGCTTCTCGAATATGGGACACATACGCACACAAAAAACTAACTAATCAGTCTACTGGAACTAAATCGAGGTAAGCTGGCCTCCAGCAACGAACGGAAGGCGAGACTTCCCGATCGGGGCATGCACCGGCGCTCTCCAATCGCTCAGTACGTTACCTCGGCCTCTGAATGGAGCACCGCCCCACTCTCTTCGACTCGCGTTCTCAGCGTACCCACCGGGCTGGCCTGCCTGCTACCCGGGAAGCTGGTTGGGTTGTTGAACACCCCACGCATAACAAGATGTCGTGGTACTTCAGCCGCGTATAATGCGAGTTCGGAATAAAATAGACGCTTCGAATCAAATCCTCGCCGATGTATCCAGTGCTAAAAAGGGGCCAATGTATGGATCGGTGTACCGCATACCACGTATGTTTAGCTTCAACTGTCAATATTCAGGGGGGCGGGCGGGCGAGGATGTCGCGCGGGCTGCTTGGCACGCATTGTTAACAGGAATACGCTTGGGGGTAGCGGGAATAGGAAGACGTGGGAAATAAAGAGTGTTCGCAGGAATCGGGAAGCTGGGCGCAGAATCGGATATTTAGGCCAAAGGCGCGTCCTCATGGCAGAAGAACCAGGGATGATCGCAAGAGAGCGAATGAAGAGGTAGAAAAGGCGCCGTAGAAAAGCCTGCGGCAGCGCGCGGCGGCGGTGAAGAAGCCAACGAAATAAGTGGGAGACCGAAGAAGAAACGAAGGGTCGGACGGATGCGCCTTTTCGGGTAATAAAGGGCCAGAGTCCGCGGTACACACGGACGGATGCGCGGAGGCGGGAAGAATCGCTCTAGTCATTACTGTAAACTTGGAGTGGCGCATTTAATGCTTGCGCTCATGATCAGTACAATAGGAAAGACTTGTGGAAGGAGAGAAACCGAGACAGGTGCTGCCACTGATGGGCAAACACACCATATCATCGGTCACCGGCCCGATGCTATTTCTTCTCGACAACGACTCGCACGCCTATACATTTTAGGCTGAGTTCTGTGGGCAGAGTATGCCAATCGGTGGCAGTACATCTTAAATAATGATGGCCGAGGTTATTCAAAACCCTATTATATACCACTCCAATTTGTGTATACAAAAGGTGATCACAAAGGTCAGACCTACCTCCAAGAATTTTCTCGGATTTTTTTAAATTTTATTCTCTACTCAAAAGTGTATAACCACCCCGCTTCTCTCGGAGTGTACAGCCACGAGTCTGCCCACAGAACTCAGCCCAAGATATATAGGCCTATTTTTTTTTTGTAGTGAACAACTGCCCTGACCGGCAATGATCAATGGAAGAGTGGCAGCTTGAATGTTAAGTATGTGTTTTTATTTGGTTGGCATGTTGTCAGTTCCAGTTGTGAAACAACTAAGACTCCTTACAGCCGTTGGCAGTACTGAAGGCGCGACGAAAAAAAAATACATTTTGAGCTGTTTTTGATCGGTTTCAAAGAATCGTGTGCAACTCAACGAGTTCTGATTGTATTAACCTAGAAGTATGCTAGAATTGACGGGCTAATTCATGCACAATTAGTGACAGAAATATATCTGAAAAATATTTTTATTCTCGAAGGGCAGGCAATTGTGTCACTCCGGGGCAGAAATCCTTCTAGCCTATTGAGCTCATGTCTAATCAGGCCGATATTAGATGGGAGGGGACCTGGGAATATTAAATACATATCATAGAGCTACAATTACTGATTTATATATATCTGTCCTTGGTAGCAGACTCCAACACATTTCTGCTTGGAAATAAAGAATCCATTGTATCTGGCTATGTCTTCATCCAGAAATACGGTGCAAAGCGCTCACACCCAACACAATTGCCCGTAAAATAAACTATCCAGTAATTTGGAAGAAAACACGTCCCTGAACACTAATTAGAGCCTATCGGGTCGCCATCACGGTACTGTGATCACATCAATGATGTATACGCTCACACTGCGATGTCGCCTCGCCACGCCCAATAACTAGCTAGCTACTGTACAGTGGTATTCAATGGACAATTACGTTGGTTTGAGTGCCTTCAACCACATTTCTGAATGAAAACCCAGCCAGATACAATGAATTTTTTATTTCCAAGTAGAAATGTGTTGGAGTGTGCTACCAAGGACAGATATATATAAATCAGTAATTGTGGCTATATGACATGTATTCTAATATCCCCAGGTCCCCTCATGTCCAATATCATCCTCATTGAACATGAACTAAATATACTAGAAGGATTTCTGCCCCAGAGTGACCCAATTGCCTGCCCATTGAGAAGAAAGATATATCGCAGATCTATTTATATTAATAATTGTACATGGATCACCCCGTTAATTCTAGCATATTTTTAAGTCAATACAATAAGAACTCGTGAAGTTACACACAATTCTTTGAAAACGATAAAAAGCATCCCAAAATAGATTTTTTTTACGGGGACAGTCAGAAATCTGGCCGCAGATGTTTAAGAAGAGCTCCCAATATTCATTTTCTTTCCTTTATGTCCACCAATAGATGTTTACAAGATGTGTATAATACCACAGAACACCGTCAATGTGGTTAAACACGGTGAATGCGATTGGTTGTCAATGATCGATCACGCATTTTCCGTGATCACATCAGAAGTTATTTCGGCAAACCGGTAAAAGCTCTAGTTTATTCATTCTTGCCAGTAGAGCGTGAAACTGAGGTATAAACTTGAGGGTGCATTACTGCAACTGACCCTGACGCTCCGGAACATATATACTCAGCGGACAGCGACTTATTAGGTGACATCAAAGTACAAATAAACAATGCCTCAGAGTCTTAAGGGAGTCAGTAAAAAATGTGATGAACGGTAAAATCGGTTCAACACAGCCACTAGATAGACTAGCATATTTTCGAGGAGACAAGTAAAAACTTTTCTGATCCTACGAACGAGTATTATGTAAACATAAGTACTCGTAATCTTCAAGTTGACGCACTCGAGGGGTTGGGTCGTAAGAATGGTCCAATACAAAACTTCTACCCCTCGTCTATTCAGGCTGACTCCTCTTGCCACCTTATTTGAAAATATTACATCCGCCGTAAACCACCATGGTGGTTTTGCATGATACCAAGACATGACCACCTGTTCTTTATGGCGGTCAAAACACACGTTTATCAGTTCTGGGTATCATTGCGCCGCGGCTTTATCAGTGAAAACTATGATGGTCCCTGCATGGGCCTAACACTCGGTCGAAATAGGACAGTAGATGGTTCACGCAAGGTTTACGACCGTATTTGGCGATACGGGAGTCCTGTAGTACGCTGCAGATTTTGTATGCCCATAGGCATCTCAGGACAAGAATCGAGATATTTGATTTTCGACTTACAGTGTGACAGTCATCCAACCTTCATCATCTCCCGCAGGCGGCAATTGTTAGCCAATTCTCATCCGACTCACTGTGGCCTTTAATCCTGATTCCCTCGTAGAATTTGCGTAGAATGCAAACCACTTGCAAACCAACGTCGGGCATATTTTGAAGAATAACGTCACCTATCAATTTGCCGCTCCGTTCTGTGGTACAAAACCTGTGGCTATGTCTTGGCCACCTGTTTTGCACCACCGAACGGCATGGCAAAATACTAGAATATTTCGGTATGGGTGCCTCTGGGTGCCTCTGGGGTCGGGAGGACGGCCCCGGCCGTCTAAGGCTACAAAAACTACCGGCATGTTACATCGGCTACAAGTGTCTACATGAATCCTGCCCTGTCTACAGAGAGTATTTGTTTTTTCCTGATGTTATCTGACCGCATGGGCCGCATAAAGACCTGTGAGACGCTATGGGCGGCTAGTCTCCGTCCCTCGAAGATGTGGGTCTCTCTGGTATCTCTTCTTCCGCTGGTTGCTTTTGCCGTCGCTTTGCTCCCTTCTTTTCCTTCTTTGCCGTCGCAAGATTGCGAGCACAAAGTCAAGGAAGAACGGGGCTGGACAATCTTCGGCCCTGCTCCCCCGGACCATCTCATTAAGTTACGCATCGGGCTACCACA